>VBSM01001265.1:51183136-51202272 GCA_008086735.1 Cheirogaleus medius
GCAATATATGTATCCCTAACAATACTTGTACCCCCATAATAAGAGGAAATAATTTAAAATATTCCATCTTGATTTATTTATAGTTTTTGAATGTATCAATTTGTATAGTTTTGTTAGGGATTGCTCTGAGTATTACAACATATATATGTGACTTATCACAGCCTACTGGTAGCAATGTTTTACCACTTCAAATGATGTATAGAATGTTTACTATCATTTAGGTCCCTTCACAATCACTACTTTTCAATATTATTGTCTTTAATATTAGAGGGTGTTATAATTTTTGTTGCAATTATTACATAAGATTTAGAAAACTCATGAGGAGGAAGGTAGTCTATTTATATTTACCCATACTATTACTATTTCATTTTTCCTTCCTTATGAATAAAGATTCCTTATTTTATCTATTTGTTTCAGCTTGGAGAACTTCCTTTGGCCAGTTAAAAACTAGGTCTGATAGTGAAAAATTCTTCCAATTTTCTTTTCTCTGAGAATGTCTTTATTTATCTTTCATTCCTGATGGATAGTCTCATCAGATATAGAATTCACAGTTACCAATTCTTTTATTTCAGTACTTGAAAAATACTAATCCATTTCCTTCTGGCCTCCACAGTTTAAGATTAAAAAAAATATCTGCTCTCATTTGAATTGTTCCTGATAGGTAAGATATCACTTCTATGGCTGTTTGAAAATGTTTTCCTTTATCTTTTGATTTTCAGAAGTTTATTATGATGAATCTAAGCATGGATTTCTTTGGGTTTATCCTATTTGTTTTTCATTCAACTTCTTTGATTTGTGTTTGTTTTTTGCCAATATTTGGAAGTTTCTAACCGTTATTTTTTCAAATACCCTTTTAGCTCTACTCTTACCTCCCGAGACTCCAAAGATACAAATGCTTCATCTTTTGCTATTGTTCTACAGGTCTCAAAAGCTCTTTTTATTTTATTTTTTCAATCTACTTTCTACTTGTTGTTCAGTTTGGGTAAATTGTAGGGATCTGCTTCAAGTTTACTTATTGTGTCCTCTGTTCTCTCCACTTTACTCTTGAGCCCTTACAGTGAGGGCTTTTTTTTCTTTCTATTATTGTATTTTTCAGTTCTATAATTTCCAATTTTTAGAACTTCTATATTTTTTAGCTGAGATTTTTTGTTCGTTTCAAGAGAATTTGTAAGTATTGCTTATGGAATCATCTTAGTGATGGTTGCTTTAACATCTATGTCTGATAATTTCAACATCTGGTTCAGTTTGGCATATGTTGATTGTCTCTCTCATTCATGTTGTAGTTTTCTTGGTTCTTGGTGTGATGAGTGACTTTTAATTGTACTCTGGACATTTTTTCTGTTGTGTTTAGCAGGTAGTCTCTGTATTTGGATTTAGCATGTAGGTCCTCCTAAACTAATTTATGGGGCTTTGGTTCCAATGAAAATTTTCAGAAACTTTGTGGTGTTATTTTGATTTAATCTATTTATCTAGTGTTATGTGCTCTCACTTGTCCTGGCTACTGCTTATTTAGAGGGTAGAAGGAGCTTCCACAGGCCAGGCCCTTGGTACCTCTAGGTGGGTTAAAGTAGTCTGTAGATATCTGGGATGAAGTGTTTTTTCTGGGCTGGATACTTGTTGCTGTGGCATCCCTTTGCCAGTGCCTCCCAACTCGGTGGTACCTCTGAGTATGGTAAAGGTGTCTTTACCAGTGGTGAGGAAGAACACTTCTTCTAGATGCTTATATTACTTGAGTATCTAATTAATCCCTTTTGATGCTTCTATTGCTCACCTGATATTATCAGTAGGACTTTCACTCAATTTGGGGAAGGAATGAGCTTATGTGGCATGATTTCTGTTGCTAGATTGGTGATCAGGAAACACCAATCCTAGGTTGCCTTTTGTTGAATGGGGAGTTGTAAGATGTTTCTTCTGACCTGGAGTCCCTAACCAACTAATGTTAATTTTTCTACCTTTAAGAATTCTCCTATAGTTGTGTTATTTACAGGATTTATACAAGTAAACATATCAGAAATGATATGGAAGTGATGTGTCCACACCATTTTGTCTGAATTGGAAGTTCCCAATTAATTTTACCTTGCTACTAATATCAAATAAAGGCAGTTAAAGGAAGGGAGGAAGGGAGGAAGAAAGAAAAAAGGAAGAAAGAAAGACAGACACAAAGAGAGAAAGAAAGCTACATAGCTATAGGATAATGTCCCTTGTGAATGTAGAGCTCAGTATTTTAACAAAATAATAACAAATAGACTTTAGCAACATATTAAAAAGATTATACACCAGACCAATGCAGTTTACTCTAGGGATACATGGCTGGTTCAATATTTGCAGATCAAACAATGTAAACAATAATAACAGGCTAAAAAACCCCACATGATCATACAAATTGGTGCAGAAAAATACTTGGCAAATTTTAATAGCCATTCATATTAAAAGCACTCAGAAAACTAGGAATATGGGTAGAATTTCCTCTATTTGATAACATTTACAAAAAATCTATAGCTAACATCATACTTAATGGTGAAAGACCAAGTTTGATCAGAGTGTTTAGACATCCACTTTTCTTACTACCATTTACAAGGACTAGAAGTTATAGCTGAGGTGATAATAAAATAAAATGAAATAAGAGATGTGCAATTAGAAAAGAAGAAACGAAACAGTTTCTACTTGCATGAGACAGGATGATCTACCTAAAAAATCTCATGGAGTCGTCCAGAAAACTCCTAGAACTAATAAGGAAGTTTAGCATGTTCTTGATATACAATAGCAACATACAAGAATTATTTGCATATGTATATACTAATGATAAACATCAGGAAATCAAAAAATAAAAATACCATGTCATTTAATATCTCTCAGAAACAGTGTAAATATAATAAATTTGTGTAGGTATGTATTCTGAAAACTAGAAAACATTGATGGAAGAAATTGAAGCTCTATAGAATGATGTACAATGCTCATTGACACAATATAGTAAATATTCTAATTCTTGTCAAATTTATATTCCAGCAATATTTTTATTGATAAGAAAATATTATTCTAAAATGTATATGGGGTTAGAATGCATAAAACAATTCTGAAAAAGAAGAGTAAAGTTGGAGGAATCATTCTAACCAATTTCAAATGTATTACATAGCTAGTCATTAGGACTATATTGCATTGGTGAAAGGATGGACATATAGATCTACAGAACAGAATAGAAAACACATATCTTGCTGCATGTGGGTATAGCCTACTAATTTTTTTTTATAAATGTACAAAAATAATTCAACATGAAAAAGATAACTTTTCAACAAATGGTGCTGAAAATATTGAACATCCATAGGCAAAAGGAACTTCAATCTAAACCTCATACTTATATAAAAAATAACTCAGGATGGGTCATAAGTTTATATATGAAAATGACACTGTAGAATTTAAAAGAAAATACAGGAGAAAATCTTTAGAAGTTAGATCTTTGTAAAAAGTTTCTTAACATAACACCAAAAGCATGCCGCATAAAAAATTTTTTCACTTTACTAAAATTAAAAACTTTTTCCCTGTGAAAAGAGGATGAAAAAGTAAGGTAGAGACTAGGAGACAATATATTTTAAGCCACATATCTAACCAAAACTTATATAAATATATAAAGAACTCTCAAAATGCAACAGAAATATAAAATAAAACAAAACAAAAACAGTCCAGTTAAAACATGGGCAAAAGACATGGAGAGACATTTCACCCTAGAAGATATACCAATGGTAAGTAATCATATAAAAGATACTCATTATCACTAGTCACTAGGGAAATGAAGATTTATCACTACATATCTATTTAGAACAACTAAAATTTAAAAAGTGTAGCAATGCCAAATACTGATAAGGAAATTCAGAAACTGAATCACTCATACAGTTTGTATGACGTTATGTAAGACGTTACAGCCACTCTGGAAAATAGACAATTTTGCAAATACTAAACATAAACTTACTATGTGACTATTTTCTTCTATATCTTCTCTGTATGTCTGCATATCTTATAAAGACACTTGTGATTGCCTTTAGGGTCCACCCAGGCAATACAAGATAAACTCTTCTTTTCAAGATCCTTAATTTAACTCTATCTTTATCCATGAAAGTTAACATTCACAGGTTCAAGGATAAGGACATGGATATATCTTTCTGTGGGTCACCATTCAATTCACTACTCTCTTTATAGTTAAATATGCCCCCATTTCTCCCGCAAAAGTCCCTGAATACCTAAGCCTTAACAACCACTTAGCTATTTAACATCTCTACAATTTTATTTCATTAATGTTAAATAATGGATTTACACAGTATGCTATCTTTTAAGGTTGTTCTTTTTTTCACTCACTATAATGTCCTTGAGATCTATTCAATTTGTGTGCATCACTGTTTGTTCCTTCTTATTGATGAGTATTATTCCATGTTATGGATGTACCAATTTGTTTAATCATTAACCTACTGTAGAACATTCTGAAGGTTTCCAGGTTTGAGCTTCTATGAATAAAGCTGTTATGAGCAAATATGTATGGGTTTTTGTGTGGACATGTGTTTTAATTTCTATGGGATAAATGCTCCAGATTGAACAAATGCATGAATATATGAATTAACTTAGTATTACACATTACAGCAGAATTTTATACCCAAGAGAAAATTTCAAAATGAAATACTTTGGGAGTGGCAGTTACCGATTAGCTCAAAGCAAAATTATTAATTTGAACATTTATTAACATACAAAGTGTAATTTTGAACATGTGCTAATATGAAACTTTGATTGTTCAAATGTCATATTTATAAATAAATTCATGCCCTAAAACATTGAAGACCAGGCTGATGATCCTGGATATGAACTTTTAGTTCTGGTTTGACTAAGATACAAATTGACTGTCACCAATATAAACAGGTGGTATAAATGGTGACTGTAAATATGACTACCCTATTGTTGTGTGCCTCTGTTTATGTGTATGAGATAGCATGTGTTAGTAATTATACCAGCATCTATCTTAAAGTGCTGTTGACTCATGACTACTCATATTAAATTAGTGATTTCATTTGCTTCAGCTGCAGCAAACTACTTACACTTAACCAAATGGATAATCTACTGCAGAATGGGAGAAAATATTTTCATGCTATACATCCAATAAATGGATAATAACCAGAATCTACAAAGAACTCAAGCAAATTCGCAAGGAAAAAAATCAAACAAACCCATTACATTAAAAAGTGGGCAAAAGACATGAACAGAAGCTTTTCAAAGGAAGATAGACTAATAGCCAATGACATATGAATAAATGCTGAACATCACTAATCATCAGAGAAATGCAAATCAAAACCACAATGAGCTGTCACCTAACCTCAGTAAGAATGGCTTTTATCAAAATGTTCCAAAGCAATAGATGATGGCATGGATGCAGAGAGAAATGAACACTTATACACTGTTGGTGGGACTGCAAACTAGCAGAAACTCTATGGAAAATAATATGGAGATTCCTGAAAGAACTAAAAGTAGACCTACCACTTGATCCAGTAATCCTACTACTGGGTATTTATCCAAAGGAAAAAAAAGTAATTTTATCAAAAAGACACTTGCACTAGAATGTTTATTGCAGCACAATTCAGAATTGCAAAGATGTGGAATCAACCCAAGTGCCCATCAATTCATGAATGGATTAATAAAATGTGTTATATGTACACCATGGAGTAGTACTCAGCCATAAAAAGTGAATTAATACCGTTTGCAACAATCTGGATGGAAATGGAGACCATATCCTAAGTGAACTATCAGAAGAATGGAAAAACAAACAGCACAGGTACTCACTACTAAGTTGGAACTAACAGATCAGCATTCACTTGAACAGATGGAAGTAAAACTCAACAGAAGTCAAGCAGGTGGGAGGGGGAAAGTGGAGCTGGGTGAAATCATACCTAAAAGGTACAATGTACACTATCTGGGTGATGGACACACTTATAACTTTGACTCAAGCAGTATAAAAGCAATCTATATAACCAAAACATTTGTACCCCCATAATATTCTGAAATAATAAAGAAAAAATGTTGTTTTTATATTATTGTCTTTTTCCATGCTTATAAGTAGTGAGATAAAATCTTGAATGAGGCCGGGCGCGGTGGCTCACGCCTGTAATCCTAGCACTCTGGGAGGCCGAGGCGGGTGGATAGCTCAAGGTCAGGAGTTTGAAACCAGCCTGCCAAGAGCGAGACCCTGTCTCTACTAAAAATAGAAAGAAATTAATTGGCCAACTAAAAATATATATAGAAAAAATTAGCCGGGCATGGTGGCACATGCCTGTAGTCCCAGCTACTCGGGAGGCTGAGGCAGAAGGATTGCTTGAGCCCAGGAGTTTGAGGTTGCTGTGAGCTAGGCTGATGCCACGGCACTCACCCTAGCCTGGGCAACAAAGTAAGACTCTGTCTCAAAAAAAAAAAAAATAAAATAATTTTTTAATGATGTTCATAGCAATAGCCCCTGGCCTTCCAGTTTAGTTGTTAATATAATATCTGCATATGCTGTTGATTGCAATTAGTAATTGCAAAAGGTGAATATATAAGGGAGGCATTTTACAATTTAATTAACCAGTAAAAAGGAGCAATTATTTGACTATTTACTGTTGTTGGAACAAACTGTTTGCAATTTTAGTTGCCATTAAATTAGTTGTTACAGGCTCAGTAAACTAAATTCAAATCAACAAGAAAATATTTGCATGAATTCAATGAGAAAAAAAAGTTTATATAAGTTATATTTTTTCTTCCATAACATGAATGAAAGAGAAAGGGAAAATACTGTAAATGTTTTTCTGGCTAACAATTAGAAAACTAAGGCACTTGGAAATTGAGTGTAGTAATTTACCTAAATGATAGTACATTTGAATAACATACATCTCATTAACTCAAATCTAAATCTCTCAACTTCAATATACTGAAAGATTTGATAAAAACCCATTTTGAGCATTTGTTCTTTTGGAAAATTCCTTCCTTTTGTATGAAAAAGAAACTAGTTCAGCAAGACGAATCTATATTGGCCTTTCAAGCCAAGTGAATAGAAAAAAAAACAACAGTTAAAAATTTCAGATACAAATTTAAATTAGGGAATGTGGATAAAAGAAGCATGCTGTGAGCAGGGGCATTACTATTTGTAGTGAAATTTCTGAAAGTGTTAGAATAAATAGCACTGTAAATGGTATGACTTTAATTGTACAGTATGACTTTAATCCATAGTTCTTTGCAGCTTGATGGTACACATTAGCTTATTCAAAAGATAAAGCCACATTAGTAAGATAAGATTTGAAATTGTTTTAATCAAAAAGTTACTTCCTTAAAATACTCTTTTATTACATTTCTTGGAAATAAAATCAGTTGAAAATTACTACTATATTTCATATTTTTGATGATTTAACAAGTAGATGCAGAGCTTAAACACTGCATCTATTTTCTACTGGAATAATCACAATTACTTATACTGTTAGTTCTATGTTTGGCATCTGTGTTGATGTAAAATGCTTGGAGATCAGGCCCTGAAGTCTTATTTGTATAACCCTTAGAGAACATTCAATATCAGCACACCTCATTTTTGATAGTGTTTACACTGATTATAGGTAGAGCTGATTTTTTTATATACTAATTTTGCTTATATTTCAGAGATAATTTTCTGAGATCTTCCTAATGGTAAGTAATATTCTGTATATCTGGATGTTTTGCTTTATGGTTTCTCTCTGAAAGAGGTTTTGATGTTAATCCCCAGACACAGAATTTCATTTATCAGACCCATGATATAAGCTTTTGTTACTGAAGCATTTCAGACAATAATACAGAGTTGTGATATAAAATGATATTGGATATCTAAATAGAGAATTCATCAGAGAATAAACTAAGAATGGAAAAGGACTCTTCTTAAGACAGGAAAAGTGATGAAGAGAGAAAAACTAAGTTGGCAACTACCAGCAGGGTGATTATAATTCTGCTCTTCCTTGCCCTTGGATCGTAGAGAAGGTCACAACACCTCTGCTACCCCTGTAATTTAAGGGCCTCTGGAGTATGAGGCTAGAAAGTCACATGTCACTGCCTGGACTTTTTCTTTTAGATGACAGGAGACAAAGGGATCACAAATCAAACGCAACAATGCAGAAGCAGTAGTACCCGTAGAGAGGGAAAAATGCCAGTTTGACTGATACAGCACTGAAAGGGAATTCCTGGCTGCTTTCTGGATATAATATGTGTATTGAACTTTAAGGAAATTCCAAGAGACTGAAAATTGAAGAAATTATATCCTCAAGTCTTGATAATTTTTCCTCCCACCACCCAAGAAATTGTTCAATGCTTATAGTTCATTCGAATAAATTTCATACTGAGGGCACCTTGGAATTTTTAATGCCTATAGATAGCCTAAAAAACTTAATGCCTGATATCTGTATTATATTTTCTATTAATTAAATGCAGTTATAAATTTTTTTGACAAGAATACCTGTTTTATATTTCAGGTATTCTTGGAAACCATTGGAAATGGCTTAATATACTACCCATAAAAATTCCATGAAATTAATATCCTGACATGTAATTTATGAAAGATCACATGGATTATCATGCTATAGGTATCTCAGAGAAGGCAAAGCAGAAAATAAGATGCCTTGTTAATTAATATACATCCTTGGAAAATTTAATAGCTGAAGCTTGTTCTTTCAGTCCCTTTGACTCCTGTTTCCTAATAGTTTATCTCTTACATAACCTGCTCTGTGGACATATTATGGTATGGAAGGAAAGTCAGTGGTGTTTAAATTTATCGAAACCCTAAATCAGGGTTTTTCAACAATGTTGCTGTTGATATTGTGGGTCAAACTATTCTTTCTTATGGAGGGACTGTTTTTGGCATTGCAGAATGTTTAGAGGCATCTCTGTCCTCCATTCACTACATACTAGTAGCCCTCACCCTGTCCCAGATGATTATGACACCCAGATTGTCCTAACCAAATTTGCCAAGTGTTGCAGGCAAAATTGCACCTGGGTGGAAACTGGTGTAAGACAATTATAGCAATTACATTTTACTCCTCAGTGATTGATTTAGGAATGATAAATCACATCTAAGTCACAATCAAGTTGTTATATCTTGTGAAATCAGGGAGGCATAGAAGGAAGTAGTTTTGAGCCAAACAGAATTAGATGCAAATTATGATTCTGTGAATTTGATTAAGTTTTAATTTCACAAAGCCTCAGATTTTTCAAATGTAGTGGAAATAGTAGCATTTATGTCATAGGATTGCCATGAGAATTAGTTAAAATGAATGCAAATTCTTTAACAGATTCTTTAACCTGGAATGTAATAAGTACTCTACTATTAAATACTAATACCTAAGATGAGGAAAACATTCTAAAGTATGGGGATTCTAGTAAGAAATATTTTGTAAAAATTTGATGGGAAAATATTGACACTGCATCAAAATTTAAATTCACTGAGATCTCACAAATAAACATATCTTATATTTGTTAGAATGCTAATATTTATTTGATTTTTACAATTGTATTTAATTGCTAACAAATTCAAATAAATATAATGTTAATAGAAACACATCAGGGTGGGAATATTTAAGGACTCACATTTTAGAATATGACGTTCAAGAATTATAAGCAGAAAGTTTTCATAGGATCATAAACCAATAAAATAAGAAATCTGCTATATAAAATTGTTCAACTTCACTAAAAATTCAATGACTATATATTGCATAGTTACATTCATTAAATCCAAGATGTACAGCAAAACTTAATGTCTCATAGTTGTACTTTATGCCTCTGTATAAAAGTGATTATTTATACTTCATACATTTGAGTAGATAAAAGAGGATACATGTATTTATTTATTTAGGTGAAGGTCATGAACCTACTGGGAAAGAAACTAAAATCTATCGGGGAACACACCTATAGAGAAATCAATTAATATTTGATATGTTGAATATTTGGCAGATTATGTACTCTAGCTCTTTATATGCATAAGTAGACAGAAACTTTAGTAATACAGAACAACTTCTAGGTTTTTACCATCATCTATTATTCAAGTGAATACAATAACCTATTTTGTTAATATATGCATTTTTTCAACTTTAGAGGTAGGGACCTTAAGGAAAGGAAGGGGTGTTGAAATAACGAAGGATGGTAAAACAACAACAAAAAAGAAAGGAAACTGACATGAAGACTCACAGCAAAGACTGTGAGCAAGACTCACAGAAACAGAAAGAAAGAAATAGAATAGAAGACACAGGTAAAACAGTCACTAAGATGTTTTCAACTGATCTACACTGTCGTTTGTAGCCATCTGTAAATATTGATGCTCGTGATTCACAAAATTATGATGTGCTGTCATAGCTATATTCATATTTGGAACATCCATATGTTGTCACTTGTCTCAATTGATAGGCCCTTTGAGTCCAGAAAAGGGCACAGACCCAGTACACTTATTCAGGTGCATGAAGTAGAACAGATAAACATGAGCCAGAACAGAAGATGAGCTCTTGCATGAAGAAGGACAAGACAAACATTAGCAAGAACAGAAGATTGGTTCCTGCTTCCAAGGCATAAAAACTTCACCTACTAGGAATTATTGCCCAGTGACTGTCGGGAACATTTATGAATCAGCTAAGAAACCTAAAAATGGGATACCTAGAAGCTAATTTAGGATGGGGAGATAGAGTTAATAGTTCTGCTGTTCCTACCTTCCAATAAAGTCAGGACTTGCAAGATGGTTCTTTCTTGTATAATTTCTGTCTAGGGCTGGATTCTCCAAGTAGTAGTGAGCTGAACTGTGTCTGAAATGAGAATTTAAGGTGGCTCTCACCTCTGACTTTTGGCTACTGTGACCAAGAGACATTAAGTTGAATTGATAGCTATTCTGGAAATTTACTGGTATTGGAAGCCTAATTTGACTTTGCAATTACAGGGTGATAGGGAATGTTTCCAAATTATTAAAATTAATTGCTACATTTTTATAATATATGATGCAGGGTCATAGCAAGCACTTAAATATTGCCTAATATAATACTCATAAACAATGAGTAAAATGTAAGGAATGTAAAAACTTAGATATAACACTTTTTTTCAGTCTTTATCTTTTAAGATTCTTTTTTAAATATATATTCAAGCAGATATGGACCACCTTAAATTTTTCAGAGACACACCCAGGTGGTTTTAATCACACAGGGGAAGCTGTACCAAAGTGGAGGTGTTCTAACCCATTTCCTCATCTCTCGAGAGCAGCTATTATTGCAATTATTATGTCCAATCGAATTTCATTACCTCATTTGAGATGAGTATAATGGGCTCACCCCTCTCTGTTCTTCAGTAGCAACACTAAGTGGCAACTGTGTCAGAATTTTTGAATGAAGACTTTTTAAGAAGACATCATTAACATGGATGACTAGGGGCATTCAGCACTCACCTCCTCAACAAAGAAGAAACAAAACAACAAATAGATAACCACATGTTGAATAGAGCTTTCAAAGGAAAATACTGGAATTCAGCAAAGAAATGACAAAGACATGAAGCATGGGAAGCATGGGAACTTGAGATGGCAGCAGAGAGAGGGAAGTAAAGCAGTCTGCTGAATCCCCTCAGAGCCAAGATGGCCTCCCTATTGTGGGGGGAAAATAAACTGGAGATACCTAGCAGTTCACATTCCTGTCACAGACACCTGCAATTCTAGCCACAGGTGAGCCCCTGGGCCCTCACAGGCCCTGAAGCTAGTATAGGGAACTCCTGGAGTCCACATGACTGCATTGTCCTAGGGAAAGAATCCACACTGGGTCCTTTTTACTCCCTGGTACCCAGCTGCTGCAGCAGGACAACATTTTGAGAGTGAAGCCAAAACCAAACTACATACATCATGCCCTGTGGCCCAATAGCTTCTGCATCTCCAAATACATGAAGTCCCATGAACATCTCCCCACATACACCCAGAGGGCTGCAGTGTCACACACCAGCTGGACCCAACAAAGCTGCCATATCCCTGGCACCCAAGCCCACACTACATCCTACACCTTGGGAAATAGGCTGTCCTGCATATCAGGGAGGCTGTCCCCAGGACATAGAAAGCTGAAATGCATGTTCCCCAAAACCTGAGAGCCATTTGACCTGGGCTATTGTAGACAATAACCCCATCCTCTTTAGTGGTGGGCCACTGTGCACCTGCCATCTGCCTACAGGCCAAGGACCAGCTTGTTTAAGGTTGCTGTTGTCACTACTGGTGCCCACCCATGCTGAGCAGGGGTCCAGTGACCAGTCCACCCAGGCCCAGGAACTGATGGCTTCGTTGCTGAATTCTATCAATACCAAACATTTAAATAAGAACTGATACTAATTAGTTCTTAAATTCTTCCACAAAATTAAAGAGAAGAGAATACTTCTAAACTCATTCTACCAGGCCAGCATTACCCTGATTCTAAAACCAGACAAGGACACAACAAAAAGCTACAAACCAATATCCTTAATGTATAATACATAGATGCAAAAAATCCTCAGCAAAATATTAGCAAACCAAAGCCAATAACACATCAAAAAGATAATACACTATGATCAAGCAGGATTTATCTCAGGGAGGCAAGGATGTTTGAATATACACAAATCAATAAATGTGATATATTGCATCAACAGAATGAAGGACAAAAACCATACAATCACCTCAATAGTCACAGAAAAAACACATGATAAAATCCAGTATCTCTTCATGATAAAAACTCTCAATTAGGCATGGAAGAAACATACTTCAATATAATAAATACCATATATGACAAACCCACAGATAACATCATGCTGAATGAGAAAAAGCTGAAAGCCTTTTCTCTAAGAACTAGAACAAGAGAACAATGTCTACTTTTACTATTCTTACCCTTATTAAACATAGTACTAGAAGTGCTAGCTAGAGCAATTAGGGAAGAAAAAGTTATAAAGGGCACCCAAATTGGAAAAGATATAGTAAAATTGTCCCTTTTTCCATATGACATGGTATTTTATATGGAAAACCTAAAGACTACACCAAAAAAAAAGCCCTCTTAGAATTGATAAACAAATTCAGCACAGTTGCAGGATATAAAATCAACATACGAAAATCAGTAATATTTCTATACATCAAGAAGAGTTAGCTGAAAAAGAAATCAATCCCATTTATAATAGGTACTAAAAAAAAAGAAAAAGTACTTAGGAATAAATGTAACCAAAAAAGTGAAAGATCTCTACAATGAAAACTACAAAACACCAATGAAACAAATTAAAGTGGACACAGAAAAATTGAAAATATATTCATGCTCATGAATTGGAATAATTAATATTGTTGAAATGATCATACTACCCAAGGCAATCTACAGATTCAATATAATCCTTATCAAAATATCAATGATATTCTTCACAAAAATATTTTTAAAATCTTAAAATCAGTAAGGAATCACAAAAGACCCTGAATATGAATAGTCAAAGAAATACTGCACAAAAAGACATCCAAAGACATCACACTGCCTGACTTCAAAATATACTACAAAGCTATAGTTACCCAAACAGCACAGTACTGGTATAATAACAGACATATAGACCAATAGAATAAAATAGAGAACCTGGGAAAAAATCCACATATTTACAGCCAACTAATTTTTTTCAAGTTTTTAAAATAACATTTTTTAAACTTAATATATGAAGTATAGGAAATTGAAAAACACAAGAAGCAAAGAACAAAGTCATCCACAATCACAAGCAGTTTACAGTTTGATGTGTCCTTCTAGATCCTGAGTGTATATATGCAACATCCAATTTTATGGGATTGAGATCATATAGCATGTATCATGCTTTCTCACACATCATGAATATTTACCGATCCAAAATCCCAAAGCTGTATGAGTATTTTGGTAACCAAGAATACACTACACCAACTCAATCTGTTAGGAAAAAATGTAATCGTACCTTTCTTGGGACTAAAATTTCATAGAAGACAAAAATGGCAACAGGCCTCTAGATAAAAGTACTGATGGAGTTCCGATTAAAATACTGCATTTCCTTAATGCTCAATTTAAAATCAAATATAAAGCAACAGAGTACACTGTGTAATATTTCTAAGAGAATTCATTATCAGATCTATGTATAAAAATTTTAGCAAGAAGGTATGTTTCTACTGAATTACTTACTACATTTTCATAGTATAGCCAAAAGAGATGTACACACATCAATGGCTACTCTCAAAATGTAAATATGAACACATTTGCATACACCTCTCCCTTCATATTTCCTTCTGCCTCTCTGCTGCCAACCTAATGAACAAATCCAGATATATGCTCTTCAAAGGTGGTTTAACAATTCCATGTCCACGATGCATCTTTTCTATCAATTATAACAAAAGATACTCACAAAATGGCTAATTCACTAGTTCTTTTTATCATACATTATCACCTCAGGACATTTATTTCCAAACCTTAGATGTTGCAAAATAATGAACTTTGTCCACAATAAACACAGATACTTTACTAAAGATGCACATACAGATTTATGGTTATAATGTAAAACCATCTTCTAATATGGAGATACTAGCAAAGAGCCCTTCCCTTCATCCTTCCTCTTCTTCCTCTTCCCCTACTCCAGTGACTAAGTATAGGACTACGTCTAGCTCCAAGAGGTGGATTAGCAAAGGTTACTCCCAGGGGACAGTCTTTCTTAAAACCAATGAAAGGTTGTATATAAAGGGATTATTTTACTACCTCTACTTTTAACATACTTTGAGCATTATTGTTAAACTTGATGTCTTGGAGAGTATGCTGACTGTCACTGGGTGATGGAAGGAGGGGAAGAGGAAGTATGCAGAGAAAGGTTCTGTGCATTAGATTAGATTAGTTCAGATTGCTTAACCATTGTTCTATGTGTGCATTTTAGTTAATATGCTGTGCATTAAGGGATAAACAGCCAATTAATTTTTAACAAAAGACTGATATTTTTGATAAAAGACCAGGAACATACATTGGGGAAAGGTAGTCTCTTCAATAAGTGGTTTTTGGAAAACCAGATATCCATATGTAGAAGAATGAACACATTAATTGCCATGTGAGTTGTATTTAACTAATGCTAATTTTGAGCCCAAAGCCTCGTGAAGCATGTGTAACTCACATGTCTCTTCACCATGGGAGCCTCAAACTATTTTTCAAGTCGCATATAACTCACACACAGAAAACAATAAAAAATAACAAATTTTTCATTAAATTAGAAAGGACTTTTGTTTTTGAAATTTTTATTCTATTTTTGTAATAAAACTCCATGGCCCCATGGAACATTTTTTTTTCTAGTGTGGCAGTCAATATGTTAAACTGGACCCCTAACTCTTACCATACACAAAAGTCAACTCAAAATAGATTAAAGACTTAAATGTAAGACAAAGCTATAAAACTACTAGAAAAAAAAAAACACGGGAAATGCTTTAGGATATTGTTCTGTGCAAAGATTTTATGAGTAAGACCTCAAAAGTACAGGCAACAAAAACAAAATAGCAAAATGGTATTATATCAAACTAAAAAGCTTCTACACAGCAAAGAAACAAGCAACAGAGTGAAGAGATACAACCTGTAGAATGAAAGTATTTGCAAACTTGTCATCCTAGAAGGGGCTAATATCCAGAATATAATAGGATCTCAAACAACTCAAGAACAAAAGCTAATAATTGATTTAAAAATGAGCAAAGGAGCTGCATAGACATTTCTCAAAAAAGATATACAAATGGTCAAAAAATATATGAAAAAATGTTCAACATCACTAATCATCAGGGAAATGAAAATCAAAATCACACTGAGAAATCATATTACTCCAGCTAGTATGGCTAGTATAGAAAAGAAAAGAAAATAACAAATCCTGGTGAGGATGCAGAGGGAAAAACAAAAAACCCTTTATACACAGTTGGTAGGATTGCAAATTAGTAGAGCCATTATGGAAAACAATATGGAGGTATCTTATAAAATTAAAAATAGAACTACCATGTGATCCACCAGTCCCACTACTGGGTATTTATCCAAAGGAAAGTAAATCAGTGTATGGAGAAGATATCTGCACCCCCATGTTTACTGTAGCATTATTCACAATAGCCAAGATATGGGATCAACCTAAGTGTTCCTCAAGAGATGAATGGATGAGGGAAATGTAGTATATAGACAAAATGGAATACTATTCAGCTATCAAAGGAATGAAATCCTGTCATTTGTGGCAACCTGAATGAGCCCAGAGAACATCATGTTCAGTGAAATAAGACAAGCACAGAAAGATAAATATCGCATGTTCTCACTCATGTGTTGAAACTAATAAAAGTTGAACTTATAGAAGTGTAGAATTGTAGTTATTAAAAGCCAGAAAGGAAGGGCGAAGGGAGGATAAGGAAAGGCTGGTTAATGGATAAAAAATTATGGACAGAAGAAATCAGTTCTAGTGCTCTATAGCACTGTAGGGTAAATACAGTTAACAATAATTTATTATGTATTTTCACAAAGCTAGAAGAGAGAAATTTTGAATATTCCCAACACAAAGAAATGATAAATATTTCAGGTGATGGATATACTAATTACCCTGATTTGATCATTACACATTGTATACATGTATTGAAATGTCACTCTGTGTCCCATAAATATATGTATTATATGTTAACAAAAAATAAAATGAAAAAGTTAAAAATTATGTGGTCCCTCCCAAAACAAATTTTCCTAGTCATACATATTATATTAATTGTAGTAATATAGAATTACTTTTTCTGAGATATATTTCCACAGGTCTTGGGGAACTTACTAGGCAATAAAATAACATAAACAATAACAATATCCCCAAGAGAGAGAGAAATATTATTAAACATAATGTATCTATTTAGGTGGTTTCAGGTCCATAAAACCAGGGTTTATTACTAAAGCCAGTGTTCTTGAGTTCTACATGTCTTGCCATATATGATTTTTATTAATTATATTTGTATAGGATTGATACGTGGCTATCAATGTGTCATTTATATTGTAGCTAGGTTTTATTTGTATTCAAACCAAATTCTGGGGCTATCAATATTCAAAATGCTATCTAAGCATTATTGAGGCTTCTTTTCAAAAGATATTTATTTCAAAGATGTGACATTAGAATCAGGTAACCTTTATCCCCTGCCATATTCTCAACTAAATGAACACAAATGAATGTTTTAGAATTTGGGAAAAGATGTTTCAGAAACTATAGTAAGTCTATTCTTTTTTTCCTCACTTGTAAGGGAATTTTTTGTTTACAAATCATACACAGGAATCAAAACTCTGTCTCCTCTGGGGTTTCATCATTTCTGTTTGTATTTTGATCATTAACAGGCAGTACTATATGAGAGACTTTAAATACCTGCAGAATAAGAGAAAATTCTTCTTTTCCCTCAAACTCAAGCTTCCAGTCCAGTTAAAAAGGGAATATGATGGAAAGCAAATAATAGCCTGATACCAAGGTCAGAAAAGTGAAAAGACAAGAGAATTGTGGATTACCAGAGAGAAAACAAAGCTGAAAAGAGTAGATAATTGGAGAAAGAGAAAAAATATCAAAGGAAACCAACAACCTGAATGCATGTGCTTAAAAGTATATAAAGACAAGTAGAATGCAGATATTTTTACTTACATCTAACTGCTTCCTCTGGAAAGAGCTACAGAGATTGTATCTATCTTCCAAGACCACTGTTTCCCCCATTAAAACACTCTGGTGTGTAATCAACAAAAAATACCAAGTTCTCTAGTATGATTTTGATGTGTGCTTCACTCAAAGTCTTTTTACAAAGCCCCTACTAAAGTTGTTTGTAACTAGTTTCATCCAAACTATCCTTCCATGTTAGTAATCAAAGAAGTTAAGCTAATTACCCCTCTTAAAAAAAGTTTAAATTATACTGATGCTATTAACAGTATGAAAATAGAACAAGAAAATGTTAAATATATACCATTATAATCATACCTTGGTCACAATGGGGCCTTGTATACAAAATACTATCCAATTAATTGGTAAAAAATGACTGTAACATGACTGTGTTGTATGCAAAGAGATCATCTCCTGAATTTTCCACATTACTATCAGGATTTAATGATTCATGACCCTGAGTAATATTGTTGAAATGTTTATGTGGTAGATGCGGCTTTGCGGCTTCTCCATCAGTAATGGAATCTCTTTCCTCACTCCCTTGCATTTGTGCTTTCTTGTAACTTGCACTGGCCAATACAGTGTAGGTGAAAGAAAGATGTGCTAGTCCTGAGCCTGGTGCAACACCAATTCATTCCAGCTGTAGCTATCATAGATCAGCCAATCCCCACCCAACCAATTGCTTATAGACTCATTAGTGAGACTAGTCAAGATCAAGTGAACCTGGCACAGACCAGTAGAACTATTGACTGATCTGCAGTCCTGCAAGGTAAAGCTAAATAAAAACTTATTGTTTTAACTATTGACTTTTAGGGATAATTTTTTTTTATGCAACAATAGATAACTACTATAGCATAGTAGAATCTTTGATGATTCAACTCTGCGGACAAGTCTCTACCACCATCACATCAAAAAAGAACAGTTATATTTGAGGGCACATTCAAGCTATAGATCTAAATGAGATTTGTTGCTGGTGTTCACTATCTTCAGAACATTCATGAATTCAATAAGTGTTACTCTATGCCAAATGCTAGAGATAACAACACTGAAACATTTATATAAAAATATCTACCCTAAATATGTAAGTAAGAGATGGTAGAAAGTGATGAGTACAAAGAAAAATAAGGCAGAGTGGAGTATGAAGATCAGGGACTTCCAATTTTGGATAGAGCCATTAGGGAGGGCTTCTGTAAGGAGGCAGTGTTTGATAAATGCCCACAGGAGATGAGGGAGTAGAGCATTAGGATATCTGAGGGAAAGGTATCCCATATTGCTGCAAAGTCTGTGCAAGACCTTATGTGGAAGGATGTCTGGTATGTTGAAGGGGCCCAGAGGAGGCCAGTGAGGCAGGACAGTATGAACACTAGGGAGAGTGATAGAAGATGAGGTTAGGGAAATAATTTGGCCCAATAATAAGGTTTTTCAGGTCATGCCAAGGCTTTGCTTTTACTTTTTGTTAAATAGGGAGACAATAGAGATTTCTTTTTTTTTTTTTTTTT
>VBSM01001265.1:51206841-51221874 GCA_008086735.1 Cheirogaleus medius
CCTCCCAGAGTGCTAGGATTACAGGCGTGAGCCACCGCGCCCGGCCTGCTTCAGTAATTAAATAACAGTTCAACAGCAGTGAACTGCATTAGAAAAAAAGA
Organism: Cheirogaleus medius; assembly: GCA_008086735.1. Lineage (NCBI taxonomy): Eukaryota > Metazoa > Chordata > Mammalia > Primates > Cheirogaleidae > Cheirogaleus > Cheirogaleus medius. Next base: position 51,206,943 of record VBSM01001265.1, read on the forward strand.
CAACTGAGACTTTTCAAAAGACAAAGTAGTGACTAAGATTTTAATGTTACTGTTTGTTGTGATGGGAAAATGATGTTTAATGGAAATTGTATTCACCAGATTGAAGCGTAAATGTACAGAATGGCTTTTTCAATTATTGGCTATCTTAGCTCTCAGTTCTGCTTTGGAATATAACCAGTAGCAGAAGTATATTGCTTTGCATGCTAAGTTATCATGAACATTGTCCCTTTAATATTCTTTATACATGTTCGAAGTACTCAGTAGAATTCTCCTGTATTTGCATGTCTCTTAATAATACACCCCTGTGCAGTATTTAGGTTTTAATACAGAATGCCAAAATTGTCTTATAAAAGAAAATTTGTATTCAGAGATGTCTGTGGAAAATTAGTTTTCTTTTGTTAAGCGTCAATGAACCCATTTAAGGGACCAGGGCTGAAGGCAACAATTCTTTACGCAGTAGCTCCCATTTCTAACCAATGCTTCCCAATATGCCACCATCCTACTAATGAGCATGATATATATTCTGTGATCTGGTGGCATATTGGAATGAAAATGCACCTTTAAGACTCCTAGATTTTTCAACAAAAAATGTAAAATTGTGTGTAAGTTATGTTTTGTGTCTTCAAGAAAGTGGAATAGTAAGTGGTAAATTCTAAAGTGGAGATACTAAAGTTCTAAAACATAGCAACTAAATTTTCATGGAGAAGTTGGGAAAGGCTTCCCAGAAAAGAAGGCACTTATAGCTGCTACAGACCCAACTGTAGGGAAGAGGAAATACAACATTTCATCATATATGTATGAAATAACGTATATATTTCATATGTTCTATATAAGTTTCAAAGAAATAAAAACATCCAAAAATTTACATTGAGCTGTATTTTCTTATTTCTTTGCATGCTTCATATTTATTTGTTTGAAACTTTCTATTTTTAGTATTTTAGTAAATACTATATTCTTTGTTGCATTTGGCATCTGTGGTCTCTGTTCTTTTAGTTCAGTGCTCTGCTAGTCATTTGGCACTTTGAATTTTATAATGTGGTAACTCTGCAATTGAGATTCCTCCTGCTTTTCAGGGTTAGCTGTTGTTGCTTATTGTAGATTACAGCTGCCCATTTTTAAAATGACTTTTTCAAACTGTTTTTGCAAAGATTGTATTTCTTGTGTGTAGTTGCTGACATCTCTGTTCCATTAGCATGAGAGAGAGAGAGAGAGAGAGAGAGAGAGAGAGAGAGAAGAAGAAGAAGAAGGAGGAGGAGGAGGAGGAGGAGGAGGAGGAGGAGGAGGAGGAGAGGAAGGAAGGAAGGAAGGAAGGAAGGAAGGAAGGAAGGAAGGAAGGAAGGAAGGGAGGGAGGGAGGGGAGGAAAGGAAGAAAGGGAGAGAAAAAGAGTAAAAAGGGAAAAATATTCTCTGTTCATATATACATACTATAACCTACAATCAATAATGAAGCAGGTTAGAGTTGAAGGGAATATTAAAGCTCAGCCAATCAAAGAAAGTAACTTGTTCAATATTGCTTTATTATTAACAATAGAGTAGGAAGCAGATCCCACAACATGCTTTCAGTTTAGCACCTTTCTATGCACAGTCCTATAAAAAAGAGAGGGTTGATGTTGAATATTCACTAGTACAAGTTTTGTAACTTCTAATTTAGTTTCCTGTTAGTGACATGAAACCTAGATCAATATTAATAAATATCACCAATCCTGAAAACCAGTAAGATTGGTTTTCATAATCATGATTTTGAGTTGTCATAATATCTGACACTTCTAGAAATTCACATTTAAAGAAAAAATACGTTTCACTTTCTTTTATGTTAAGAAAAGTAACACAGAGGAATTAAGGTCCAATTTTTTCCTAATCTTTGTAAAAGTATATTCTTCTTTTATTTCTCCCCAATTGGTATTTTATATTTTTAGCTTTTAGCATTGATTTTGTAGATGTGAAAGGAAAAACTTCTCCTTTATCCTTGGAATTTTCACGGTAAATCAACTGACAATAAGGCAGATTAATCGGAGAAAAGGCATACATATTTTATTGTACTTTTACATGACATAGGAACTTTCAGAATGAAGACCCAAACCCCCAGTGGGGTGCAGAAGCTTATATAATACTATCTTGAGGTTACAGAAAGAAAGAGAACTTGGATCCTGGCAAAACAGGTTATGGGAAGGAGGAGAATAGGAATTCTGTTGAGGGGCAGTAAATGATTACTAGGGAGAATTCAATGAACTTGAAGAAGATATGATGATCTGGGACAAAGTCTATTAGGTCTGCAGAATGGACAATGGTTTGTGACAAAAGTCTGTCCAGGTTTGTTGACAGGCTTCAGTCTTCCTTCCTGCAATATGAGTTCAGTTAATGAAAACTCAGGGAAGGGACCAGAGGTAACTGTTTTCTTTCTTTGGTAGGTCCGGACTTCAGGTAGATAAGGTAACTTCAGAGAACAACTTTATCTTGTGCTTTGGGAAAGATGGTTAAGGGGTGGGGGGAGGTGAGAGAAACCTTGAGACTTTTAAATTTTTCAGTTCAGCATGGTGCCATATTTTGGTGTATTGGTTTCTGAGCCCCAGCAATTGAAGTCAGACCAAATGTAAAAAACAATATGTATGCATATGTACAGGGGAAGAGAAAAATAAAAGAACAAAATTATGTCATGGAGTAGCTACTTGAGAAATCTTTGTGCAAACACAAGTTAATTTAATTTACTATTTAGCAAAATGTAAGATACTTCATGTGACTTGAATGGGCTAGGAACAGTTAAACCCTTGGACTGGAGAAAGTACCAATGCAGCAAGCACAACCTGATATTCCTATGTTGCCATTGATATCTATAAACCACAGTCAATTGTTTTATAAGAAAGAAATGCCTAGTAGCCAACCAATTATGTGTTTAACCTGTAAATGTTCAGATATCACTTGTTTTGTTAAAACTTTTTCTAGCTTCTTTTATTGGTATTTTTCTTTTTTTTTAATTTCTTTTTTTTATTTCAGAATATTATGGGCATTTTTCTTTGCAGACAACTTTAAAGAGAATTACAGCTTCTGTCCCTCTCATATTTAAAGCTGATATTTTTCTGCCTAATAATACTTAGTTCCATTGAAAAGCCAGAATTTAGGAATATAAATGTCTTTCCTGTGCTTTGCATTATAAAATTTGTAAGTGATCTCTGCAGGCAAGCCTTTCAACCTGACTCAGTCCTCACTGTTTTATTTTAACATAGTTTCCCAGCTGGAGACTATTTCACGTTGGAGAGATGGTGATATATTTTTAAAAGTTTATAAAAGTTCTAAATGGGAACAAAGGCATTCCCCACACTTTAATTGCTTGTAGCATACTTGAAATTTTATCTGCACAGAAAAATAAATTGCAAACATCAAGTTTTGTGGTTTCACAGCACTACTCAAGCTTGAAGTCATTAAGAAATATATTCAGCATTAACAATAAATCATTTGAAATACAGGCAACCAATATGAATGCTTTATCCTTTCCTGATGGATGGTGGCTTGGGGGATAAGTGCCCTAGAATCATTATTCTTAGAAGAAAAATAATACTTTATTAATAAAATAAGACTCAAAGTCTTTCATTTAAAGACTTTTAGTTACTTTTTTTTCTGGGGGAAAATGCATTTCATCATTTTAAAGCAAGGAAATGGATGTGCGTTAAGTGATTTATCCCAGGTCTGACTGAAAGATTCAGAATTAGCTTCCATTTTTGCTGTCTATTTTTTGCTCAACCCTCGGGTGGCAACCCACGGCACATATAGAGGAGGTGCAAGCAGACGTCCACCACATGGGTTTCCGTGACGCATGTCCTCTTCACCTATTAACCTGCCACATTCTCTTGAGTAGTCTCCTTTTGGTCTTTTAACAAAAGCCGTGACATAGCATTGAAAACTAAAGCTCACAATCTCTGATGATTCTAAATTTTCAATATGACATACCTTTGTTGGAAATTTTAAAATAATATATTTTGACATTCCTTCACACTGTGATAGAAATTAGAACTGCTAAAGTTGATAGTAAAAGTGATGGATTTTAAGCTTTTTATCCTCACTAAAACACAAATAAAAGGATATTTAGGATTTAGCGTGTGTAGGAAGGGTAAGGATAAATGTTGGAGAAAAATAGAGGGGGAGTTGTAAAGATCAGTCAGAATTCCTGCAGATACCGCTACAGATAAAGACGTTATTACAAATCCATGAATTATCCTATGTTGCAGTTACCAATTCCCATACTCTTTGTTTTTTTTTTTTTTTTTTCCTATTTTGAGGATGTTATGCTTTTATATCAGGCTTCCAAAGTAGATTAATAAATAAAATCCTCTTGAATTTTACAAGGATGTTGAGATTTCATCACTTTTAAATTTCACCCCAGAAAGCCATGTTTTCTACTGATAACACCTGTGCTTCAGGCATAAAGCAGAAATAAACTTACTAACATTTGCTTTCTAATTGAAATTTAAACAGAAAGAAAATTCACAAATACGATTTTTATTATTCCCTGGAAAGTACATTAGTTGTTCTTAGGCTTCCAGTGTCCTTAGCAGTGCTTTGAGCAGAAACTCTTAAGTACAAATGAATGAAGTTGATAAGAACCACGTGGCTTCCTTTATTCAAAATCCCTGATGGAGATTATCAGGAAGTACTGATTGAGCACCTATTCTATGCCTATTGTTGATGTGATATTGTGCACCTGAAATGATTATCTGTATATCAATACGGCCATGCCACTCCATGCCCTCTTTCTCACTATGTTCCCTCCAGTCAAAATTAGTGCCTCCCCTGTTTCTACCTTTAATCCCTAGTAAATTTAAGCCTTAGAAATAGACTATTATGTCAGGAACATCAGCTTACTTCTGGAATTTCCCTAGGACTTTCATTCCCCACGGTGAAATTCTTTTAGGTAGGGCATCAAAACTAAACATAAGGTTAGGAGTAGGCAACAGGCAGGGTGAGCATGTATTCTACCTCAGTGGGGCACGATGTCCTCAGGGCATTTTTTGTTGTCACAGACAAGGGGGTGAGGCAGGAATGCTAGTTTCCTTAGAGTGTTCTGGAAAATCCCACTCATCAGAATGTCCTTCATTCTATGAAAGTTTCAAATATATTTGTGCATATGAATTAGTATAAAAGCCATGTCTGTAGAAATATAATCCAAAAACATATCTTTATATAACATTTTAAACTATCGGTAGTGTTTATAATTTTTAATAATAATTAAGTTTTCTGGGGATAAAATACTATGCAAATAGATTGAATATTGTATTTTATGTTGCTGGGAATTTTAACAAAAGTTGTTTACCATTTAAAAAGAAATCACATCATGAATAGAAATGCCACTTTCGCATATTTGAGTCATCATTATAACCATCAGTGGGAATTTATGTGTGGTTCATTAATAATCATTTTATCTATTGTAAAAAGCATATGACCATATTATTGAATTTTCTAATGTAGCTATGCCAAAGCATTTACATATTGAATAACAATTATAATAATACATTATTTGAAATTTCTTTTGTAGATTACTGTGAGGATATTATATCAATTTTTAAGTAATATGACTAAATGTTTAATATTGTTTGTGAATTTCGTTAGAATGCCAAAGGGAATTTTATATCATAAAGTTATTAAAGAAGGATACTGGACCTTCTAGAATTAAGAATCGTAGTTCTGTTATAAATGAAGTGAGAGTGGAAAAATATATGACAAAAACAAGAATAGACTCCTTATATGAGACTGAATTCAAGTCAGAATACCAGATAGAAAAAAGATTCAAAACAAATCAGAGCAAAAGGACAAACTGTCATTCTGAATCAACTGGGGTCAGGTGGTAGAGCAGTCTCAAGTGGCCGGCTGGCTAATTCAAAGGACATTAGTTTTAAGAATGGAAAAAGAAGAAAGTGAACACACAAAATGGTATTTCTATTTATGATGTGATTTCTTTCTAAATGGCAAACAACTCTTGTTAAAATTCCCAGCAATATAAAATACAATATCCATTCAATTTATATAGCATTTTATTCCTAGAAAATTTACTGATTATTAAAAATCATAAAAAATACTACAGTGTTAATGACTAAAACAGGCAGGATCTGGGAGGCTGAAATGAGAGGATAGCTTGAGGCCAGGAGTTCAAGACCAGCATGAGGAAGAGTGAGACTTCCATTTGTACAAAAAATAGAAAAATCAGCCAGGCTTGGTGGCTCATGCCTGTAGTCCAGCTACTCAGGAGGCTGAGGCAGGAGAATTGCTTGAGCCCAGGAGTTTGAGGTTGCAGTGGGCTATGATGATGCCACTGCACTCTAGCCTGGGTGACAGAGACCCTGCCTCACAAAAACAAAAAAAAAAACAACCAAACAATAACCACCACCACCACCCAGAAAAAACAGGCAGGATCTAAAGTAGCTGCTAGGTGAATGGGAGAATTTGTTTCACTTTTGTGTGATGTTCAGTATGTGGATCCCATGGAAAATCCTTAACAAAAGATATTATCTAAGCACCAAGTACCATTTGCCATAAGTGAGAGCATTAAACTATTATAGTAGTTGACAAACTTTTCTTTAAAGGCCTAGATAATAAATATTTTAAGCTTTATAAGCCAGATAGTCTTCCTCACAACTACTCAATACTGCCATTGTAGTCAAAAACAGCCCTAGGCAATGCATAAATAGATGAATATGGCTGTTTTCCAATAAAATTTGTGTCTGTTTTCCAATAAAATTTTGTTTATAAAATTGGGTGGTGAGCTGGATTTGACCCGTATACCATAGTTTGCTAACTCTGGACTATTGAATTGGCAGTTGTTAATGGCTCAGTGAATTTATTTGAACTTAAATGTGTTTTATCATTTTTCTCCTTCTGTGTAATCTATGGCTATGATGTTTCCAATGTAAAACTTCCACTTTGCCCACCAAGTTGAATCAACTCAAGCTCATATAAGATAGTTTGCAATACATAGAATTACTCTGAAAGTATCCACATAAAAATTGTAAAGGCATTTCAAAGCTCTGCAGAGAGGAATACAAATGACAAAGTTTAAAAGTGAGAGGGAGTCAAAGTTTGTTGTTGTAATGGGGCATACTATCTTTTTTTTGCCCACTACTTGCTTAAAATGTCTTGCAGTAGTTAAATTGTACAACCAAAGAACTCTTTTCCAGACAATGAGAGCTAATTTAAAAAGCATCAATGCTACACACAATTATAGGAATTAACACATCAAAAACATGGAGTTGATGAAAATACAATATTGAAAGGATATTTACCTAGCCACTAGTATTACCATTACCCATTTTTGACCTAATCAAGAAATAGCTGTGTGTGTGTGTGTGTGTGTGTGTGTGTGTGTGTTGGGGAGTGTTTCTCAACAAAAATAGCTCCCTAATTCTTTTCCCATTTGTCAAAATTTTTTACAGAGCAGATTGGTCTATTTAATTTTGGTGAAAATTCATAGCCTAAAAAAATATAATTATACTGAATTTAATTCTCATTTAACATTTATTTTCTGGATGACTTCCACCTTATAAATTTTGCCCAAAGTATTTCAGATAAATGTTAATCTAAGTAATTTAAAACCTTTGCAAGATTTTAATATAGTATTTAGGAGATAGGGCTTTGAGGAGACACTGCCTAGGCCCAAATTATCCAACAATAGTGTAGTCAAGTCTCTGATACTAGGCTCTGAAGGATCTTCACATTTGCTTCCCCAGAAAGAAAACTGTTGTTTCTCAGGAATAACTTAGAAATTTTCCATTTTACTCTCTTCTAAATCTCATCTTGATCAAATTATTGTTTTATTCATTCATCCATTTAACCAATACTTAATAAGGGCTTTCTACACCCAAGACCGGTTTACGCAAAGTAAACAGACATGACTCTTTTTTTCATGGAGTTCCTAGGCTGATAGAAGAGCCATAGTAAACAAGTAAATGCAGAAATAAATATCCATTTAAAAGGTAACCAATTATTTAAGCAAAGATCACAAGATACTGGGCAGTATAGGAATGTGCTGCACATACATGCCCTTTTTGTTACATATACACTCTCTGATCCAAAGATGTCATTTACATAGAATTTAAGGGGACTGGTATCTCTGGGGTTGGCACTGAGATGCCCCTGGTACTGTGACAGAGAGAACCGTGTGATGGGGGATAGGTAGAAAGGGAAAAAGTGGGAAAGGAGAAATGTCTTTTGTATGTGGTAGTTAGGAAAGCCCTTTCTGGGGAGTTGACATTTAATAAACAGAGGAGGAAAAGGGGCCAGCCATATTACAGCAGAGAAGGAGTTTTTAAAGAAGAGAATAAAACAAAAACTAAGGCCGAAAGTTTGGAAAGGACAGTGTTTCTTTGAGGAAATTAAAGAAAAAAAAAGGTCAATGTGATTAGAGCTAACATGTACCATGTGGTGACACAGTAGGAATCCTAAGTGGCTTTTTAAGTCACAGTAAAGATTTTCAATTTTATTAGTGCAAAGGGAACCGTTGAAAAAAGAGTGATGTGATCTGACATGTGTTTTCAGAGAAAGCTCTGGCTGCTTCATAAGTCAAAAGTCCTAAGAACACTCCATTTAGGAAGCTATCTCATTGGACCAGGATAGTGGAGTATAGAAAAAGAGAAATAGACAAATCTAAGATATGCTGTGGAGAAGAATTGACAGGATTTTGCATTTATTTATTCAATACACAATTATTGATTACATGAAACACATTTAGGTGCTATGAGGGCAACTAGATTGGATGTAATTATACACTTCTAAATTGTCTAATTAGACTTGCCTAAAAATGCTAGATAATTTGGCCAGAATTGGAGTTTTCATTGTCATTCAGATAGACTTAACCTTATATATATGTATAAGGTTCTTTCATATATATATAATATATATAGAGAGAGGTTTTTTTTATATGTGTGTATGTGTTTGTGTGTGTATATATGATGGTAGAAAGATGGTAGAAAATTCAAAGCACAAATAAATTTCTCTTTTAGGTCAGAACTGCCTTACATCAAAATGAAGAATTGCTTGAATGAATTTAAGCTATTGGTTTTAATAATATTCCCTTGCTTACTTTTTGTTTTACAAATTTTCTAGGGTAGAAAACACTTCATTCAAATAACTTTAGTGCCTAAATTAAATATTTCCTAATCTTCTATGTCAATTGAATTTCATTAAATAAAAGAAGTTTACCATAATCTCAAATATTACCTATAGTGCTCTTTCTTAAGATCCAGCAAATCAAGGAAAATTTGAAATAAAGTAACATTTGGCAGTTTTTTCTTATATTCATTCTTTGAAATCTTGTATGTATATGTTTTTAAAATTGAATTCCACAGATAGGGCATAAATAGAACTATAATACTTTTGTAGGATATAAATTGAAAGTATTGCTAAATATTTGATTAACTGATTTTAAGAAAAAGTTCTTATTTAATTATTTCTCCAGAGCACCTATGACCTTCTGGCATGAATTTCTCTGTTCATTTTTTGAGATTCCTACCACAATTTGTCTGGTATAAATCCCTTAGCTACCACCAGATTCTCTCTTCAAAGTTCTTTAGCCAGTAATCAATCAAACAACACCTCTTTCTCTAAGTCCCAGGAGAGGATGTCAATTTTGGCAGAATGAGTTCAGGGAAAGAAATAGCTGCCACCCCTATAGTCTAGTTTGTTTGTAAAATACTGAAATTCTAGTGAAGATATTCACCTTAAATGTAATAGTTAGTTGATCATTATTTTGACTTCAAAAATTAATTACAGAGCTAAGAAAGAGAATTTATTTCACAGTATAGATCGAAATAGTGAAACCAAAAACAAAACCACTTTCCAGTTAGGAAGATTCTTTTAAAATCCACTTTTCCTTTAGTAAGTCTTCTACGACAATATTAAACCATTACTGTGGAACACATCTTTATAAAATCAAAGCTAGGGCTAGAAAAGAGAGATCAAGGGGGGAGTTACTTTGGAAAATGGAAATAGAAAATATTCCTTTGCTTACTATAGCTGGGCAATAAAGTTTTCATAGGCTTTGAAGCAAAGATATCCCAATAAGCATATATAATAAGAAACAATGATTCACAAATCTAGCTGTACATCAGAATCTTTCACTGAGCTTAATAAACAAACACTGTCACATTCTAAAATCTCACAGGGTGGGGCCCTGGAAACTGATATTTTAACATTTCTCAAAGAGTAATAGGAGTAGCAACTGTAAAGCATATTTATAAAATAGAGATATCTTGGGTATATGAAAAGCCATTATAAATTAAAATGTTTAAAATCTGATATATATGAATTGATAGATTGAATATGATATCACAGAGTGTACAAAATTGTAATTTGTTCATTTGCACATCTGTATCTCTTTAATTTTATGTCTCTATTATTTAGCATGATCCTTACTACATAGCAGTCATTCAAGAGATTTTTGTTGAATGATTATATAAATGGAAAGGACCCTAATAACAGGGAATCGATCTCATAAGTTTTTGTATCTTTTGGTTTTAAAGATAACTTTTGAGAAAAAAAAAGTCCTTCAGTATGCATGAAATTAATGGCTATTATTGAGAGAGTCAGAGAGAAAGTGAGGAAAAGAAGACAGGTTAGCACATGTGAATGTACACATACTACACACACAAAGAAGCAAAAGGAGACACAAGTAGACAATAACAAAGAGAAAATAATTCTGATTTTGTTTTGGTGATGATAAAATAGTTACAATTGAACTAACCCTCACAGAGATAACATTTATAAATTCTGGAAAAAATATAAAAAAGAAAACTGTGTGAAGGTACAGGAAAATGACTAAAAGCAAGAAGAAACTAGAAGGGATTTCACCTTTCAAAGAAGAGAATCACATAGGATGAGATCTATCTGTACATAGCTTTCCAGCTGAGGAAAGCTATATACAGTCTATTTGACATGAAGCAGCTAGAACTCAAGCAGATGGTTGCAGTGTTTATGGACTTAGAAGTCAGAGGACAGATATGTAGGAACCAGAGAAACTGGAAATTGCAGGGGAAATATATTTATGGAGAAGCATCAAGAAGGGAAGTCCCAAATCTGAAAATAATTTTCCTTAATATTATTGACTGACACTTAATTAGGCATGTGAAGGTGAGCTTATAAGGATATGAGAAAGAGACAATAACTAGAAGACTGAAAGTCATGAGAATAGATTGCAAGTGGTGCCCATTTCAGAAGTAAAATAGTTTGGAGTTTAAGTCCTATAAAGTCAGCAGGACTTCAAAGCCCATAAGACTCTCAACTAAAATACAAAAAAGTTCAAAATTTAGGAGTAAATTCCAGCAAGACATTAGGCATAAAGCCAAAACTAATCATTTGAAAAATAAAAGCAAAAACAAAATAAAGCTACCCTAACAAAACACAAAACCAAACTGCAGATTGTTGAGAGTGACATTCCAGTGATTCAGCCACTTAATAGAACAACATTTAACACCCATCAGAGAAAGATAACAAAATCCAGAGTCTATACAATGTATTATCTATTATTTCCATAACACAGTAAAAAATACTGGATGTGAAATAACAGGAAAATATAACTCACAAACAAGAGAAATTCATTAGAAAGAAACAGATTCACTAACAATCCAGATGTTGGAATTAGCAGATAAGCACTTTAAAATAACTATGATAAGTATATTAAAGAATCTCTAGGAAAATATCAAAAAATAAAAGAAAATGTTTAGAAACTATAAAAATGACATAAATGGAAATATTAGAAATTTTAAAAATTGCAAAATCTGAAAAGAGTAATAGATTAGACACAATAGAAGAGAGTAACAGTGTACCAGAAGACAGGTAAAAATTAATCTGGAGGAATGAGCTAAGCTCCATTGGTTAGTAAGACACTATAAAATAAGTTAATAAATATATAATTTGAATGCCAGAAGAAGAGTAATGCAAAAGTATTTTGATAAAATAGTGTCTAAAAATAATTTCCAAATTTTATCAAAAAGAGGAACCTACATATTCAGGAAGCTCAGCAAACACCACATAAATACAAAACAAATAGTATCTAGTAATACCATAGTCAAACTTTAGAAGAGAAAAACATGAAAAGAAAGAGGAGAGAAAAAGACACATTACATACAATGAAACATTAATATTGAAAACAGAATTTCCATTAGTAATGAAAGACAGAGGAAAATAGCATAGCAACTTTAATGTGTTGAAAACATTCTTTTGGTGTAGAATGTCCTGTATATTTTTTTGCAAAATGAATACAACATAAGGACATTCTTTGAAAAACTGAGAGCTGAGAAAATTTGTCATAGGGAGATTTGTACTGTCAAGCACACGTGCCTGCATTGCGCACACACACATACACACCAAAAACAAAAATAAAAGAATACTCTTTAGGCTGAAGGAAAATGACAACATATTAACATTAAATTCTACAGAAAGAAAGGAATAGCACTTTAAATGTTAAATATATGAATACATATACAAGATACTTTTCTTTAAAATTTTTAAAATCAATTAACTTAAAACAAAAATAATGACAAATAAATGCGAAAATATAGGGCATATAGATGTCAAGTACATGACAACAATAGCACAAAGTATGGGTAGAGCTAGATGTGTAATTATATAGAATCTCTTGGTTGCATTATATGTGAAGTGATAACATGAAACCAAGATAGGCAGTGATAAATTAAGAATCCATTTTTCAATCTCTGGAGCAACTTCTTAAAAATGTAAAGAGAAATAAAGTCAAAATAGGAGTTATAATGAAATAGTAAAAGTTATTTACTTTACCCAGAAGAAAAAAAGGAAAATAAAATAAAACAAAAACAATAGGAACAAATAGAAAATAATAAAATAGTGGACCTAACCCTAACCATATCAATAATTAAATCACATATAAATGGATCAAATATTCTGATCAAGGTCAGAGATTGCCAGATTGGATAAAATAGGAAGATGTGAGTAGATGTTGTCTATAAGAGAAGCAAGTAAAATCTAAAGATACCAACATCTTGACAATGAAAGGATGGAAAACTGTATCGTGCAAGAAATCATCACAGGATAGCTGAAGTTAGCATGCTAATACAAGACAAAGTAGATTCCAGAATAGATTATTATCAGAGGTAAAGAAGTAGGTTGTATTTTAATACAAGAATTAATTCAAGAAACATAACAATCCTAAATGGATATGCACATAATTACAGAGCTACGAAGTGCATGAAGTGAGATTGACAAATCCAGGTGGAGATACAGAAAAATTCACAATCATATTTGCATATTTTATTAATCTTCTTTCATTTACTGATATAAAAAGTAGATATAGATAGAAAATAAGTAATGATATAGAAGATTTGGACAGACTTTAAGCAATTTGAATTAATTGATATTTAAATATTACTACATCTGAAAAACTCCAGAACACACAATATTCCAAGCAACCAGGGGATATTTACCAAGATGGACAATCTACTTTTCCACAAAGCAAGGCTCAATTAATTTTTAAGGCTTGAAGTCATACAAAGTATATTCTGTGGGCATATCAGGTATAAATTAGAACTAAATAACCAAATTATATCTATAAAATGACAAAATATCTGTAGGTTAAATAATCTGTAAGTTAAAGAATAAATCACAAGGGAAATTGAATATTAATTTGGCCTAAATGTTAATGAAAGCACAATGTAACATTTATGGGGTATAAATAAAGCTGTGCTTAGAGGGAAATGTATAAGATTATATGCTTATAATAGAAAAGACATTTAAAATCCCTTATCTATACTTCATGTTAAGCTAAATAAAAGGCAAGTGGGTTAAATGGAAAATGAGTAGGAGAAAGGGAATAATAAATACAAGAGTGAAACTCAGTGGTCTAGAATACAAATAAGAGAAGAAATCAATATGGCCAAATGTTTGCTCTTCAAGGAGCAACACAATTGATAAACTACTAGCAAATCTAATCAAAAAAGAGTGAAAAAGAACGAATGAGAGAGAGACAGGAAACACATTACTGATATCAATAATAATCATAAAGATATCTCTATGGATCTTAATGACAAATTAGATAAAATAGAAAAATTTCTTGAAAAACACAACTTCCAAATATAACACAATTAAAAATTAGAAATTAAAGAATTAGAAATTAAAAATCTAAGTACTTGTTTTTACCAAGTATATTGAATTTGAAATGAAAGCCATTCATGGGGAAATAAATATTTTTTCAGGTAGGAATAAAAAGTACTATTAAAGAAAAATTATTAATTGGAATTTATCAAGGTTAAAATCTGCTTTTCTAAAGTCAGCATAAAAACAGAAAAAGACAGGCCACAGACTGGGAGAAAATATTCACAATACATATATCCAGAATTTGTAGAGAACTACAAATTAATACTAAAAATATTTGAAAAGATAGAACATTAAATAATATATAGATATGACTAAGCATAAGAAAAATGCTTATTATCATTAATCATTAATGAAATACATATTAACTAGCCTTCAGATATGACTATACTACCAGTAGAAAGGCAAAAGAAAAAAAGACGGAAAAACATAAACAAAAACTGACAATAATGAATATCGTCAAGAATGTGGAGCTATTAAGGTTATCAAATATTTTTTGGAGTATAAAATGGTAAAACTACTTTGGAAAACTCTTCTGTGATTCATTGAAGTTAAACATACACTTACCTATGAACTAGATATTTGCTTAAGATAAAAAAACACATGTTTCCACAAACATTTGTAAACAACCATAGAGGATAGTTTTTGTTTTGTTTTGTTTTTTTATAACAAGTAGAAACTAAAAACAACCCAGACATCTGTCAAAGGTGAGTGAACAAAATGTAGCATGCATATACAACTGTTTAGCAATAAAAAGCAGAAACCCAAATCAAAAACACAATACCGTTTACTATAGCCCCAAAGAAAATTAAATATCTAGGAGTATATTTAA
>VBSM01001265.1:51227087-51252895 GCA_008086735.1 Cheirogaleus medius
AAGTTGTAAGAGTTGTCCAGCTATTGCTTAATAAAATTTTACAGATCAAAACAACAACAAAAAAAATGAACCTAGAAAAGAGCTACAAAGTTACTAAGGAGCACTCCAGTTGGAAACAGGAGAATCAGTTTCCACTCGTGTTTGTGTCAGATGTTGATACCTGATTTTGCCAATGTAGAAACCTTGGTTTGCCCACATGTGAATTATACAATTTGGACTGGATCATCTCACTAAGATACCTGTGAAAGAAGTTCTTAACCTTGATTGGAACGTGGACTCCTTTAAGGATATATGTATGCATATATGATTTTATGCAAAATACTGATAGAATTTCAAGAAGTTTTCACAGACCATTGAAGCCCATCCAGAGATCTCTAGGGATACATAGATTTCAGATTATGAACAACTCCTCTTTTAGAGCACAAACACTCCATTAAGTTATAATTTTCCAAAGGTTTTGGCAAATCTTCAATTCACCTTGAATTCAGCCAGAGAATTAAACTGACTCCAGAGTTCAGAAGGTTAAATATACAAATACTATCTGGAACTTTCATTAAGAATCATTTCTTGAGGATAAATTCTCATGTTGTTTTAGTGTTTCTTCTATCAGGAAAGGCACAAATGAACTACTGATAATATTTCCTCTTTCTTTCTCTTACAACATTGTTTACTTAGAAACAGTAGGTAATTCTCATAACACACTATCAAGATTTCAGTTTCTTTTTTTCAATCAACTATGTAATAAAAACACATATATAATAGAAACACTTCAATTACTCATTGTACCTACATTGCTTATTGAGTATTTTTATTTATAAAATTATGATCATGTACTTCTTTATGAATTAGTCCCAAATTTGAGCAATAGTATATAATATAAACTATATATATAAAAGATTCAGAATCTATAAAATAAATAGATTTAAGATAGAGAATGTTTAAATCCTATTAAGAGAAATCCTGGTAGGAAGTAATTCTGTCAACGGAGAAAACCTGAACCTTCCCAAAGTAAAGGAGGAAAAAAAATAAGCCTTCATAAAATAGGCATTCAGAGAACTTTAAAAAAGTAAAAAAAAAAAAAAAGGTATTATGGTTATTATGATGATACCATCCCTACCAGAATCAAATGAATAAGAGCACAGTAGGTTGTTTTAAAGTAATACTGCAAAAATAATGGGGTACAAATATCTAGTAATTGTTGCTAATTTGGGAATAGTCCATTTAATAATTAGAATTCTCTTCCAGGCATATTAAAATAATTATGACTTGTGGAGAAAATAAGTATTTGAATATCCATTTATTCAACAAATATATATTAAGCACCAAAGGTGGTTAGGCATTGTTTTGTCAAGGCAGGAAAAATGTGATAAAAATGACAGACATAATCCCAGTCCATTCCAAGGCTGGATATTTTCATTTGCCTCTTGAGATTTACTCACCATATTTAATTATGCTCTGTGGCTCAGAAATATATCCTAATGAATACTGTCAACCAGCCAACTTGCTATCCAGGATCTAGTTGTGTTAAACCTATACTGGGAAGGTGTAGGCAGGAGATTGGACAGTGGAAAGAGAATAAACATGGAACATTTTCCCTCAGCTTCAGCTCCATTTCTGTTTGACTTCCAGTTAGGAGTGGCCACATTCCTTTTTTAAAGGCCACACCACTTATTTATAGTTAAAACCACAAATCCAGTAATTTTTCTCTCCCTTACCATTTTATTTTTTTGTTGGCTTTTCTGGTTTTTGTTTGCTTGTTTGTTTTGACACACGATCTTACTCTGTTGCCCAGGCTAGAATGCAGTGGCATCAATATAGCTCAATGCAACCTTCAACTCCTGGGCTTAGTTGATCCTCCTGCCTCAACCTCCCAAGTAGCTGGGACTACAGGCGTGCACCACCACATCCTGCTAAGTTTTCCACATTTTGTAGAGATGAGGTTTCCCTATGTTGTTCAGGCTGGTTTTAAACTCCTTGCCTCAAATGGTCTTTCTGCTTCAGCCTCCAGGAGTGCTAGGATTACAGGTGTGAGCCATAGTGCCTGGCCTCCCTTGCCACTCTAAGTATAGGAAAGGAAAAGGCTCTCATTGTAGCTGGGCCCAGCACATTTCCTCATTTCTTTTTCATTTCCCTAACTCTACTGGTCTTAGTCCATTTTGTATAGTTATAACAGAATATTACAGACTGGGTAATTTATAAACAATTGAAATTTATTTGTATCATGGTTTTGGGGGTTGGGAAGTAATTAAGCAATTAAATTTCAACATAACTTTTGGAGGGGACATTCAAACCATAGCATTCTGCCCCTGACTCCCCCAAATTCATGTCCCTCTCACATACAAAATACATTCATTCCATCCCAACAGCCCCAAAGTCTTAACTCATTCAAGTATCAAAAGTCTCATCAAAATCATATATGGGTGAGACTCAAAGCTCAATTAACCCTGAGGCAAATTCTCTTTAGCTGTGAGCCTGTGAAACCAAAACAATTTATCTACTTCCAGAACATAATGGTGAGACAGGCATACAATAGATATTTCCATTCCAAAAGGGAGATATAGACAAAAGGTGGAGTAATTTGTTCTAAGTAACACCAAAACCCAACAAGGCAAACAACATTAAATCTTAAATCTGGAGAATTATCACCTTTGCATCCATATCCCATATCCTCGGCAGACTGGAGCACAGGTTGGACCTCCAAGGCCTAAGGCAGCCCCACTCCTATAGCTTTATTGGGCTCAATCTTCCCAGAAGCTCCCACAGTTGGAGTTTTGTGCCAGCAGCTCTCTCAGGCTAGTATTAAATGTTGATGGCTCTAAAGTTGCACAATCTTAGTGGTGGTCCTGCTTTTATGACTATTAGTTCATTGCCATTAAGATGTGTATTCCATAAAGTCCTAGGATATATACAATTTCATCAAGTTCTAGACAACTGTGTAACAAAACTGGCCTTTACTCCAGTTTCCAATACCTTGTTCCTCCTTTCCATTTAATACCTCATAAGAATGGCCATCCATATTTCTATCAATATTCTAGTCATGATCACTTAAATGATGTCTAAGAAGCCCCAGACTGCCCATATAGCTCTTGTCCCATTCATGAAAATCTTGACTTTTTCTAGCATCTTCCTCCAAATTCTTCCAGCTGTTGCTCATTACCAAATTCCAAAGCCACTTCCACATTTTACTTATTTTTAGGTATTTCAGGTATAACAAGAACCCCACTTCTGGTACCAAATTTTCCATCTTAGTCCTTTTTCTGTTGCTATAATATTAACAGAATACCACAGACTGGGTAATTTATAAATAAGAGAAGTTTATATGGTTCATGATTCTGGAGCCTGGAACATCCAAGAGCATGGTGCCGGCATTTGGTGAGAACCTCAGTGCTTATGTCACTCTATGGCAGAAAGTGAAAGGGCAAAAGATCACATAAGACAGAAAGGGAAAATGGGGCCAAACTTGATCCTTTTATCAGGAATCTACTCCTTTACAATAACTAATCCACTTCCTTGATGACTGCATTAATATATTCATGAGGGCAGAGCTTTTATGATCTAACCACCTCTTAAAAGTCTCACCTCTTAATGCTGTCATGATTGCAATTAAATTTCAACATGAGTTTTGAGGGAAACATTCAAACCATGACACTACCCAAACCTTATAAACCCACCTTTGAATTTGCCTTGTGTCAGGTTGGCATCCCATTACATCACAGAGACTTTCTCTTTTATAAGATGACATGAGTAAATAAAGTTTTTCAACTTATTGTCTAGTGTTTATTGCCTCTCATATTATCTAAATTTTGTACTTAAAACCAGACTATAGACTGAGTGGTATTTTTAATATTAACGAAGACAAAGTTGATATTGGCACATGAAATTATGTAGACTTATCTTCCGCTTATAATTTATATTTTACAAGGACAAAATATGAAGTTTTAGTTTTGCCTTGTGATGAAAGATGCACTATAGATTGTACGGAATTAAATATTTTAAGTAGAGATATATATGTGCTCTGAGTGTATGTGTGTGTGTGGAGAGAGAGAGATAAAGAAATATATGCAAAAATAGGCACATATAGATTTCATTTTATATGATGAAAATTATTTTAAGAAACTTTCATAGAATCTTGAATTTCCTTTGCAATCTCATTTCTCACATAGTTTTAAAGTATACACACAAAAATATAAAAGTGGGAGAAAGAAAAAGCAAAGGTAAGCCTTCACTCCTTCATTGTTTTCTTCAAACATTTTCATTTCTAGTTTGTAAAAAAGGAGATTTCATGAAAACACCTCTATCAAAAGAGTTTATGAATTATCAAATATCTTAAAAGTTTCAATTGCAGCTTTTAAAATTACATGTGTTATTTCTACATGTGGCATAATAATTTATAACTTGCTCTAAGGCCATTTCCTGATTGTTTCATGGCAATTAAATGTAAAATCTTCAGGCTTCTTATGTTCATAGGGGTTCTAGTTGATTAAGCAAGACAGATTTATATGATAAATACACAAGTCATTGAGACTTTAATGTCTATAAAATTCATTCCAATACTTGGAGCCAGATATTTTGTCTATCCACAATTTGGATTTTTTCTACCCCATTTTACAATGCAAATTAAAAAGACATATTTATCCTGACCCACTTACAGTAGAACATCTAAATTCTTTCTATTTTTCCCCAATATCACTCTTATTCAAGACATCAGAGCACATAAGGTGCTAGTTAGAATGCTCCATAAAACTTTTTAAATTTGGATGGCTCAAAATTTGATCCTTTCAGTTTCTGGAATTGAAGGAGAGTAGTGAATAAATATTAGACATTTTTTTCCATAGGATTTTGCCAAATTATAGAGACTTACATGCATATTCATTAACTATTATCACACATGCTTACATTCTTCAGTCTCTAAATTTTTATTTTCTCTCAGGCCTTAGTAGGCAGTGCCAACTTATGAAAGCATCTAAGGCAAAATGAATAAATTTTTAGTTAATCAAGTTTTTGTTTTTTTGATTCTAGCAAATATTAATATTGGCTATTTTATAGCAGCTGATAACTGCAACTATTTAAACATTTAGCAAATATTAAATTGCAAGTCAACATGATAGATAACACAGTAGGCCTCTGTGAAAAGTATGAAAAAAATTGTACCATGACCTATTGGAAAAGGGAAAAATAACCAAATGACCTGCCATTTTGTTATCTCAGTGTTCTCAGGAAGTGTTGTTTTTTTAAGTAAATGCATGTGATAATTTATGTTACTATACAGGCATGCCTTGAAGATATTGTGGGTTTAGTTCTAAACCACCCTAATATAGTGATTATCTGACTAAACCAAGTTGCATTAATTTTGTGGTTTCCCAGTGCATATAGTTATGTTTGCAAAATACATAATTACATCATGTCTAAAGAAAAGTACATTAGCCTCTCATCTTGGGCAATGTTATCCATACCCAGGATTTCAAATATTTGCCTCCTAAATGGAAATGTCTACCAAACCAGCAATTCAAATCCAGTCCTTACTTCTGAGATCTATATAATCAACTTTCTGTAAGCAAAAGACACCAAATTCAATAGGCATTATACTAAAATCATCTATGTATCTTTGTTTATCTGTTCCTCTCATTAGTTTGCTTTATTCAATGAAGTACACCTCAGTCAACATAATCATACAAACAAGAAACTTAGAAATCAGTGCTATACCTGAAGGCTACTCAGGGTCTGCCAATTCTACATTTCTACTTTCTATATAATTTTTATATGTCCCTTCTCTATCCCCACCTTTCAACTATTCACTCACATAGAAGTTACATATTCAACAACTTTGTACTAGGCACAGTATTTGGCTTTTTATTACCTAAACCAGATTGTCATTATGTCTCATTTCTTGCTTTATCTCTTGTAATAATTATAAAAGTGAATTCCATCATGTCATCTCCCTATTTGATCCTTTGGTAAATCTTATTTGACTATAGGTTAAAGTCCAAGCTTTAATGCAAGATACTTCTTGATCCAGTTCCTACCTATCTTTGTAGAATCAAATTTGTTTTGTTCTCTCAGGCATTTCTAGCTGCCCATTTGGCTTCCTTACTTTAGCATATGTTTTTTCTTCATTTACAGCTGCCCGAATCCCATAACACTCCTAAGATTTAACTCACTCTTCCATTAATCTTGGAAGACTTTCCAGATGTGTCCTCCAACAATGTGTTAAATATTTGATTTGCATTACAACACTCAGCATATGATCTTGTATTACTTAGTCTATCTTTCTTCTGTATGGCAGAAAAAGTAATATCTCTTCCTCACCTATTGCAAGATTTTCAGCTGATATTACTATAACAAATGACAGATAGGAAAAATATAACAAATTTATCAATTAAAATTTTACATGACATGGGACCCTTTAGAAATGAAGTTCCAAAGGTCTAGGGAAAACTAAATTTTTATGCAAGTCTGATGAAATAAGTGAATAATTGTGGAGAAACATGATTGGAAAAGAAGAATATGATGTGAAGTAACCAACTAAGGTGGGGGGGGGACCCAGCAAGACCTGTTTGATATGATTCACTTTTGTCTCTCTGTGTATCATTTCTTTTCTCTGTAAGGCAGGATACCTGTCACATTAGGGTCTTATGACCAACTTTCAGGGAGGTAGGTCAGAGAGTTACCTTTATAGGTTTTATGGCTTGTTTTAGGGGGAAAGAGAGGCAAGAGATAGGAGGGCTGGAGAAAGTGAAAGAGATCTTGCTTTTGAGGCCCTCCTGTCTCCTTCAACTCAAAGATACTCAGCATGTCAAGGTGCCATACTTTGGGGTATGATGCTTTGAACCCTGACACCTACTAAGCTGTGAATTCCTTGAGAGTAGGAGATGTGTCTTTTATCTTTGTGGGTTTTTTTTTATTTCATCATATTACAGGGGTACAAATGTTTAGGTTACATATATTGCTTTTGTCCCACCTGAGTCAGAGCTTTAAGCATGTCCATGTGCTTAAATACCTTCTTGAATACAGAAATGAGTGAAAGATGACTGAAAATATTCTCATAGGGAAACTATGTAGCATGGAGCTACTGAGTATTCATACTTTAATTTCCTTACATGGGATTGATTTTTACAAGTTAATAATTTGGGGAGGCCTTTGTTGAATTAATCTTTCTATGACTACTTTGGCCTTTAGAGAAAACACTGTCATGGGGAAAATTTTTCTTTGGCAGAGCACGATCTACTTCCTCACTTGGCAAACATGCCTGGCAAAGGAAACATCTGACTGTAGCACCAGCAATCTAAAATAATAAATAAATAAATGAGTTAATTAAAAATTAAAATACTGGTAACTTGGCTCCAATATTATACTATATTGGGTTTTCTTAAAATTAATATCATAAGGTATATGTGTTACAATGCAGTTTTAGGAAAGGGAAAAGATATATCAAAAATTGAAAACAATCACTACTAAATTTACTTGTCTCTAGCAGAAAGGAAGAATCCAATTGTAAAAATTAGCAGTATTTGTTTTTCTCTCTGAGTAGTAGTTTCTATTTTCAGGAATTGGTCAGTGTTTGATGCAGAATAGCAATTAAAATTGAGGAGTTATTTTTAACAAATTTAAGAAAAATATAAAAAATATGTAAATTTAAAGAAGCCTTCACACTAAGGAAATTGAAGAAAATATCTCCAATTAGATTTAATATTTTCAATTTTGTGTTGTTTCATTTCTATGGGGAAGATAGTTATTAATATAAGGTATAGCAATTATTTGCATTCAGATATCTGTTTATAAACTTTATTTAGGCTATCATCCCCTAACAACCCCAATAAAATAAAAGATACTCCAGGGATTCACATACAAATTATTTTAACTAGCATATGTTTATTGAGAGTAATTATACACCAGATTGTTTTAGATTCTGAGAGCTAAATATGCGTAATAAAAAGAAAAGTCTGGGCCAAGTATAGTGGCTCATGCCTATAACACCAGTGCTTTGGGCAGGCCAAGGTGGGAGGATTGTTTGAGGCCAGGAGTTCAAGACCAGTCTGGACAACAGAGTAACACTTCATCTTTACAAAATATTTAAAAAATATTATCTGGGCATGGTTGTGTGGCACCTGTAGTCCCAGCTACTTGGGAGGCTTAGGCAGAAGGATTACTTGAATCCAGGAGTTGAGGATACATTGAGCTATGATCCCTATGATCCCTCAACTGCACTACAGCCTGGGTGAAAGAGCAAGACCCTGTCTCTAAAAAAAAAAAAATCTATGTTTAAAGTGTTCCTGGAGGTGAGTCTGGGGGAAACAGTTCGGCAAAAAAGAAAAAAAATAATAACTAGAATATAGTGAGGTTTATGTTATTATGCAGCTAGCTCAGAATGTTGTTGGAGTAAAGATGAAGGAGCTAGTGAGGTAAAGACTGGAGGTATAATTATCAAGTAATTCAAGTAATTTAGGTCCTAAGTTATACTTATGTCAATTATAGAATGAAATGAAGCACTCTGTCATTGGCTCATTCTCTATTGTGTCTTACACGCATAGCCCTAATCTTAAAGCATCATTATTCTTCCTTTTGGAGCTAAACTATGAATAGCAACTATAAACCTTGGGCCTCTCAACCTCCTTGGCCTCCCACGTGTGTGGCAGCCCAGCACGAATTCTGATGATGAGGACCATGAGCCACTGCACATTGCCAGAACACGCAGATGGGTGGCAGCAGTGGTTTTTCTTTCCCATAGCCCAGCCATTATGTAAGGCACTTCAGGGAAGTGTGTACAAAATTGGCATCCAGGTGTTAAGGACAAAGACAAAAATGTATAGTGAATATGCTAGGCTCAATTGAGCTCATTGTACTGTCTAGAAACCACTCTTGCTCCAGCTGCCCTTGAGACTACCTGGAAGAATCACAGCAGAGCTGGGGCAAAGTAAAAAAAAAAAAAGGTTAAAGGTTAAATATTTTTTAGAAGAATTTAAAAAAATCAGCTATCTCTGTTAGCTAATTTGGAATAAAGACAGTACAGAGGATCTTGTCCATTCTTTTAATTATTATTAAGAGACAATAACATTTCAGAAATATGTAAAGAGGGCAATATGCACCATATAACAGAACTCTAAAAATGATCATTATCATTTTTTCCTTCTGTTGTCCCTAAGCATTATGCAGATTGCATAATTCAGGAATTGGTTGTGTTTTTTCCTACAGTATTAGGTTATTAAGTATTAAATGTCTGATTTCCTTAAGTACTAAATTTGACAGGTGATATCTCTGACATTGCACTTTGACACTTCTTGTTTTAGTTTTCTTGTGAAGGTATATTCTCATTCTTCCAAACACCTGGTATAGCTTGTGATTATCTTTCAAATTTTTTTTAGATCAATTTTTGTGAAACCACGGATAGGTCAGAAATTCATGTTATTTTTGAATATGAATTCCATCTTGGAACCAATGAAGCTCAGACACCTAGAAATATCAAAGAAGTATTTGGGAAGGATGTGACTAATGAACACACAGTATGTCGATGGTTTGAGAAGTTCTATTCTGGTGATTTTAATTTTGAAAATGAGCCATGTGGGTGACCTGAGACCAAGGTGAATAATGATCATCTGAAAGCTATAGTGGAAGTGAATTCATCTCAACTTAAATGTACATTAGCAGCAAAGTTGGACGTTACTATTCAAACAATATTGGACAATTTGAAACAAGTCGGTAAGATAAAGAAGCTGGATGGATGGGCACCGCATGAATTAAATGAGCATCGGAAGAGAAATCATCTGGAAGGTTTCCTTTCTTTGCTGTCACAACATAAAGGCCAAGCATTTCTACACCATATTGTTTGTTACCTGTGATGAAAAATGGATTCTTTTTGACAATTACAAGCATTTGACACAATGGTTACATGAGGATGAAGTACCAAAACACAGTCCCAAACCGAATATTTATCAAGAAAATATAATGTCTGCTTGGTGGTCCAGTGCTGGTATTACCGACTACAGCTTCATGAAACCTGATCAATCCATTACAGCTGATGTCTACTACAACCAACTGAATGAAATGATGAGGATACTTGTGATTAAGCAACTGAGATTGGTCAATAGAGACAGGCCAATCCTCTTGTAAAACAACACTCCACCACATGTTACTCAAACAATGCTGCTCAAACTACAGAAGCTGGACTTGGAAACTTTATGTTATCCACCATATTCAACAGACCTTGCACCAAATGACGAGCACTTCTTGCAAGAAAATTGTTCAATTCAATTCTCAACAAGCTATGAAAAATGCCTTTTGCGATTTCATTGCCACTCACTCTCCAGACTTCTTTGCTTCTGGCATGGAAAACTACCGTTAAGATGGTAAAATTGTGTTGATAATTTAGGCACATACTTTATTTAAATGTACTGCTTATTGTTTTATAAATAACAAACTAAACTTTGATTTGAAATTGGACATTTCATATTTAATGACCTAAATAGTTTCCTTCCCTCCCTTCCCTCCTTCCTTCCTTCCTTCCTTCCTTCCTTCCTTCCTTCCTTCCTTCCTTCCTTCTTTCTGCCTTTCTTCTTTCATTCTTCTCCTTGTTTTCCTTTCTTCATTTCTGGCTTGTTTTTCAACCTTCAATGATCTGATATACCTGAAATTAATAGCTGCAATCATAGTATAAATAGTATAAGCTGCTATCATAAAAGCTGTGTAACTTCTGGAGTCTCAATTTCCACATCTGCAAAATGTATTTAATATCATTTGCCTCCTCAGCTAGCTCTTATGCTAATTATATACGATCATAACCTTATCACAGTTGCTGGCATGAAATGGACTCTAGTAGTTTATGCAAATGTCATTGTATAGCTTTACAGCTTTTTCTTATTTTGAATATTTTACTTGGCATAAATTACTATAATAAAAGTTATAAAAGTTTTCATGTTTTTTATGCAAATTTGATTTAACATTACAATAAAACAAGAATAGAAAAAATAGCTCCTACTCCATTCGTTATACCAAAATTCTAAACTGATTACATATTTAAAGAGAGTGAATAAAGCCAAAATGTCTTAGAAGAAAATAAAAGCACTGATTTACATAGTCTATGGTGGAAAGGATTTTCTAAACTAAGGAGCAAGGGTAGAGGTATAAAGCTTATAATTTCATTGATTTTGCTACAATTAAAACAATAGCAATAATTGCAAGCATCAAAAGAAAATTCACAAGATCAGGAAAGCAAATAAACTTGGAATAATATTTTCAAAAGTTTTCTTGGAAAAAATTTATTTTCTTATGTACAGAGAGTTCTCACAAATCAACAATTAAAAGAAAAATGCAAAGGGGACATGGAGAAGACATTTACGAAAGTCCCAATTTAATAATCACATTAAAGTATGCTTTATCTTACTAGCTGTAACATAATTGCAATTTAATACAATGTCATTCTACACTTAGAAGATTAACAGAGATTATATAAAAAGAATAGTGTTAGTGTAGTTGCAGAATATGGGGGCACTCTCTCTTGCTATTGGAAGTCTATTAGTAAAAAATATTTTACAGTAAATTGGCAATGCACATGAAAAACTTTAAAATTTTGCTCACTTCCTAATGTATCCATATTTCTAAAAATATATCCTAGGGATATCAGCATGAATTTTCATTAAACAATAGATCCTAATATTGCTGTTTTTATTAGTGCAGAGATAGAAAATAAAATGTAAAATAATGTTAAGTAACAATAATATAAATTAACATATCCTTACCATGGAATAATCATTAAGTTGATGTGGTAGAATAATATTGAATGACAAAGACAAAATTTATTATAATATTGTTAAATACAAAAAATCAAGTAAAATATGTCCAATAGCATTAAAATATGTAATATGTATAAATGGATATGTATATAAGTTGACCCTTGAACAACATGGGTTTGAACTACATGGGTCTACCTTACACATGGATTTTCTTCTGTTTCTACCACCCCTGAGACAGCAAGACATACCCCTCCTTTCCCATCTCCTTCTCACCTTATACAGCATGAAAATGATGATGAGGATGAAGATCTTTATCATGACCCACTTCCATTTAATGAATAGTAAATATATTTATCTTCCTTATGGTTTTCTTAATAACATTTTATTTTCTCTGGGTTATTTTATTGTAAGAACACAGTATATAATATACAACACAAAAATATGTGTTAATTGACTGTTTATGTTATCTATGAGGCTTCCAGTCAATAGCAAACTATTAGTAGTTAAGTTGTAGGGAAGTCAAAAGTCATGGGGACTTGGTACCTCTAACCCCCACATTATTCAAAGGTCAACTCTATGTATCCATACAGTATTTATATATGTAAACATATATTATGATGGATGTATTTCTGTATATATAAATACACATATTTGTCTATAAATATATGTAGAGATACCATCATATTTTATAACTATATATAAATGTATACATTTTTGCATATATAAATACATATTTGCATGTAAACTTTCATAAATTTGTGTGGAGAGTGTAAGGAACACTATCCCCCAAATTAATTGAAACTATCTCTGGATATTTGCATTTTGGATTATTTAAATTTTATGTTAACATTTGAACTCACCATATATTCTAGAATGTCATCAATAAAAGTATTTTATATTAAGAAAACTAATAAAATAATTATTGAAATAAGTAGTAAATGAATGTTGCATTGTAGTTGCATCAATATTATATATATGCTAAACCAGTTTTACTCATTAATTGATAAAATGTAACAAAATATACAAAAGAAATACCTTCTTATGCATTTCTTCAGTTACTAACATGATAGAGCTTCTTACATTTTATTAATCACATTTCCTGTCTATAACCTGAGTGTTAATTCAGTGATTTATTAATATTTACTTACAAAGACTTTAGATTAAACTGCAAATATTATAAACATTACACAGATATTAGTCATTAATCTTAATCACATTTGTTATTAGCATTTTCCTAGCCTATTTTTGAAATGTTGTAAGTTTTTAAATTTTTTTGTAGTTATGTGTTTCGTTAGTTGTAATATCATCAAATCTGGAATTCTTTTTAGCTGATACTTTGAGTTAAATTTAATTACTCAATTAAATATTATTAATTTAACTCAATAATATTATTTGATACATAAAGCATATAGGTTTCATAATACAGTTATTTTTCATAATTTGGTTATTATTTAATTAATCAACCTGTCATTTGCCCAAAATCTGCAACAAAGCAAAAAGACAGCTAGGATCCCTGTGTAATGCAGCCTTTGGCACAAGGTGAGCAGTGGCATGAGCTATGAGGCATATTTGCTGTTCATGCACTTTGCAGATGACACTGTATCTTTTTGTTAAATTTCAAAGTCTCAGTCTCTAGACTGCAAGTTCTAAAACTATTTGAATTACAGCACATTGCACTGAAATATTAAAATGCGACCCAATTAATTGAATTATACAAATGCCAAGAACTAACTTCTGTTTGTTTCTTTTGACTTCCTTGGCCAAAAAGGATAGAGTTGTATTCTACATAGACAAAAATCTATGCATCAAATTTGTAAAAGGAAACAATAGAAAGTTTTTTATTGCTAGAGTGAATGATGCAAGCAACGACAGGAGCTGAGGTAAAGTGGTATAATTGGGTTGGATGATGAGAATCCCTTCGTAACAGTTAAAGGAGTCGGAAATTGATCTCAGAAGCAATGTATGTTATTGTACAGTTTTAGGAAAGTCTGTTCTCTTACTGAGAACCCGCTAAGTGCCAGGCACAGCAATGGCCACTGGAAATGCACAGATTGAAGAAGTTTGACTTGCCTTCTTCACTTGTAAGAAACAAAAATAATCTAGTCTAAGAAATTCAATTATGGGGCACAAAAAAGGTTTTGGGTCACAAGCACTGTGACTAGCTTAGGAAAGGAGGTGGATATCACTGGGTCAGGCATTGATAAGTGTAAATGATAGGTAATTAATCACTGAAACCCTTTTTTTAAAAGAAGGATTGCTCTAATGAAGAAAAGCCTTTTTCACATTGTATATAAATATGTACTTGAGCCCATAATATTGTTTTAAGAGATGAGTTTAAGTTAAATATGATAACATATGTAAATAACCTAGAACAGTGAGTGACTTATGGTTAGGTCTCAAATAATAATTAGTTGAATCTTTATACAACTTATGAGTGTTAAACCCAAATGCCATTTCTGGAGTTGTTATTTAGTAAGTATTAGCATGTCTTGATTGGAAGTCAGCCCTTGATAATCTGAACAGTAAACAGGAGAAACTCTTTGCCTGATGAATGGAGATAAAGTGATCTCCATTATCTCTTTCTCAAAGTCCTATTTCTTGAACATGCTTCTTATATTAAGGAATGATCTTTCTATCATTTAGCTCTGCCCAAATCTAACACCAAAGGCACCCAGATGAAACAGCATCCCTAATCAAAACTGAACAAATTCTCACTCCTTTATTCAGTCTTTTGTAGGAATCAGGCATACATTGTGTTTTATTGATTTGACCTTCTACAAGTAGCATGGATATTATCAAAGAAAAGATTCTTTTGAACAGATGCTGTGATTTTGTTGTTGCTGTTGTCATTGTTTAAAATGTGACTCCAGTCTAAAACAGTTAAGATTTTGTGACCACAGGCATACTTGGAAAGTCTCAGGACCTAAAACCAAGACTCCACTGTGTGAGTTAGTAATAGGGATAGAATTTTATTTACAGAACAAAGAGACAGCCCATTTCAAATGCTTATGTTAATTGTGTTGACAAAAAAACTGGAAACTATTCTTTTAGAATACTTTTAAAATCCTGATTTATACTTTACATTTGTTATAAAATGTCATAGTTTACAAAGTTTACATATTTTTTTAATTTAGCCTAACAGTCTCCTGTGTATTAATAATTTACAAGTATTATAAATGACAAGTTTATTAATGACAGAATGAAAAGAAGCAATGTAACTACAGTGCAGGGGTTACAAGAATGGACTCTTGAGTGAAACAAACCAGGGTTTGAATTCTGACATTGCTACTCTGCAACTACTGATTAATTGTAAGTTGATTACAATTCACTGTCTTATTAGTACAATGCCTATAGCCATATTTATTTTACATAGTTGTGTTGAGTATAAATGAGACAATCTATATTAAACACTGCTTAGCACCTGGAAGAGAGTAACCATTCATCAAATGTCAACCAGTTTTATTACCAGAATCAAGGAGGCATGTCTCTTGGCAATGAGATCCTTGAGTTCAGGGAACTAAAAAATTCTGTTAAGTATTATAGCCAATATCACTACACCTGCTATGGAACTAGAGTGCTCTTTAAGGACATAGATGGACCAGACACACCTCAGCTCCAGGACATAGGATTAAATACTTATTTCTATGCTGTTTCTAATTCACCTGCAACTGTATGTTCTTATTATCAAGATAAATAAAAGAGATATCTGTAATAAACAAAAAAAGTTGTAGTATAAGGAACTTTGGGGGGAAAGAGGTTGTTAATATGCAAGATTACAGATTATATTACCCTATATAGGATTTTTTAAAGCTAACTGGAGTAATATAGCTCCTGGTTTTTAAAAACATAATTTTTAACAGCGAACGATTAATACTAATTGGAAAAATGGTTTGCTCACTGACAGACAGATTGTTTCCTCAATTCCAAGGGTGCCAGATTCTCTGAAAAATGATCATTTTGTCCCAGGAGCTATTCTCTAATCTAAATTGTGGTTAAAAATACTTTGATGCAAGTTCAAAATCTCCCAGTACATGAAGTGTTTAGTGCTTTTCCTCAGTCATAAAAGTCTTTCTCAAGTATAGTTTTAGGTTTTATTCACCCTCCCGCCCCATATTCTAAAGCAGCGAAGGAATTCTTACTCTGAAAACTTGGAATACTTGAGAATTCAGAGAAATTGAGTGGAAATTTTTGTGAATAGATGTTTATTTTCATTTTTCTAAGTAGAGGTTTCATAGTTTTTACTACTTTTTCATGGTGGCTTGTGTTCAAAATTAGCTTGATATAAACTTGCTTCTTTAAATCTAACATAAGCTTAGTAATCATATAGCTATGATCACTATAAAATTTTGTTATTTATCTATTTATTTTTAATTTCAGTTTTAGATTGTTCAGAAGTCAGTGATCATAAGCAATTACAGAACTTTAATCATGCTGACACAATACCATATATTCAGCTTACATGTTCATTACTGATGTTACCCTTCCATTATTCCTTTTTTGTCTTCACCTCCCTACCAGCTGTATATTTGCCTTGAAGTTTCGCATTTAGGCAATTTAAACCATATCCTGTTTTAGCTTTGCATGCACACACATGATTCTTTCTGCTCTTCATCACCTTTATGAATTTTATTTCAATTCAACTTTCTCATACAAAAACATCAACTTTAGGTGATCGATGTGGCAAGGACAAATTCTACGTTGAGTCACATAATTATCCGCAGCAAAGGAATGTGAATGGGAGTGGAAAGGTGCCCCTTTCATGCCTGGACTGTGTAATATTCTATAATATTCTCTGATCATGCTGCCTCCTCTTTTATTCATTGGATAGCTGAAACAGAAGGCTTAGAGAAGTCCCTAGGGTATAACAGAGCCACTAGACACAAAAAGCCTGGCCCCTCAGTCACTACTTGGAAGCCTGCCTGCCAACAACTACTGGGACTGTGATATGAGACAGAAATTAGCTGTTGTTGTGTGAAACCCTTAAGAATTTAGGATTGTTCACTCTAACTGCTCATGTTAATTATCATCTTCACACATGGAAATCTACTTGGTTGGTTCCAATTGTCTAGTTTTCTCTTCCTTTGTGGGTCCCTGTAATTGGGTCTCTATTTCTATCATTGGCAGAGCAATCAAGTTCTTTCTTCTTTCTTCATCACTACCATCTGATCTCACTGAATTTTTAAATAGAACTTTTACTTTGTACTGTATCTGGGTGTCTATAAACTTAAATCTTTATGCAAATAAGAATGAGTCAGTTTTGGTGTTCCAGCTTAATACATGTTTTTGTTCTTCTTACCCATTGTCAGATTTAATCCACTGCCCCGAATTTATCACAGGTTGAGAACCCCCACTGGATGGTAAGAATCCATGCTGTGAGTGCTTATAGCAAGGAAAGCCACTAACATCAGAGAGGGAGAGATGAACTCTCCTGGCCATTCAGCTCTTTCCATACAGAACCCTATACTTTCAAAAAAACTCCCGGTTCTCAAGGTCATGAATTATTTACAGGACTATTGTTATTCTTGTAACTCATAAATTCCCATAACCCAATCCTAAAATATTGAAATCCCAAATATTGAAATGCTCCTGAAATCTAAATTATGGAGAAGTGATTAGCACATTTTCCTTTGTACCCGGGACAGTTACATCATGTTAGGTGGAACTATTGTTTTTCTTTGGAAATCAAGCATGGTTTAAGGTGATGTGTATGGGTGCCAAGTCAACAGGGGTGGACTTGTGTGCTTAATTTTAGGTGTCAACTTGACTGAATTAAGGATTGCCTAGAAACTTTGTAAAGAATTATTTTGGGTGTGTCTGTGAGCTTGTTTCCAAAGGTTAGTTTGTGAGCCTGAGTGGGAAATGTGGGGCAGATCTGCCCTCAATGCTGGTGAACACCATCCAATCAGCCAGGCACCTGGGAGAAACAAATACAGAGAAGCTTAAATGGTCTCTCTCAGAGCTGGGACAAACATTTCTTCTGCTGCCTTGGACGTCAGAAGTTGGACTCCATGAACGTGCATTATTACAACATTGACTACGTGTGTAAGCATTGTGTATGTAAGTAAAAATATTGAAACTTCCTCCATAAACAGAGATGTCCTTCTTGTACATCTGTATTTCTGAAAGATAAAATATCTTGAGATCTTAGCTCTTTGTGTGACTGCATATGTTACGATGACCCATCAAGGTTTTAGATCAATCTTGTCAAAGACGTAGGTCATCTATCACAGTATTTCAAATGACTGCAGTCATAAAGCTGGGTGAACACAATTACCAACCATAGTGATATGCATTTATATATTTCATTTTTTGACTTATGCTTTATGAATACAGTTTGTCTGCTCATAACTGTTATACCTGTGCAATTGTCATTAGTATACCTGCATGTTTATGCTTCAAAAATATGTATGTTTTTAATGCCTATTTTATTGTGTAAAGTGGCATATGAAATATTCTGCAATGTTTTTATGTTTCTCAAATAAATCCTCTTTTAAAATATAAATA
Organism: Cheirogaleus medius; assembly: GCA_008086735.1. Lineage (NCBI taxonomy): Eukaryota > Metazoa > Chordata > Mammalia > Primates > Cheirogaleidae > Cheirogaleus > Cheirogaleus medius. Next base: position 51,245,315 of record VBSM01001265.1, read on the forward strand.
TCTATTAAAGAATTTTTTTAAATTATTTTTTTTCAGAATTATATTTTTGGGAGTTTGATCTTTCAGAATTGTGATTGCTGAGATTTTAGACTTTGGGCATTTTGATCATTCAGGATTGTAGCATTCAGGACTGTGTTTTTTGGTATTATGGCCCAAACCCCATGTGTAGGCACTTGAAAAGGAGAAAAACCCTATCACCCCTTTACAGTGAGAGTCACTATACCATAGTACTCTTTAAGGACATCAACTTTTAGGCCATACATATCTGGATTCTAATCCCATCTTTGCCACTTCATTTATCTGAGAAAGCTCCCCCGATTTGACTTCCCTTCTTCTTATTTTGGGAAAATCATTACTGAAGAATTTCTTGAATACACACAGCATGTTAATAATTCTGTTCAGGGAAGGCTTCTAGATCTTCACATGTCACTTAGGTACTTCTGACTACATTCTGTGGGTTAAAGAGATGCAACAGCATAGGGAAATCTATAAAGACTTTGATCTACATATCATCATAGGAAACCATCCTAGACTAACCCTGATTTAGCAAAAGAGCTCCAAAGACATTTGAATGTTAAGTCAAGGTAGGTCTTTTATGCCAAAATGAGGGCTCTAGTAGAGAAAACCTTTGATTCTAAAAACTAAGAGAAGGCCATTTGAGGGAATGTCCCTAAGGATATTGACCTTATAACTTAGACCATTGGACCACTATATGGTGGCTAACACTTTCCTAGGAAATTTTGGGTAACTAGCTACACTGGAATAGGTTGCAGAAGTCTCTCCCCCATAAGATAACATGTGTTGTCACTCTTCTCACAGACTTCTCCCATCACTTCTCCCAGCTGTCAGGCCAAAAGTAAGGAATAAATTATAGTATAACTCAGCTGTGGACATGATGGCTCTGATAATTGAGTAAAGAGCTACACATCTAAATAATTTCAATAACTAGTTCCATGTACCAGTAAGACCCAGGGGAGTATTCCTCAGATTGGATTTTAAGGGTGCTTGATCAATGAGGTTAGAGTATAAGACTGGATAATCAAGAATTTATTGTCTAAGGGATACCTTATTGAGTTACAACATTTAGTACATTGAAAATGACCTGAGATGATAGGGTAAATTCACTGCTTAGTGACTTTTAGAAGCCTAGGAAAAATAGCCAATACTGAGTGTAGTAGAAATATGTCTAAATTTCCATTCTCCTACCATAACACAAGATAGAGGAAGAAATAAAGAGTCTATGTGAAGTGAACATGTTAGAATGTATATGTGATATGTGATATGAAGCTGAAAATTTTACTGGCAGGTTATTTTCCACAAGAAAGACCAGAATGTTGACCGTTGTCCAAGGACATCTGGAATGTATCAGAGAAAGAGACACTAATATCACTAAGAAGTTCTGTAATAACTCTCCTATGCGACAGGGCTGGCTATAGGAGAGAGAATTGCAGAGCTATGCTCATTAACATGCACAGAGATGAAAAGGCCCCGAAGTAAGAAAGGTTAGGAAGCCACACTTTAACCACCAGAAACTAAGAATCTGCAGTTACTGTAACAACTGACAAGGTCAAAAGAGCAGCCAGGGGTACTTGATGTTTAGACAGTTGAGAAGGTTAATAGAGTATGGTGTTCCTAAAGATAAAATAGATAACCAACAAGCATATTGTTTAATATCTATTACAAAAAAGGAAAAAAAAAAAAAGAATGGAAAAGCAGACTATAGGCATTCATTTCAATAAAAAAAATTAAGGCCTATTACTTACTTCCAAGACATGAACAGATATTCAGATCCAGAATCCACTGATTAAGAAGGTAGCCAGGCTCCTAGAGGGAAGGATCCTGCAGTGCCATGGCAAAGACATAGTGTAAAATTCCCCAGGCACCTATGGCCAATTACTCAAGTGAATGTACCTGGAGAAAAGAGGAATGATAAGACATTGTGAGGACTATTGGTATAGGAGGCTGCTATGGTTAGAATATTCGTCCCTGTCCAAACACATTTTGAAACTCAATTTGCAATGTAACAGGAATAATGAGATGTAAACTTTAAGAGGTGATAGGGTCATGAGAGCAAATGGATTAATCCATTTATTGATTAATAGAATAATGAATTAATGAGTTGATGGATTAATGGATGAATGGGTTGAGTCAATGGATTAATGGGTTATCTAGAGAGTGGATTAATTATCATGAGAGTGGGTCTGTTATAAATCCTGGTTTGCTCTCTCATGAGCCCCCTCACTACCTGTGCAGCCTCAGGACTGTGCAGAGAGTCCATACTAAGAAGAAGACTCTCATCAGATGTGGCCCTTTGACCTTGAACTTCACAACCTCTAGAAGTGCAAGAAATAAATTTCTTTAATTTATAAATTACCCAGTCTCAGATATTCAGTTACAGCAGCAGAAAACAGACTAAGATAAAGCCAAATTGACACCCATATCTGGAGACTCAAAGGGTCATGATGTCCCCCTGTTACAGGCAGAGTCTATGGGGACCTGATCATAAATTTTAAAATTAAATCTTGTTTAAATTCCAGTTCACAGTGAGTGCACCATGTCCATAGACCCATCCACTAGTTACTTCCTTGGTTCTCAAGTGCATCACTGAAATTCACTGACTTGGTAGTTAGAGTAACACTCACTTTAGGTACCTGCAGTGCGGAATGAGAACTATCATCATGAGAAAAGTCAAATAAAAACCTCAATTGCACTCAACCAACATGCACAGACATCAATACAGGCCAATAAAGTAAATAAACAAAATAAAATACCATTTCATCTTTGAGGAAATGGAAGTGCTACCATTAAAGACCTAAAGGACACAGAGATGGTGGATCCTATAATAAATCCATTTAACTTGCCAGCTGCCCCTTCTAGAAGCTTGATAGATCCAGGAGAATGACCATAGACTACTGCAGACTTTACCAAGTTGTAACCCTGATCACAGCTGTTGTGCTATATGTATTATAATTGCTGGAGGAGATACCATTTCTATGGTATGTGGTTACTTCTTTTCCAATGCAATTAAAAGAGGATCAGAAACAATTTGAATTTGCATGGAATGGAAAATGATATTCATTTATAGCTTTTTCTAAGAGCTATGTTTATGCTTTATTCTGTCATAATAGAATGTGAAGAGCTCTGGATCTCCTAGACAACTCACAAATATCACACAGATCCATCACATTGACAAGCAGGTTGAAAAGAATGAGTAAAGTGGCTACAACAAAGAAGGCCTTGGTAAGATATAGAGAGTAGAAGATAAACCCTATGAAGTTTCATGAACTGGCTGCTTCAAAATTTTTTGGATGCAGAGGTCAGGGTGCCTTCTCCAAAGTGAAAAACAATTTGCTATATCTGGCATGGCCCACCAAAAAGAGGAAATATAGTGCCTGGTAAGTTTCTTTGAGTTCTGAAGGCAACATATTCCTAAGCATGTTGGCACAGAAGGCTTGCAGCTTTGAGTGAGGGCTGAAGAAGGAAAGGGCACTGGGATAGGCACAACCACAATGCAATCAGCACCCTCCTTTTTGGAGCATGTGATCCGTAGAACCTAGAATGTTGGAGAGATCAATGGTAGATACGTACTATGAAGTTTGTGAAAATTATCAGAAGGGGAGTCACAATGCAGGCTCCTGAGAGTTTAGGGTAAGTCTATGCCATCTGCAGCAGAATGTTTTACACCCTTCCAGAAACAGGTCTTATTGTGTTACCAAGCCACAGTAGAGACAGAAAATCCGACCATGCTATTCCAAGTGACCATGCATTTAGAACTATCCACTTTTAGTTAGTTTTCTCATACTTACCAAGTCATAAAGTCAGGTGGTCTTAACAGTAGCACACAGTAAACTGAATATGTACAACCAGGATAGAGGCCAAACAGGACCAGTGGGCACAAGTAAGCGCTGTTAACAGGTAGCTCAGACACCTTAATTCACCATCCATCTGATTTGAGGCTGGCAGTTGCTGATTTTGCATGCATTATCAGCTTCTTAATGTCATTGTAAACTCAAACAGACTATTGACATTATAACATCAGTGAGCCAAAATATTTTTCATAAATCAACATTTCTAAAGTATTACCTTTAATTAAATAATTTTCCTTTCTTCCTTTTTTCCTTTGGACCATTTTCAGGAATGCTTCTGTTTGCAACTCACAGTCCTTTATATACAAATTATGAGTGAATGAATAAAAATTCATAGTGATAAATATAAATTTCCATGGAATCCTGGTAAAAATCATCATGGCTAGTTTTATAAAACAAAGATCCATTTTAAAACCAAGTTTTAGAAAGTCAGGTAAGGTTATGGACAACAAGATAATAAAAAATAATGAATAGAGAGAAACAGGTGAATATGTAGTTATTTTATGTAAATGAAGTTTAGAGCCAGAGCAAAATTCAAAAACAATAAAACATTTATAAACCAAGTTCAAATTTATTTAATTTTCAAAGGTATCATATGAATGGGAAATTCAGTTGGCTGAATCCTCATGTCTGAGTTAAATCACTGGAGCATTAGGTTTTTACACAGTATCACTAATGTGACCTAACGAATTAATAAAATTCAGAAGCACAAAGAGCACCACAATATGTCCACATGGATGGAAAAACAGTAATACAAATACATATCCTGAGCTTTACCACTGTCGTACCTCTCAGTCCTTAGGGTCTACATTCTGTATTTGCTAAGATATAAAAGTAAAAACCTGAAGTCACAAAACTGGCTTTCAACTGTGCTCTTTTATAACTTCTATAATCCATTATGAACTGTCACAGATTTTAGAGTCTATCTCTTCTAATCTAGATATTGAATGTGCTTGAATAGTTTTATTTGCTATATTGTTAGGTTTGTGTAGAAAATGCTAAAAGGAGACTCTAACGTAGCTCTGCATTAACAAAACTCATGAAAATAAAGGTTGTGATTTCTTAGCTAATGGGCCAAAGGGGACATAAAAAGGCAGATTCTGAGAATACAGCCTGCCTCTACAGAGTCTCATTAGCAGAAAAACTTCAGGAAGGTTGGACACAAGTATGAGTGGATTTTTCTGGAGTGCATTCATTGGATAAATTAGATACACTCACTAGTTCAATCTTATGCTAAGTCATTGCCATACTAGATTATATTATTAGTAGCCAGACTGGCCTCATGTTCCCGTCGACAACTGAAAAGAACTGAAATTATTGGGAAAAAATGTATGGAAGTATCAAAATTACACTGTATTTTTCATTGGCAGAGTAGTCTTCTATTGTCTTGTGGATAACTAATTCATATTTAAATTTGGTCAGTCTCAGCTAACACTTATGGCCACAGATGTTATTGATGATCATAAATGCAGTCAATGCCTCTTAAAAATCTTGCCACACTTTCTCAGTTACCTTATGTATCAGAACACTTGAACTGCCTTTTTAGTCATTAAGAATTTATAGCTTCCTGGGGATCACTGGGTAATCTTTCATTTTAAAAGAACATAGAATTGGGAATTACAGTGTGCTCAGAAATAGCTAGCACTTCAAAGGCTAAATGATTCATTTAAATTATGAAATGTGGACACGTGATTCCTGGATATACTAACAATTTTGTATTTATGTTTAGAGTTAAAAATAACTATGAAGAGATGAGGATGATTTTTTCATAAGTGTAGGTATAATTAATAATTGGTCCTTAACTCTGTTTCTTGGCACTGTAAGCGTAAAACTAATGTCATATTTCTTAAGTAGAATTCTCAGTGGAGTATTTACTTGTATATTAATTTCTGCCTAAATCTAAATGCCAAATATGGTTTGCTTAACTTCATATAATATCTTCCATATTTTCTTTTTATTATTTCTTAAGTTCTGAATAAAAAAGTTTGACATATACAATAATTTTGAAAAGTAAGGGCAGTGCATTTTGTAAAATGTTTGTTATACTTAGTGGCAGGAGGAACGTCTGTGAAAAAACAAAGAATTTGATGGTAAAAATGTCAATTAATCAAATAATAATTTTATCAATTAATACTTAAATTAAGGGACTTTATTGGATTAACTGAAGTGTTTCAATGCTTTTCCTTGTACCTGTATGCTTCAGAGAGCCATACACCTTATTCCTAGCATGGTAAAATCATATTTCAGAAAAGAATATAGCAGGGAATGTGAGTATGGGGCTGAGATTTATTATTAAAACAGTAAAAGTGAATGGGTTTTAAAGGGATATTAAAAGCCCTTTCACCTTTTTTAATTCTCACAACAGTCCAGTATAAATAAGGCCAATATTTATAGTATTTCTTATAACAATTCACATATGATGTAGAAGAGTATTCGAACAGGGCCCTCCATTTAACAGTTGGAAGATGCAGATACGTGTACTGACTCTGCCACAAATCAGCTGTTTGACACAAACAAAATTTCCACTTCTTTGAAGACTTGGTTTTTCCTTTCCATCTGTTGGACTTCAATTGATTTTTCTGAAATCTTGGAGTTCCAAGGAGATATATGAACCACCCCCTAATATGTAAACTTTATGAGAAATACTCTTACTTACCACTCTTTCTCCAGTTTCTTAGCATTTCCAGGCACATAGTAAACACTTAATACGTTTTTTCAGAGAATCGTTACATAGTAATTGGCTAGATGGAAGTAGAGACAGAATATTCTAGCCCTTATCATCACTTTAGTCAGACATTTTTGTGTTTTATTTATGAGATCACTGTTAAGATTTGTTTGTATTAAGAAATCCAATATTTTAGAACAGCTTTGTAGAACTTGGGTGGGTGATCTTTATGATCTCTCCCAATTTTATAAAAATGAGGCCTTATGAATTTTTACCTATTGAGTATTTTGAAGCTAAAAAAGAGATAGCATTATAAACCAAGCTTTCTGGCATGGTAGTCAGATATTTTTTTTCCCATGCAGTAAGCAGGATCTACCCAAAAGGATATTTCATTTAAAAAGTAATTATTCAGCCTCTTTGAAGACTTCAAGGAACCAAAGGAATAGACTATATTAGTTAAGAACAAGGTTTGAAGGTAGTTATGGGTTTATGGCCCACTTGTGTCATTTAAAACAAGCTTGATTATTTAATCTGTAAAATGAAACAGTAATAATACTTCCTTATGGAATATTTGTGAAAATATAAATAATGTAATAGAATAATAAACTAAAAATCAATGAACTGGAAAATATGTTATAATTATCCATAATATAGCACAGAAAGAATTAAAGAGGGAACATAGAATAAAAAAAGTTAAAAGATTAAAAATGTATAGTATTCTCAAAATACATTTAATTATAGTTCTAAAAAAGATTGGGGAAAAAAAGACTAGAACAAATAAGATATTGAAAAGAACGATGTAGCAAACGGAATTCAGGTGCTTATCAAGAAAATAATTCATCACGACAAAGTGGGCTTCATCCCAGATATGTAGGTATGGTTCAACATATGAAAAGCTATAAAAGTAATTCACCATATAAATAGAAGCAAAAACAAAGACCATATGATCCTCTCAATAGACGCAAAAAAAGTATTTGCCAAAATCCAACACCTTTCTATGTTAAGAATGCTTAACAAAATAGGCATAGATGGGGCTTACCTAAAAATGAT
>VBSM01001265.1:51255606-51299268 GCA_008086735.1 Cheirogaleus medius
GCGGGAGTCAATTTCCTGCTGATGTTGCCACAATTTATGAGAATCCTCATGCCACTTTTGAACAAAGTCAGCAGTTTGTACAGAATAATGTAAGGCTAGTCCGGCAACAGCGGCTGAGGAAGCAATAGCTATTAAGCCAGGTACTTCCATGATTATCAGACCAATGACTCTTTTTGTTCTACGAGACAAAGAAGTTATTTTATTTACTAGAGTAGTAATCAAAACAGAGTCCCCCCAAGGCCGTGAAAGGCTAACGGGCAACCATATCTCTGTACGAACCTTGAGGATGTATAAACTATGTAAAGATTTGTTAAAAGTAGTCCAGGAAGTGAAGTTTACACAAGTAAATAAGGCACTTCTTGGAAATCCCCGTAGGGGCTCCAATCTACAATTTTTGGGTTATTATGAATTTATTTTAAAACTTTTTTTCTACATACACTCTAGTCAAAATGGGTAACAGGTGGCTATAAATGAAGCATAGAACACACAGGTAAGGCAGGACGCCTTTTAGTTAGAATAACAGGTGTTCCTTTAAATTTTTTCATGGATAGTAATATGGTATGGGCTGTAAAATTTGAGGTGTTATATTGCAAACCCAAGCCTGCACAGAAGGTTCCAAGCAGTGTTCTCCTGCTCCAAAACATATAGGATGACCTTAAGCATAAGTAGAATAATTAAACACCTAGCGGCCTTCTTCCTCAGGATATGGTGATTGATACTGATAAGGTGGAGGCAGCCATTTAGAATCATTAGTATACACCACAACTTCAGGCTCCCCCCAAGATACCGCTTTAAAAAGGGGAGGATAGGGAACATAAGCCCAATATACATGCTGAGCATCAGCAGAGTCAGCCTGTCCAACAGCAAGGGGGCAAAAAATAAGCAAAAAAATAGAAAGGTTACGGATCAACCAGGCTGCTAGTGTTACCACCTGCTTCTTTGTCTGTTTTTGGTACGGCATTCTCTAGTGGTGTCTTGCTGAGGATACCATCGCTTGAGGCAGTGTACAGGAACCCACTCACAACCTTGCTCTGTGGAGACATAAGCATATCCTCGACCCCATTGTAGAACTTCTCCCTCAATCCATCCACCAGTAAGGGCAGCAACGTACACAGGATCACAGGCTTTTTGTAAAGGAGGTGAAGAAGCAAAATGATGCTCTGCTGCCGAGGCATGCAAGTCCTGCCAGAAATTTAAAAAATTAAGGGTATAGAGAGCATGGAGTAAATGTCGATGAGGAGATTCCCTGACTCCCCCTTTTTGTTTTTGTAATTGAAGCTTGAGAGTATGATTGGCACGTTCAATGATGGCTTGCCCTTGGCTGTTTGCCCAGAGGAACAGTTCTTACACTGATCAACAAGTCATGTCCTGCTAACTCTGGGAACAAGCAATGTGCTCCCGTTATGCTGACTTTGGGTCTCAGCCATTCTGACCCAGGGATGGTCCCCAACAGCGTATATAAATAATCCAATAAAAAAGAATTAAGGAGTTAAATATAAGACCTGAAACTACTAAAGAAAAACACTGGTGAAATGCTTCAGGACATTGGTCTGGGCAACGACTTCTTGAGTAATGCCCGCAAAGCACAGGCAACCAAAGCAGAATTGGAAAAATGGGATCACATCAAGCTATAAAGCTTCTTCACAGCAAAGGAAATAATCAACAAAGTGAAGAGACAACCCACAAAAATGGGAGAAAATATTTGTAAACTACCCATCTGACAAGAGATTAATAACTAGAATATATAAGAAGCTCCAACAATTCAATAGGAAAAAAATCAAATAATCTGATTAAAATGGGCAGCATAAAAAATGAGAATAGATATTTCTCAAAAGAATTCACATACATGTCCAACAGGCATATGAAAAAAAAAATCCTCAACATCATTAGTCAGGAAATAACAAAAGCTGGTGAGACTGTATAATTTGAAGACTCTAGGATAGATCCTTAATATGAACTTTCTTAAATCAATAGACTGACTGTTATGTTATTATAAATTTGATTTTGAATGTTAGAAGCTGAGTACTATTTCTTTTCATTACTTCTTTAAAAAATTTAATCCACATTCCAGAAAGGGATATTCTAGATCAATTAAGAAAAAGATTATGCACTCAAGAAGGACAAAACAATAGGTAAGTATATTATTACTTTATTTTAAAAGCTGTCTTCATTTTACTAAGACTGGAAATAAAACAGTCCATGAAACTTGCTCTATTTTACAATCCACCGATATGCTCACAGTGAAGTGTATGCCAAACATGCCTATTTTTGAAACTTGCTGAATTCGCCCTATAGAAAATATAGCACAAGAGAGATATCTTGAGAGTCTTTCTCTTTTTTTTACTACATATTCATGCATAGAAAACTTAAAAATAGATTCAATACGAAGCCATATTTCACTGAGTGTTCATACCCAGTGATTACTTATGGAGCCCACACGTTTATGATTCAAATAAACATCTTAAATCTTTACCTGACACAATAGTGGCATGGATTCAAATTTTCAAGATTTATGTGATCCAAATGGTTTGTTCCTGTTTTTCTCATTGTGTTCTTGTCCACAAAAGTCATTTGCTAGTACATATGTAAAGTTATATAATACATATAGTGTAGGAAGACTTTTTTTTTTATAGAGTCAGAGATTAGAAAAATACACCGTTTTCTGATTTAGGATTCAATATCATAGCCCTTAAAACAAATGACTTTGAAGACATTGGCCTATCTTTGTATGTGTCTTAACCTATCCTAATGTCAGACAAATGTATAATTCTTTAACTATAAAACTGAATGTGCAAAACACATGCTTATAATTAATATATTCAAGAATATATATATGTTCTATTTATTATATATGCAGTATTCCCCCCCTTACCTGCAATTTCATTTTCTGTAGTTTTAGCAAGGAAGGGAAGGAAAGAAGAGAACAAAGAAACTACTATAAGATTTTAAAAAAAAAGAACATAAGGAAAAAGAAAAAGAAAAGAAACACATGAGGTATTTAAATAACAAGACACTCTTTTTGTGGATTGGCCTATATGAAAATCAAACCTATGTCTTGGGCATAATTAGCCACTTGCTTTAAACAGGTCAGCACATGTGTACTTATAGTATATGAATTAAACAAAAGGTGTTATTTTCAGGCACTCTAGATACTTTACTTGAGATAAGGTTGAAAAGTATGTATGGACAATATGCATCAAAATATTTTCTTGATTAAAAAATGTTCTGTGATGCTTTTGAAAGTTTCTATGGGAAAATGTGCTTAATTTTATATTTCATGAAAAGAAAGGAATTGATAAAAATAAAAAAAAATCAGTATACCTAAATAAGACATCCAACAGCTGATGGGAAGAGAATCACCTTTCACCAGTAAGAGACATTACAATCTAAAAGATACTCTTGATTTAATTTTAGTCAAAAAAGCTTCAGACAAAGAATACAAAACAAAATTGAGAACAAGGTTGAAAATTTAAAATATAATTTTCCCAAAAAATTCACTGGAAAATAAATTATTCCTCACTAATATTCAAAAAGTTAGTTCAGAATTGGGACCACAACTTGGACAACATTTACAATTAGAAAAACTCTCTCCTTTGGTTGTTAATTTAGTCAGTGAGTAGAACTGAATTGTTGATTTTGTTTGTAACTAGGACAGAAAGTTCTAGTTAGTGGCTTGAAAAGAAAAATATGATTTAAGGACTAAGTTAACTTTTAACTCTAATAAAATGGAACAATGCTCCTGAAACAAGAAGAAAGTGCTCAGGGGAGACACTAAGGCTTTAGATGAGATCTATCACACTGCTCCGTCAGTTTGTATCCACAGGCAAATTTACTGGAAACAGTATTCATTATCCCCTCTGAGCATAATAGTTTAGGGATGAGCAGAGCTACTGGCTCTAGGCAGAACAGACAAGTGGTCCAGGTTTGCCTGCATTATTCTTCTCTACCTTGTTCACCAGGCCTAATAATCACCCACCAAGTACTTTCACAGCTCAAAGCTCTCTCTCTCTCTCTCTCTCTCTCTCTCTCTCTCTAACACACACACACACACACATCTTTCTCTCTCTCCCTCACTCCAATCTTTATCTATGATTTGGTAGAAAAGAGGAATTGTTGTAAGAATATCACATATCTGCCTCATCTGGATAAATTGGGGTTACCTGAGTTTTAGGGCTCATATCAGTGCATCATTTTGTTCATCCATAAAAGCCTTAGACATTGATCTTTCTTTCCATTCTTTAACTTTATAACTGTTTATTCTATTTCCAGGGTTTCTGTCTTTTCAAGATTGATTGGAGGATTGAATCCTAGAAAATTACCAGTATTACATAAATTTTTCAAAGTTATATTTTTATACTTGTATCCTTTTAATTTAATGAGATACCTAATAAATACAGTTCCAGGTACTATAGTAGACAACTCAGAAATATATGATTTTATGTAAGTAATTTATATCTTAAGAAATGTCTTCTATTTTAATTAGTCACTGGTTTATCTAGTTTCATATAAAAGAATGAGATGTAATGGAAAAATTTGGAGTGTATTGAATTTCCAGTAATGGCAATCCATCTATTGAAAACAGCTATAAAACCTGGGAAATTTTATACATCCAATGAACATATTAGAATGCTAAAAAGCAATGGGAAATTATAGAGCTGAGTTATAAGAGAAAGATACCTACAAATGTTCAACATTTGGGACCACATTGCCCCTAAGCTATGTATGCACTCCAGAAGAGTACCTGTTAGCTTAAGAAGAAGGGAAGGTATGTTGATTACCAAATGAAAATTAGAGTTTAAAGCCATTCAGGGAGAGAGTAACCTGAAAAATCCCAAGTAATTTGGACAGAATCCCCAAATGAATACATTATATGATTTAAAAAGAAACACAAATAGAACTACCCTCAAGGACTGGAGAGAATATAACTTTGCATTATCTTATTTCCCAAGATTAGATTTATGTGATCCAAATGGTTTGTGTCTCTAGCCATCTGTCAGAAGCAAATATAAATTTTCTCTGGAAGAAGATAACATTATACTTAGTCTCTAGGTTTTTTTTCCTTACATTTAAAAAATGCAATGCCCATCACTTAAACAAAATTCATCAGGCATATGAGGATAAGATATGTGACCAAAATCCAAGAAAACACAAAACTCACCAAGATCTTGAGGTAAAGGATTGTCACACAGAATGCTTTAAAATAACTATGCTGAATATGCTAACAGAAATGAAAGGAACAGCTTTGCTAGAGAATGGGAAATTATAAAAAATAAAAATTCTAGGGTTGAAAAACATAATAATTAAGAACTCAAGGGGTTTAACAGTTGTCATACAGGTAAAGAAGGAATTGGAAGATAGGTAGGTAATAAGAAAGTATTGGGAGTAAAGCATGGAGAAACAAAATGGTTATATATATATATATATGTGTGTGTGTATGTATATATATATATATATATACACACACAGTAAAGAGCATAAGAGACATAGGGTATATAATATAGTATTTTAAAAGTCTGCCATATATGTGATTAGAGTTCTGTAGTATGATTTTGAATGTGAGAGAGAAGCAGAAGCAGAAGAAAAGGAGAAGGAGAAGGAGAAGGAGAAGAAGAAGAAGAAGAAGAGGAGGAGGAGGAGGCGAAGGAGGAGGAGGAGGAGAGAGGAGAAAGAGAAAGAGAGGGAAGAAAAGGGAGAGCAGGGACGGGTGGGGAAGAAAGAGAGGAGGAGAGAAGGGAAGGAAAGGGAAAGGAAAGGAAGGAGGCAGGACAGAAGCAATGTTTGAAGAGATAATGACTGAGAATTTTTTCAGAAGAATGAAAGATATCAAGCTACACATTCAAAAAGTTCTATGAACCTGAAACATGTTAAATAAATGTTGGGTGCTGGCAAGATAAAAAATGAGGGTACAGGTGATTTACTTCATGAGTTATTTGTGGGCTTTATAGATTATACTATTATTCTTTGAATAAAGATAATTCAGAAAAGGGTCTGGGCAATACAACAATAAAAGTAATAAACTTCAGTAAAAAACTTACTATATTAGCTTATCTAACTCAACAATAGTGAAAGTACTATAAAATTATTTCTTCTAATTTACCAATAAGAGATTAAGATGGAGAAAGTTTTGCTCAAGGTCACACAGTGAGCAATAGGTGCTACTGAAACTGCAATTCATGTTTGTTTGCTATAAGAGTCCAGATCCTTAACCATTCAGTTCTATAATATCTCAATCATGTTGACATATTAGTTTCTTTTTAGTCCAAATTATAACTGGCAAGGTCTATCACTTCACAAACACTATTGAATGTTCACATAAACACTGTAGTTCATTTCTTATTTATTCATCCACATATTCATTAACTCAACAGATATTTATTTGGTCCCTTCAATGAACCATACATTTTCCTAGGCATTAGAGTTACATTAGTGTCAACAACTTTGAAGAGTCTGAGATTTTCCCTTGCAATTAACAAGTTGACCTGCCATAGTTTCATGTTGCTGACAGAAAAAAGACTTCTGGGTAAAACGAAAAGAAATTTATTAAACAACAAACAATATGCCCTGCATGTTGGCCCCAGTTTCACTTCCCTCTTAAGCCATGCAGAGTGACAAAGAATGGTTTTGGGGGATGCTGTGCACACAGTGGGTTTGCATCACTGTTGAGGGACCCCGGGCTTAAGAAACCCCAATCTTTCATAGTGGACTACAAGCAAACATGCCCAGTATTGGCCCTAGAGGGAGATATTATATTTATTTTACAGGAAAGAAAAGAAACCTGCCCTCTGTTCTGAAAGAAGGGGCTATCTGTGATTTCTTTCAAGAGAGTTTGTACACAAACATTCTTAAAAAGAGTTGGCAGAACAAAAGGCTATATGTAGGTGTTTCTGTTTATAAGGTATACGAAACGAAATTGACCCAGAAAGAACTGTCTCACAATAAAAAGTGAACAGATGGACAAAAATTCCTCCTTTGTGATACGTTTTAAGGAAAAAATAAAGTAAATATACATAACAAAATGCTTTTCAAAAAAGGCTTTTAGTTAATTAAAGATGATCAATGATATAGATAAAAATAGAGTGAGTAAACGAGACTGGAAGTATTGGGGAGTGCAATTTAAATTTAGCTTGGCCTGGGTAGGCTAAGAAGAAAAGGTAACATGAAAAGAATTAAAAGGAAAATTTCCCTGAATATTGCATTTTTTCACTGGTTTGTATCCTAATTTAGTTGCTCTTGGGAAAAATGAACATACTTGAAATAAAACATATTCCTAATTTTATCTACTCTAGATCAAGACCTCACATGAGAATGGTAAGAAAAACGTAAAGGAGAAAGCCTCTCCTAACCACTGTGTTTCATATATGGGGTTTATTAGGGACAGGAGCCCATATATATATATATATATATATATATATGGGGTTTGATTAAGGGGTACATTCAAGTCTCCAAAATATTGCTCTGGAAAAGCAATTTTAAATCCCCAAAGTGCTTTGGCCCTATTATAATCCCGTTGGTACCCATTTTATTGTAAATGAGAAACCAATTTTTCTCAAGAGAAGCAAACAAAAAAGACCTCATCTTAAATCCCCAGAGGTTCAAGTTGACTTTGCAAGTCAATGCTGGTGAGCTAAAGGTGCTTACAATTTTGGTAGTGTACATTTTTCTTGCTTGTGATATGTTTTCTGGTCATTACCCATGGTGCTCTCCCAACTCACAGTTAATTCGTCCAAACTGGCTTGCTTCCTCTGGGACTAAACTGGGAAGTTTGGGTCTACTTCTGACTGTAGGAAATGGTATTTTGTGTATTTTGAGGGAACAGGAAAATGATGGTTTAGATGGTCTAAAATCCTGCAACCCCTTGAGGGTAATATACTTCACATAAGGCATGATAATAAAAAATACAACAGAAGATTTTTTACACTGATCTACCAAAGCAAGCTCAGAAACATAATACCATTTTTAGAAAATTTATACTGCTGTGTAACTAGATAGTATATATATATAGCATATATAAATATCTGAATTAGGTTTAAAGACTTAGTGGAAATTAATGTACTACATATAATTTATTAAAATAATTTTTCTGCTGACTAAGTACCTGGAAGATTACTTGCTTGACAGAGACTGTAAGAAATACAGCTCTGGGTATAGAAATGCTCCCTTTTTATCACTTATTTTTCAAAATAAAGTTATATTTATGGCCATAAGTTTACAAACTCTATAGCTTTTGCAGCTGCTAACCCCTAAAATGATTGTCTAATGGTAAAGTACTTCTGAAGTGTAAATTTGGATTTCAATGCTGTCAAAAGTTGCAGCAATACTTTCTTATATATATAGACAAATAGATTTGCATTCTTTTTCTAAGAATACAAATCACTCACCACATATCACATATAAACATGGAAACATAATTTCTGTCTTCAAATCATGAACAGAGGCACATAATTGTGGATTGCTTAAATAAAGGTATGTAAAATAAATGTGCATTCCAGCTAATTTAATTAACTATTTTACTTTTTCTGCAGTTGATTCTCATCAATGTAATATAATATTCTACTATAATAGAATGTGAGCATTTATGTGCAAGTCTGAGAAAATCAAATTAGCCTACTATGTAAAGAATATAGTTTTCAAATTTTTGAATGATTTATTTCTGCAATATATCATATTTTAACAAACTCTGTAATTCACTGAAATACAGTTAGCATTCATACATTTAAGACATTGAAGGAGGATATGACATTGGTGAAGATATAACACATTTGAGATGTTAGAGGACAATTCTATTTCAAGAATTATATATATATATATTTTTAAATTGCATGACTACTGAAGAGGGTACTGAAATGTTTCTGGTATAATAAGCTGAGTAAAACATAAGCAAATGGAACTCATCCAGGCATTGCACAGTATCCATCCCAAGCATGCAATATCTGAAAGAAGTTGAACTCATAAGGTAAGCCTCATAACTATCTTTGCTTTCTATCTGTAGAATATTTTCCAAGGGCTGCAGCAAGCTGGAAGAAAATGAATGTTACTAATTTTTATTCAATGAATTTGCTGAAACTGCCAAGGTAGTCATATGTTTCTTTTTTTATACCATTATTATAATGAATTACATTGATTTTTGAATGCTAAACATCCTTATGTTTCAGAAATAAACCTAATATGGCTATGAGGTATCATCCTTTTGAATGTACTTCCTAAATTTGATTTACTAATATTTTGTAAGAATTCACATCTCTTTTATGAGTGAGATCATATTTTTCTTTTTGTAATTTCTTTTATGTTTTTTGCCTCTTGACATAAATTTTGAAGTGTTCTCTCTTTTTCTATTCTCTAGACTATTTTCTGTAAGACTGATGTTATATTTCTCCTTAAAAAATTGAGTACATATCCTGATGAATCTTCTTGGGCCTAAAGATATCGTTTGTGGTAAGTATTTAATTACAGATTCAATTGCTACAAAATATATTTAGATTTTATAATTCTTGTATCATGTTTGATAGGTTGAGTATTTCTAGACATTCATTTGTTTCATCCAACTTAAATTGTCTGTAAAAATATAAAAATAAAGTTTCCTATATATATTTATAGGTTCATGCATTAGTATATATAATAAATTAAATTTTCATTTATAAATTGTTAATTTTAGGGTAAAGTGTGAGAAAGCTTATATATGAGGTTCAAGTGAATATTTAAAACAATATCTGTTCCTTTTCAGAGATTACTTGTGTTGAGTCTTGAATTTCAAAACTAGATTTGTATTCAAAGAAAATGCTCTTCATAGCAAGAATTTTAAATTATACTCTGGAAAACATTCTTATCTCAGTCAGAAAACAAATTACACTAGCTGTTGAGAGGACGATAGAGCATTTCAAGAAACATAATCTATAGAATTAGATAAATTATTCAAGGTTAGTTCCTAATTAGGCTTAAAAATATCAATAATTAATAATTCCCTAAACTCACAGCAAAACTGCTTTATTCTTTTCAAAGAGCTTCTTTCTATTTCCATATTAGATGCTCACATCAACCCTCTGAGGTAACTTGGGAAAATGTTACCCTCATTTATTTGGTGAGAAAATGGAATCTTGGGGATGTGTACAGACAGTTTATTTATTATAAGAATACTATGAGAAGAAAGATGCTCTGAATCCCTGGGCAGCTTCATCATCAGAAGATTAAAATGGAATTAATGTAAAAGCCTAACATGTCACTGTGTGCACCCTTCTTTTCCTGGGTCCTTACAACCTATGATAGTTTATAAAGTCAAGCTAACATATGTAACATAATTAAATGTAAACCAAAGAAACAAATCAAAATAAAACAGAGCAACAACAAAAATACAAGTATCATGACAGAGTTGCCATTAGGAAAGAATTTGTGAATTGTTCGGGGAGAAAAAAAGGAGTGCTCTGTATTGAAACAATAAGCATCTCTCTGATCAACAGTTTAGTTAAAAAAGAAGGAAGGAAGGAATGGAGAGAGGGAGAGAGGGAGGGAGGGAGGAACAAAGGGAGGGAAGGAGGGAAAGAAGATGGAAAGCAAGCAAGTAAGCAATTGGGGACTCCCAGAAAGGAAAAGAAAATTATTGCACTTTCCCGTGGAAAAAAAATTAATATCCATTACTCACTTTGAAATATAATATATATATAATATGCACATAAATATATATACATATTATATATATGAAATCTCTTATTTATTCTATTTCTTTTAAGAAGCTTGACTATTATAGCCACTATGTTTTTTTTTAATTTTTCTTTTCTTTTTATAAATTAAAGAAAAGGAGAAATCTGTCTAGCCTTTCTGCTTTCCCACAGATTGATTGTGGCTTGTCGGCCGCACTCAGTGTCCACTTACGTGTGTCAGATCAAATACAGTTTCTGACCATATAAACCTGACAGTTATAGCTCACATAGTGAAATAATCACTTGCCATTCTGAATTTATAAGTATCTTCAGAGCTTGAATACAGTGTAAACACCTGTGAGATATTAATACCCTGTTGGTATGCTAATAAAATCAGGGTGCTGAATCAGCAAAACAAAGGGACAGATATGCACCTTAATAAATAAATTAAGAAAATGAACGTAATCCTCAGAGGTCTCTTGGTAGTATTCTTGTGTGCATTCACCAAACACATTTTGCAGAGGAATCAATGTTCCTTTTTTTCTAAACCTTAAAGGGAAGCAATTTTCTTTTCCTTTCAAATATCTACCAACGTATGTAGAATGCAAAGGAAAAGAGAAAGAAAAAGAAAGCAGGTAATTCAATAGTACGGATAATCTAATTTTAATATGTTTAATTTAAAAAAGTTAAAATTAAAATATCTCTGAAACCTGATCTTTCATACAGCCTACAGTACAGTAATTAGCACTAGAATATAAGATCCTCAAGGGTTATAATGGTCAATAATTCAACTTTGTATCCCTGGAGCCAAGCACAGTGTCTGCCACATGGTAAACGCTTAATAAATATTGTTGAAGGGAAGAATATTTAATGGAATTAGCTATTAATGAAGCATTAATAGTAATTAACTATATAACAAATGGTTACTTAAGATAATGAAGATGCTTGATAAATGAATTGCTTAATTGATAAACTGATAAATTGATAACTTTATCAATCTTAAATTCGGTTTTAAATTGACAAAATTTTTTCTTATGACATATCTTAGACACAGTACAGTAAAGAGACAGATGTTAGATATGTTAGAAGTACTCTTGCTCTTTCATGGTCTCTTTCTATTACTACTTTTTAATGATTTTTGTGGCTTATGAGGAGTGACAATTTTTCCTCCTCTGAATTTGTAATCAAACTGAGAATATAACAGGCATCTGTTAGGGATAAAAAAATAATCATGTCTGGTGTTATGGCTGGATTTATGAAGACGATGATCTGGGAATATTTTCTTCTTTTCCTTCTCTCACCAGAAACCAGACCTATATCGTAGGGAATTGGATCCAAGACTGTGGCTGTCCCCCAGTATTATTATTTCCTTTTTTGATAATAAAATATCTGGGATTTATCTGGGCAAATGGTCAAGAATAAAATATATCTACAAATAATATTTTATAGTTTATTTTCTAAACAGATGTCACAAATAACAATGTGCTAACCAATGGTTACCAGTGTTCTTTAACAGAATCAAGAAATTGTTTATTACCATTTCTCTTCTTTGACTTATTTGG
This sequence comes from Cheirogaleus medius, assembly GCA_008086735.1. NCBI lineage: Eukaryota > Metazoa > Chordata > Mammalia > Primates > Cheirogaleidae > Cheirogaleus > Cheirogaleus medius. The sequence goes on from VBSM01001265.1 coordinate 51,267,800, forward strand.
AGTATCTCTGGAATACAGATACAATAGTGGGAACTCTAAGTGCCATTTTGGCCTATGAGAATGAGAGCTACATCTTGGGGTTACAGAGAAATGAGCTGCAAGGAGACCAAATCTCTGACTATGTAATGATGTAGTATGACCATACTAGAGCCAGACTACTTATATTCTAAATTTTATGTGTGAAATAAATAAATTTCTTCTAAAATTGCTGTTACATTATTACATTTGAAAGTCAGAACTGAACATAATCTGACACAGCAGAACAAAACAGACATACAGGAAACAGCAATGGGAATTGCTGCCTTATTGCTTTTTGTCTATTAAAACTCGATAGTAGAGTCAGTGATAAATGAAACCATTGAAAGCCTTTAGAAGTCACAACTCAGTTGTGGCCCAAGTATGATTATCATGTGAAAACAGAAACAGAGTAGAGCACAAATAATGTATAATTATCATGAAGAAAAACAAGATAGCCACACATGCTTTGTTCCTTTTCCTCCTATTGTTTTCAATGACACACATCATGTTTTTAAAAATATAAAGCATGAGTGAGAGAGAAGAAAACTAGTAGTATTATTTTTCATAAGTATGAAGTCTTATTGTATAAACCTAAGAATAAAGCCAGAGGGATCCCTCAACATTTATAAAATTGGAAGGAAGAAAAGTGGTGATGTTTACCAGTCAATAAATAATTTGTTTTTTGCTTGTTTGTTTGTTTTCCTAGTTTGCCTTTTGAGTTTCCATCCTCTGTAATTTGACCCAACTATAGATATTTCAACCAAAATGGATAACTGACCCAAAGATCATCTCCCAGGAATTTGTAATAATATAAGATAAAGAGATGACTCAGTCTTTGTGAATAGCCAGATGGTAACTTCTACACTTCATGAATGTTACGTGAGGACTTTGAAGGAGCAGTTTTTATCAGTTTCAGGGAGAGAACATTAAAGATGTTCATCACATAAGCTGATATATGGGAGAAAAAGAAGTGGGTACTGGTTTTCAAAAAAGAACTATAGCAAAATTCTTAGACTAATTTTTTAATACTCTCCTCAAAGTTACACCTCAGTCTTTCTGAAAATCAAAAGAATACAAAACACCTCAAACCAAGATTTGTAGTATTTATTCAATAGTTTAATCTCTTTAGTTACTATTTTGTTTTGGTAGGAATCATCTGATGTGGACAGAGTAGAAGGAATCTTATAAATTTTCTGATCTTGTATCTGAAAGAGACTTATATACAGAATATATATAAACTTTCAAAACTCAATAATAAATCAACAAACCATCTAATTTTTAAAATGTGCAAACAATGTGAATAAACACCTCACCAAGAAACTATGTGGATGGAAAATATGCACTAGAAAATGTGTTCATCATTATTAGTCATTTAAAAAATTCAGGCTAAAATCACAAGATGCTACCACTGTACACCTACATAATGGCTAAAATACAAAGAACTGACCCTACCAAGTGCTGGCAACAATGGAGAGGAACTGGAACTTTCACACCATTCTTCTGAAAAGATAAAATGGTACAGTTACCTTGAAAATATTGTTTGTACTATCAGTACTGAAAAACTGTTCAAAAGAAATTTAAGCAGCATATAATAGTCATCATTATATGACTCCTTCTAGGTATTTAACCAAAAGAAATAAAACTTACATTTATTATTACAAAAACATAAAGCTGTTCATAGCAGCTTTATTTTCAATACCTGAAAGCTGGAAACAAACCAAATGTCTATCTACAGGTGAATGGATAAACAAACTGTGGTATATTCATAAGAAACTCTAATCAGAAATAAAAAAAATTAAAAGAATGAGGTATTCATAAATAATCTTTGAAAGACTTTGTTATAAAAATGAAAACAATACCAATGAATCTGTAATTTAAGATGAAGGGTGAAAGAATATAGATCAATAAAAATAGAGTTCATACTACATGATTCCACTTATATAAAGTTAAGGAAAATGCAAATTCATCAACAGTGACAGAAAGCAAATCAGTGTTGTCTAGATATAGGGGGAAGATGTGGGACGAAGAGATTATAAAGGAGCATCAGGAAACTTTAAGGAGTAAGTTATATGTTTATTATCTTGATTATGCTGGTAGTTTCCTGAATGGAAAAATCAAAACTATATATATATATATTTACTTATATATATTTATTTTCTTTTATGGTTTACAGTTACATTGTTATCCTATCCAAAGTCTTAAAGATATTATGGTATATTTTCTTCTAGATGTTATTTAATATTAGCTTTTAACATTTAGGTCTTTGATACATTTTGAGTTAATGTTTATGTATAGTACAGAGTAGGAGTCAAGTTTCATTTTTGCATATAGATGTTGAATTTTTTGAGCACTATTTGTTGAAAATATTATCATTTTCCAATGAAATACCTTGATTACTTTTTAAAAAAATAATGTGTGTATGTATTTCTTCTATTTTAGGATTTTGTATTCTGTTTCATTGATGTATCTGTCAATCCTTATACTAACACCAAATTGTCTTAATTACTATTTCATTATAGTAAGCCTTGAATTCATAGAGTGTATATTACATTTTTTTTCTCCATTGTCACAATTGTTTTGCCTTTTCTAAGTCTTTTATATTTTCTTCTAAATTTCAGTATCAGTTTGTCAATTTTTACAAAATAACTACCCAGAGTCTGGATTGAAACTGAGTTGAATCTATAGATTAATTTAAAATAATCACCATCTTAAAAAGAGTTAGATATGTTCCTTAAACAAAGGATATCTCTTCATTTACTTAGTTCTTTATCTCATCAAGTTTCTGTTATTTTTAGCATGCACATGTGTTTTGTTAGATTTACCAAATATTTCATCAATTCAATATCCTATTATTCACTACAAACATATAGAAATGCACCTGATTTTTATATATTAATCTTGAATCCTGTAACCTTTCTAAATGCTATTATTAATTATAGTGGCTTTTTGTAAATTCCTTGGGATTTTATCTAAACAATCAGGTAATAGTTTAGAAATTATTGCAACTAAATTAGTATTACAAGTAAATAAATAGAATTTTATTTTTTCCTTTTCTATTGCCTTTTAATTTTTTCTAAACTTATTGTGCTAACTCAGATCCTGATACATTATTGAATAAAAGCAATAAAAGTAGGAAGTATTGACTGAATGTTTCTGTCCCTCCCCCTGCCAAAAAAATTTATATGTTGAAGCTTAACCTCCAATGTGATGATATTTGGAAGTGGGACCTTTTGGAGGTTATTAGATCATGAAGGTGGAAAAATGAGGTACAGGAGTTCATTTGAAAAAAAAAATATTGTAGTCTCCAAGAGGGATTGAAAACTGAAAGTCAATATTACTCTTCAATGTCAAGATCAAAGTAAAGTTTTCTGGTCACAAAGGCCTTTCTCTCAGCCATATTCACAATTTTACAAGGGCCACAGTCTAATATTGAAGGGGAAATGAAAATAATTTAGATCCCCCTCTCAAATTTAAAAATGCATGCATTAAAATAAAACAGCATAATCCTGGACAAGTTTACATCATCAATCTGTCAGTAACATGAATAAATCCCATTTTGTAATCATTAATAGAAATATGAGACTGAAGAAATACACATCTCTTATTACTTATTCAATATATTAATCCAAGGTCAAGACCCATAAAAGCCACAAACCCAAGTAAAGTGGACAACAAATGATGAATATCAATATGAGTTGTTGGAACAGAGCTCCAGTCAGATCCCTGGGTAATATTACATGTTCAAATATTACTTACAGAATATATCATTAAAACATAATGTCAAGCTCATTTTTTAAGTAGAACAAAGAAGATTTTATTTTACTCTTTTCAGTTTGTTTCAAAGCTGATTTATTTCATTACAACCAGTTCCTTATGCACAAAGCTATTTTTGAAGAGTTAATGCTCATAAGTTATTCTTCAATTTCTTTTGATAAAACATCATAGTACATAATAATACTCATAGTTGAGAAGTTTACATTTCTATTTTATGCACACTACATATTCCATGGTTTTAGCCTGAATTCTTATCTTCTGATCTTTCAGATAATAGAACACACTTTTTTTATTGAGTTCTACATAAAGACCCTTAATATTAAGAAAAAACATGATACAATGGTTTTCTAGCTTCTTCCAATATATAACATTAAGTTCATTTTTTAGACCTTAAAAGAGGAAAGGGCCTGAGGCTCATTGGAAAGCAATACATGGGAAGAGAGTGGGTGATCGCAACAATATCATTGGTCTTTGACCTTTAGCATCTTTAAAATTCTCATTATTATAGTTGTATATTCTTTTCAGGCCATTCACTTTTATCTGCCTGATGACAATGATTATTGAGCTTTTAGGGCCTATGTTACTGTCAACTTCCTCCCACCTCCATCACTAAATTGTAAAGCTTTGGGGGCAATGTAATATGTGAAGAGAAATAACACATGCCATCTTACATGACGTCAGTCAAGGGTAAAACTTTGAGGAAACACATTCATTTAAACACACAGACATATATAACACAAGCTTTATGAAGATATTCTCTCTATATATCCCCTTTACTGCTTTGACTTGAAACATTCCTTTGTGCACTTATAGCTTTCACTCTCATGCTTAAAATATAAAATAAAAACCTTTTCCTCCAATTAACTTTTTTAACTGCTATAACTTTTTCATGTAGGCTTTTAAGGCTATGACTTTTCCCTGTAGGACTGATTTGGTGAATACTATAGATTTTGGTAGCTTGTGTCCCCTTTGTTGTTCAGTTTGGGAATCTTTTGATTTCTATCTTAATTTCATTATTTAACCAATATTCATTCTACAACAGGATGTTTAATTTCCATGACTTTGTGTAAAATTGAGTGTTTCTCTTGGAGTTGATTTCTAGTTTTATTCCACTATGGTCTGAGAAGATACATAGTAGCATTTCTACATTTTTGAGAAATGTTTTGTGTCTTAAGGTAAGAATTCTAGAAGAAAATGTTGAAAAAACTCTTCTAGAAATTGGCCTGGGCACAAAATTTATGAAGAAGACCACAATGCCGATCATGGCAACAACAAAAATAAATAAATCATACTTAATTAAATTAAAAGGCTTCTGGACAGCTAAGGAAATAAACAACACAACAAATAGACAACCTACAGAATGGGAGAAAATATGCACAAGCTATTCATCCAATCAAAGGCTAATAACGAGAATCCACAAAGAACTTAAGCAAATCAGCAAGAAAAAAACAAGCAGCCACATTAAAAGTGGGCAAAAAATATGAACAGAAGCTTTTCATAAGAAGATTAAAAAATGCCAATAAACATAAAAAAATGTTCAATGTCACTAATTACCTGGAAAATGCTAATTAAAACCACAATGAGATATCACCTAACCCCCGTTAGAATGGTTACTATTAAAAAGTTCAAAAACAATAGATGCTGGCATGGATGCAGAGAGAAAGAAATACTTGTACACTGATGGAGGAATGCAAATTAGTACAACATCTATGGAAAACTGTATGGAGATTCCTCAAAGAACCAAAAGTAGACCTACCATTTGATCCAGCAATTTCACTACTGGATATTTACCCAAAGGAAGTCATTTTATCAAAAAGACACCTGTACTCAAATATTTACTGTAGCAAAATTTACAACTGCAAAGATGTGGAATCAACCCAAGCTCTCATCAATTCATGAGTGGATTAATAAGATAAGGCATATGTATACTATAGACTACTATTCAGCCATGAAGAAGGATGAATTAATGCCTTTTGCAACAATTTGGATGGAATTGTATGGAGACAATTATTCTAAGTGAAGTATCTAAGGAATAGAAAAACAAATACCACATGTACTCGCTATGAAAGTGGAACTAAGCAATATGCACACATGTGCACACAGGGAAGTAAAACTTACTGGAAATCAAGCAGGGGGGAAGGTGGAGGAGGGGATGGGTGAAAATGTACCTAACGTGTACAATGATTACTACCTGGGTGATGGACTCACTTATAACCCTGATTTAAGCGTAACAAAATCAATACATGTAACCATAACCAAAATAATTTGTACTCCTGGAATATTTTGAACTAAAAAATAAATAAAAATTTAAATTTCAAAAAAAAATCCAACAACAAAAAACACCATTTCAGATCCTTGCCTTTACATACTTTGCCCTTAGCACTTTAATCCTTATTTGAATTTTTCACAAATCAGGAACTTTCCAGCATATAAATAAGAGGTAAAAACTTGCACAGTTGATTCATTTTCATTTAACAAATAATTGTTTGTTAATATAGCAATATATTTTGGAACAGATATGAGAACTCAGATATTAAACCATCCTCATATACCCATCTAATCTTTGACAAAGCAGACAAAACCATATACTGGGGAAAATAATTCTTATTCAATAAATGGTGCTGGGAAAATTGGACAGCCACATGTAGAAGATTGAAACAGGATCTGCATCTCTCACCTCTCACAAAAATCAACTCACAGTGGATAACAGACTTAAACCCAAGGCATGAAACTATAAGAATTCTAGAAGAAAATGTTGGAAAAAGTCTTCTAGACACTGGCCTAGGCAAAGAATTTATGAAGAAGACCCCAGAGGCAATCACAGCAACAACAAAAATAAATAAATGGGTCCTGATAAAATTAAAAAGCTTTTGCAGCCAAGGAAACTATTATGAGAACAAATAGACAACCTACATAATAGGAGAAAATATTTGCATGCTACACATCCGATAACTAGAATCTATATAGAATTCAGGAAAATCAGCAAGAAAAAATCAAACAACCCTATCCAAAAGTGGGCAAAGGAAGACTATACTTTCAGGGATCATTTCTGTAGTCCGTTACTAGAGAAGTTTCTCTGAACTTGTAGAGTGCCGAAAACCACGAGGTGGAGGCTCAGTGTTCTCTCCTGAGCGTGAACCTGGCTCTTGGTGTTGCTTTGCTGCAGCCGCCACTTGCCAATGATGATCTTCTACTCTCTCTTTAGGGGGGAGTTAGAGGGAGAGAACGCAGTCTGAGTGGTTTTCTTTTTTTATGGTGGTATCTAAAGATAGTTGTGTGTTTTTTTAGTTGTCTAGTTTGTGTTTGTATTTTTTAGTATGTTTTGGGTTTTTTTATGTGTTCTTGTTTTTGCCTTTTTTTTATTGGTGTTTTTTGCCTTGTTTTTGTTGGTACAGTGCGTTGTTGTGGTGTTTTAGTTCCCTGTCACCTTGGACTTTCGTATTCAAGTTATTTTTTTGGATTTTAAGTGTTCTTGGTAGTTGGTTATAGGTCCTGCCAACGTACCCTGCTGCTTTTTCTAATTTTAGTGGAGACTGGGTCTCTCTTTTGCTCAAGCTGGTCTATACAGTGGTAGGATAAAAGGTGTGAGACACCGTGCCTGGCTCATTTCGTGTAATTGTCTTCTGTTGTATTTTATGTGATGTCTGCGATTCCAGTGATGTGTTTTTGTGTTATTTTCCTCTCAACACACCCAGTATCATTAATCCCTTACTTACACATTTTCAACTGAGAAGCGTTTTAATCCATTTTATTTTACTAGAGTGTGCTGAAATGCTTCAATGCAAATTTCTGTAAATAATATATGCATTTTTTTTTGAGACAGAGTCTCTGTTGCCTGGGCTAGAGTGTTGAGGCGTCAGTCTAGCTCACAGCAACCTCGGACTCCTGGGCTCAAGTAATCCTTCTGCCTCAGCTTCCCCAGTAGCTGGGACTACAGGCATGTGCCACCATGCCTGGTTGACTTTTTCTATATATTTTTAGTTGTCCAGCTAATGTCTTTCTATTTTTAGTAGAGACGGGGTCTCGCTCTTGCTCAGGCTGGTCTCGAACTCCTGAGCTCAAACAATCCACCTGCCTCGGCCTCCCAGAGTGTTAGATTTGCAGGCATGAGCCACCGCGCCTGGCCAGTAAATAATATTTTTAATGAATAAACTCTGGGGTTTCCTTCCAGTTGGTCTTTGGCCTTTCATGTATATATGTGTGTTTGTGTGTGACTAGTGAAGGTTTTCTTTTTTCGTTTCTAAAAAAAGTTCACAGCAGTAGTATATGAAAATATAGTATAAACAAATTTAAATTTGGCATTGATTTTGCTATTTGCTTTGCAGTTAAAAAAATACAAAAAACAAAAACAAACAAACAAATAAATAAAAGTGGGCAAAGGACACAAACAGAAACTTTCAAAAGAAGACAGAATAATGTCCAAGACAGATATGAAAAAATGTTCAACGTCTCTAATCATGAGGGAAATGCAAATCAAAACCACAATGAGATATCATTTAACTCCAGTGAGAATGGCTTTTATCAAAAAGTTATTTTATCAAAAAGTTGTTTTATCAAAAACAACAAATGTTGGTGTGGATGTGGCGAGACAAGAACACTCATCTATTTCTGGTGGGACTGCAAACTAGCACAACCTCTGTGGAAAATAATATGGAGATACCTCGAAGAGATACAAGTGGATCTACCATTTGATCCAGCAATCCCATTACTGGGCATCTACCCAAAGGAACAAAAGACATTCTATAAAAAAGACATCTGCACTAGAATGTTTATAGCAGCACAATTCACAATTGCAAACATGTGGAAACAACCCAAGTGTCCATCAATACATGAGTGGATTAATAAAATGTGGTATATGTATACTATGGAGTTCTACTCAGCTACAGAAAACAATGGTGATCTAGCACCTCTTGTATTATCCTGGACAGAGCTGGAGTCCATTCTATTAAGTGAAGTATCACAAGAATAGAAAAACAAGCACCACATGTACTCACCATGAAATTGGTATTAACTGATCAAAACTTAAGTGCTCATATAGTAGTAACATTCATCGAGTGCCAGGCAGGTGGGAGGGGAGAGTAGCCGATGGGTATATTCACACCTAAGGGGTGCAGCGCACACCGTCTAGGGAATGGACACACTTGAAGCTCTGACTCTGGCTGGGCAAAGGAAATATATATAACCTTAACATTTGTAGCCCTGTAATATGCTGAAAAAAATATATGTGTGTGTGTGTATGTGCATATGTGTGTGTGTGTGTATATATATATATAGTGCAATATGTTAAGTTCTAGGAAAACATTGGTGAGAAAACAGGTATAGTTTCCCACTCTACTTCATTTTTTTCTTGCTTGGCTATGTGATCTCAAACATAATTCTTTCATGTAGTTCTTAGACTTTGCATTTTACTTGCATTCTCCTGTGTTTAAACACTGGAATTGTCAGTATGAATTGACCTGTTTTGTCCCTCCTGGCTTTGGTACTGAATATTCTCTGTATAAAAAGCCCACATTCCAGTTCTGCTCCCATGATCAACACCCCACCTTAATCAGATTTTATTTTTCTCAATACACATCAAAGGACCCTCTTAAAATTGTCCTCCCTATGCATATGCACATCCAAACTCACACTAACAAACAAAGCCACAGGGCTTATTTAGAAAGGCTAGATAATTTTCAAGTCCACATATTGTAACTCCTTCTGACATTCCTCTCCTCATCCTACTTATCATCCTGTGCTCTTTCTTTTACCTCCCTTCTTTGATTTCAATCTAGATTTTCTCTCTCAGATAGATAGATAGATAAAAATATATATAGATGTATAAAATATATATAATTTTAAGTAGGAATTTATATTACTGCCTTTATATTATCAATCTAAAAATATCTTAGCTCCTTGACCTTCAAGATCTCAAAGCCATAACATTATATAACTTGCTTTTATTTTTTGATTTTATCTTTGTCTTTGTATGTTTAGTATTTTATAGTCACCCAGAGATGATGGCAATGGGTGCACTTTTATAAAGCTAAAAATTAAATGAATAAATTATAGATGAATGTATCATTTTTTGTGTATGTGCCCAGATAGCAAGCAAATGACTGCATTTTCAAAACCAAAGTGTAAATAAGCATTTTGAAATATGGGTGCAGAGTGCCATTATGGCAACTACATTCTTTGCTTTCTTTTACATTTTAATAACATCACCTTCCATATCCAAAAAAGACAGTAGGAATGTTACACAAAGATCAGAGGTAAAATTGGCCAGTGTTTCCATTACTCTTATTATCATCACTTCTGAGAAATGGATTCTTGGTGACATTTTTTTCTGGATGTTACAACATTGACAAGTGAAGGAGGCATCTGAATTTTAATGTTTGATACTCAACATGGAGAAGGGTGTGATAATCTCTTGATGGGGCTATGACCTTAGTATGCAAGCTCTCACTTAAGTGGCTGCAAAAATAGCTCCTAAGTGGGATTCGGTAACTAAACATCTTCCCCTAAAGGACAAAGAACAGTGGCCTGCCTCTCTTCCCTAAACATCAGCAACTTCATGTTTTACTCTAGGGACAAAGATTGTAATGCGATGTGGCACAGCATAAATACATCCTTATAAGAATGATGGCAAGGATAATTGCAAACAGTCAAGAAGTCTTTCCAATTTTTGTTATCACTGGATGAAGGCAACCTTATGGGTCTCCTCCAGAGCTCTTCCTGCCTCTGTACAATAGTTGCAGCTTTCTTTTCATTCTCCATTCATTGTTTCTCACAAAAGTGAGGGTAGTAATTTGTATAGTCTTAATCCTTCCCATTTTTGCTGGAATTATGTGTTCATAGGCGACCTCTTTCTGAGGTGGTGCTGAATAATAAGGCCAAATATAATGATACACACTGTATAGTACAAACCTTAATCATGTACTTAAGAGCAAAAAAACTGTTTAAAATATATTTCTTTGTCTTTGCTATTTCACATAATGCTGATGCTTTGAGGGAGAAATAACACTCCCTGAGGTTTTTTGCTGCATCTATCTTATAAATGATTCTCTTTGATCAAAGTCTAGTGCCAGCTTTCCTTTTCTTAGAGTCATGGAGGCAATGATTTCATATCACAGCATTTTGACTCTTGACAGCTCAGTGGGAGTGAGGAAAAGGAGGTGGGGGATTGACTAAAGGAGAGGAAAAGGTGGTGGAGAGGAATTCAAAGTCAGGCCAAAGATGACAGGCAACACATGGGAGCAGCTGTACAAAACGTTACTTGATCTCTTCCAGAGACTGATGTGCTGGGGTGAATGACAACTACCAATTAAAATGGTGGCTGATTATCATGTAAGAAGTGACACAATTTGTCTAAGACCTGGAGTAAAAGATGAATCACTTTTATTTGTAGAAAATTCTAATTTAAAAATATGCATTTTTAGATGAACATCTGTGGTATGTTTTTGAAAAGAGACATGTGGTAATTAAAATCTTTTTTATTTTCTGACTGAGATGTTCATATTGTATTTTTGCTGTGTGTCAATTTTTACATTTCTATAAATAAGAACAAAGCAAGTTTTATGCAACATCTAGAAGTTTATACAACTTATAATGTTTAAGACTGTGTCAAAATTGGATACCTTGATCATGATTGCGAGTTCGTATCTTACTAAAAAACCGTTGGAATATTGACTCTGAAAGATAAATGACCTTTTTTTGTGGACTTGTATGTCTTACAGTAGATTCATAGGCCTTTTTCAGGGCAAATGTGCATCACTGTCCTCAAAATACTTACTGCCAGTTGTATTTTTTAACTTTTTGGGAGCTTGAAAATTGACAGCCTCAGATTTGCTCTCTTGAATGCATATCTTGCACAGTTAAGAGAAGAATTTTCCAATCATAGATATACAGAAAATTATTTTATTGTTCCAAGGAAAGATGTAGCTCTCTGAATGCAAATAGTTGTTCATGGTTTGCAGAGCTTGTCTGGATAAGTTAAAGAATGCCAGATATAGACAGGCAATTGTCTCAATTATATAAACAGTAATGCAAAATAAGCAGAAATAAAGGCAAATTTTATTTAATTGCTCTTCATTTTTTTGCACTTTGCAGATATTGCATTTTTCTTTCTTTCTTTTTTAATGTTTTTTTTTTTTTTTTACAAATTGAAGAATTGTGGCAACCCTGCATTGAGCAAGTCTGTCAGCACCATTTTTCCAACAGCGTGTGCTAACTTTGTGTCTCTATCTCTCATTTTGGTAATTGTTTCAAACATTTTCATTATTATTATGTTGATCTGTGATCAGCGATCTTGATCTCACTATTGTAATTGTTACAGATGGAGCCTATATAACAGCGAATTTAATTGATAAATGGTCTGTGTGTTCTGACTGCTCCACCAGTTGGCCAATCCCCAATCCCCAATCTCTCTGCCTTACCATGGGCCTCCCTATTACCTGAGACACAACAATATTAAAATTAGGCCAATTAATAACCTTATAATGGCCTGTAAGTGTTCAAGTGAAAGGAAGATTCACATGTCTCTCATTTTAAATAAAAAGTTTGGAATTAATAAGCTTAGTGAGGAAGACCTATCAAAAGCTAAGATGGACTTAAAGCATTTTTAGCAATAAAATATTTTGAGGTAAGGTATGTACATTGTTTTTCAGATATAATGCTAGTGCACTCTTAATAGACTACAGTATAGTATAAACATAACTTTTATATGAACTGAGAAACCAAAAAATTTGTGTAACTCACTTTATTGTGATATTCACTTTATTGCGGTGATCTGGGACCAAACCTGCTCTGTCTCCCAGATATGCCTGTATATTTATTGAATGCAAACAGAACAGTTTACTTTAGTATTTTATTTTGTCTTATATTCTTGTCCGAAGCCATATCTTTGGCCTTCTGTATCTATTCTCCAAGCAGCTTGTCTTGGTATTTTTACTTCCTAGGAATTTTTTTTTGGATCTCTTTTGTTAATTATAGATGTATTTTAACCCGCAGTCAAAGATGAGAACATTAAATGTGTCAAAGCATACAGAAAAGATATTGGAACAACAACTCCAGTAGGGATCTAAGGCAAGTGGTATAGAAAATATTCAGAGCAGAAAGGGAGTAGAAAATAAAACTAATACATGAAGGTGTTTCCATTTACTTACAGGAACTTTATACTAGCTCTTTGACAGAAATTATCACATTTAATCCTCAACACAATGACATGACATTTTCATACTATTATAGGAATAATTTCCACTTTAAAGAGAAAATTATAAGCTCAGAGAAAATCTATTTATTTTCTTTTTGCAGACACAAATTTGAAAGGGAAAGTACAATTCAAGTTTAGATTATTTAGGTTTCAAATCCATGTGTCCCTTTTCATAATACACTTATTTTTAAGTAAAAAATAAATAAAATAAAGTTTTAATGTTTTAAAACTTCTTCAACATTTATGCTTTTTTAATATCAGAAATACATCTTGTGGATTGTTGAATTTGCAATGGGAAAAATATATCAGGATTTACTTTTTTATAAATTAAATAATAACCAAGAGTTGGCACCCTTTCTTACACTATGTATGATAATTAGCTCAGAATGAATCAAAGGTATTTGCAAGAGTTAAAGATAAAAAAAAATACTTAGGAGAAAGCATAGAGATAAATGTTTGTGATTATAATTTCATAATGCTTTCTTAGATGTGACACCCAAAGTACAAGCAACAAAGACAAACTAGCTAAATCTAGCTTCAATAAAACTAAACACTTTTATGCTTCAAATGACACCATAAAGAAAGTGAAAAGAAAACTTATAGAATGGGAGAAAATATTTGCAAATCACATACCTGATAAGGAACTTGTATCTAGAATATATAACGTACTCCTGCCATTCAAAAATAAAAAGACAAATAACCCAACTAAAAATTTATCTGAATAGACTTTTCTCCAAAGAAGATATAGAAATGGCCAATAAGCACAAAAAAGGATGCTTAAAATCATTAGTCATGACAGAAATGCAAATAAAAACCCTAATGAAATACCAGCTCACACCCACTGGGATGACTATAATCAAACATCAGATAATAACATTTGTTGGTGAGGACACGGTAAAATAAGAACCCTATTACACTGTTGGCGGGAATGTCAGATGCTATGGCCACTTTGGAAAACAGTCTGGAAGTTTCCCAGACATTAAACATAGAGTTATCTTTTTACCCAATAATTCTACACCTAAGTAGATACCCAAGAAATATTTCATGGAAATATTTGTCCATGAAAAAACTTATACACAAATATTCATAGTAGCTTTATTCATAAAAGATAAAAGGTTGAAACAGCACAAATTTCTATCAGCTGATGAATGGATTAAAAATGTGATACATCCCCAGAATGGAATACTATTCCATCATAAATATTAATGAAATACAAATACATGCTACAACATAGACGAGCCCCCCAAATTATGCTAAGTGAAAGAAAAGAGTCACAAAATACCATATATTATATGATTTCATTTGTATGAAATGTCTAATATAGGCAAATCTTTAGAGACAGAAAGTATATTAGTGGTTGACTAGGGCTGAAGGAAATAGAGAGGGAGATTGTGGAGTGATAACTAAAGAGTACAGGGTTTCTACTTGGGGATGATAATAATGTTCTAAAATTGATTATGGTGATTATTTCACTGTGCTTGCTCTTTGAAGTGCATTTTATTGTAATGAGTCATTTGAGTTATAATAAATAAAAGGCAGGCTTTGAAATAATGTCAATTCATATTTGCATCCCATAAATGGACTCATGAATAACATCTTACAGCATAAAGGGAATGGACTTAAAGTCAAAAGTCAAATATATTAGGAGTCACCTTAGAGGACATAGGTAAATTAAGTTCCTATAGAGATAGTAGCAATGGGAAGGGAAAAAGAAGTAGGGAACAAAAACAAATTCCTAAAGTCATGTTGGCATTTAAAACCATGACATCAAACAAACAAACAAAAATAAAAATGATGCCCTTTTCTATGAACCTGGATCTAGTCTTAGAGTCTTTCAGAGAAAGAATCCTAGGAAGTCAAGCTAATTTAATTAAGGATGAAGAACACGATGCAATATTTTGTCTATTAGACTTTGAATAATTCAGTATTTTAAAATTTAGTTCATACTATGTGCCAGGTATGGGAGTAAAGTTAATGACACATTACTCTTGCCCTGACGAAGCTCAGAGTCTAGCTTTGTGTGTGTGCACACTAATGGCATGATGTCATGTCAACAGTATGTTGCATGTAGTAGCAAGTCCATTCGCTATAGCATGATTAACTTCATCTGGTGGATATGGAGTAGAGTGGGGTGGGCAGCATAGAGAGAAACATCATATAAAGGATATCATTCAAGACATGTTTTAAAAAATATGTAGAAGTTCATTAGACAGACATGATTTCAAAACAAAATTTTAGGAGAGTAAACCAAATTTACATATAAATGGGAATTTTAAGGAAATGGCAAGGTAACTTTAAGTTGTTAATGAGAAAAAAAATCCAGAAAAATAAACAAACAAAAAATTCCAAGAGAAAGCATAAAATGAAATAAGGTGAATAAGTAGGTAGAAGCCAGGTTTTAAGGAGTTCTGCAAGATGCTACAATAGAAAGTGTGAACTTTATCCTATTTCAATGTTTAGAAGTTACTAAGAAGTTTTAAATTAGATACTGGCATGATCAGATTTTACTTCTAAAGTTGCCAAACTACTTAAATTATAAGATTATAAGTAAAACAAGTAAAGTAATAAAACAATTTTTTATTGGAATCTACTATAAACCAGGCACTATGTAAGGCACTCTAATTGAATTACTGTTACTCTCCCCTGCAGCTCAGCCCCAGGTGATGAAATATGTTTTTGGTGCTAAAAGCACTTCTCCCAATATCCTAGAGATAGTAGTGCTAAAGACAAGATTCAAACTCTAGACAACTGAATTCAAAATCTAGGTTTTGCCCACTACACCTCCCTGCATCTCAAATCACTCTAATGTATTACAGGATGCTCATGGAAGTGTTTGTGATCTAAAACAAGACAGGCTTATTAGGCAGAAGAGATTGTTAAGATTACACCCAAGTCAATGCTTTTTACTATATTCACCTACATAGAATGTCTTTCTTCCCCACACCCCAATTTATACCAAAGTTCTCTGCAGGCTAGAAAATTATGTTGACCTCAATATAAGCTTGGATGAAGGATGAATTGGAGAATGCTCATAGACAAAAACTCAAAAGATCTAAACCAAGATGCCTGGGCTAGTTTTCAGGGTAGATTGTAGGCACAGAGAAAATGAGATGGAGACTCAGTTACCAGAATTTAAGAATAAAGAAAAGACTTGTAAAGAGATAATCATCTTAAAAGAAAAAGAACTTGAGATCAGGAGTCACATTGCTTTCATTCATATCCAAATTCTAGCATCTTTTAACAGTATAAGTTCAGGTATGTTAACTAACATCTCTGTTTCTAAGTTTTCTCATCTATAAGTGGACAAATTAGTGACCTCTTATTCAAAATGTTGTTATTAGTACAAACATAATAATATGTGGCAAAGTGCTTAGCAAAATGTGTGGCACAGAGAAAGAATTCTTTTGCACTTCTGTTTTTGTCTCTTTCTCTTGCATGTTTGTTTGTGTGTGTATACATACATACAGCCATCCCTCTGTATCCGTGGAAGGATCCCGTGGATACCATCCCCCAGATACCAGAATCTGCAGATATCAAAATTTTGGGATGCTGTATCTCTGATAGAATATGGCATAGTATTTGTGTATAACCTATACACGTACTCCTGTATACTTTAAATCATCTTTAGATTACTTATAATACCTACTACAATGTAAATAACATAGTTGTTATATTGTATTTTTATTTGTATAATTTTTATTGTTGTACTATTGTTTTTGTGTTTTATTCCAAGTATGTTCGATGCATGTTTGGTTGAATTCATGGATACAGCACTTGCAGATACAGAGGGCTGGCTATACATACATACACACACATATAAACTTGAGCCAGCTATTTAACTGCTATTAGGCTCATTTTGTACATTTCTAAAATAAGGACAATAAAATATTGCACTTTCTCAAAGTGTTAGTATAAGAATCAAAATAAAGTGTTTATTTATTATCTATAAAGTACAACACACAAAATTATCAGTATAGAAGCAGAAGGGGTGGCAATCTTAGTAGTAGAAAGATACAATAATAAAATATAGGAATAAGCAATACATACTATAATTATATAGTAAGAATATGTCAAGTTTTTAGGCACTCAGACTAGATTTCAATATTCAAATATGACTTTAAATAATGGAAAACAGGGCATAATATTCCCCATTGAAGAAACAGTGAAGACAAAGGTAGGAGGTGGGAAAGTAAATGTATGTGTATGGAGGAGGAAATAGATTAGAAAAATTGTAGACTGTGGTATGCAAAATGATATAATTTAAGATAAATCTAGAAAAATACTTTGGAATCAGGTCACGGAAGACCTAAAATTGTATGTTAAGGAGCCTGCTGAAATTAGATAGCAAATTAGATTTTATTACCTATTTTTTAAAATAGAATTTTATAGTCATAATTAACTAGCAACAAGCTAGCCTAGGAACTGATTTTGCACTGTCTGCCACCTACTTCACAGTTTTGTTACAAATATTGTATGGCATGACAATTAAAGAACCTAGTGCATTCTTGGAACTCCATAAATAAAACATATAATTATACAGCAAGTAGGAAGTCATTTTAAAAGAGGAAAAAATCCTTTCTTCTGTAGATCATAAACATGTGGAAATTATTATCTCAAAAGGATTATGTAGATTTTGTATTAAGTACATTGCTTAACATAGAAGATCTTTAAATTTTATATATTTATAACAGTAATTAAAAACATTGTTATCTCAATGAGAATTAAATAATTTATATAAGAGCATCTTGCTGGCTGCAAAGTATGATTTTTAAAGCAATTATTAGTTATATATAGGTTGGGATGAGAGTACTTTTCAGTAAGAAATTTATAACCAGTTAATAAAGCACTGTAAACTCAGTTGGAAAAAGCTCACATAACGCATTATAGAGTTATGAAGCCAACAAAGCTATTAAGACTTTTTGGAACAGGTGACACTTGGATTTGGAAGTGGCCAAGAGATGGAGCCCTCCTCTTTTTTCTTATGTAGCATGTGGTTATTGAGCACCTTCTATGTAAAAGTTTGGTAATTGCTGTGTTCATATAGGAGTGACAAAGTCATCAATTTTATACCAACCTCATTTTTCTTTTCAGTGAAAATCACAGCCTTCCTGTTTTCCAAGATAAAGTGCCCAGTGCTACACGATCCCTAACTGAGTTGTCTGGCAAAATGTCAAATGGTACTAACTTGGTTTCCCCTGCCTTAGAGAGGTGTGGCTGCTCTCTTTCTGTCAGTAATATTCTATACTCCCCAGACTAATGTCTTTTTTGTTAGACTTAGTCTTTCTCTCGCAGAGTGGCAAAGTCAATGCAGAGCAATGGCAATTTCAACACTGCTGAAACCAGACTCTACTTCTACCATGGTTATAGCTCCCATGGACAACATTTTTTAATCAGGCGTAGGCTAAACACCATAGACAAATAGAGATTCTGCTGAACAAAATAAAAAAATTCAAATAACCAGTAAGTTATGATACTGTGCAATTCTTAAAACCTGATTTGTTTCTCTTTGAATTGGCCAACTTAACCTGATGTAAATGATTACATGGGCCTATTAGTTCTCTCTCTACTAGTTTTACTCTGAACTAGTGTTTCCATGTAGGAAGGCTTTGTTGAGCACCTACTGAATTGTAATTACAAATATCAATATGAATAAGAGATAGTATCTACTCTGGAAGGACACCTAGTTAAAGACTATGAGAGGCAAGCAAAAATATAACTGCAAAGAGACAAACCTGAATGAAGGGACAGATATTGCCTAGGACATCATTCTACACTGGGCAATAAAGGGTCTGGAGTGTTTAAACATCCCTGAGAAGAACAACAACATTGCATTTATCTGTACATAAAGTCAGAATTACTATGGAGAACAGTATGGAGAGATCTCAAAAAACTAAAAATAGAACTACTATATAATACAGCAATTCTTGTATATATCTGAAAGAAAATCAGTATATAGAATAGATATCTGCATTCTCATGTTTATTGCACAATATTCATTATTCACAATAGCCAAGTTATGGAATCAACTGAAATATCTATCAGTGGATGAATGGATAAAGAAAATGTGGTACATATCCACAGTGGAATATTATTCAGCCATAAAAAGGAATTAAATTCTATCATTTGCAACTACATGGTTGGCTCCCTCCCTTGCATCTCTGACAGTTGGTGGGTTCCTGAGCTGCTGGAGAGACTTTCTGCCCACAAAAGCCCAGGGGCTGCTGCTGCTAGTGAGCTGGGACCTTCTTGCAGACAGTTATTTTTTCTTACTTTGTTCATACCTTGGTTTTTGGAAACAAGGACTGTAATAGCATAGATTAATCTCTTGTCAAAAAGTTATTTTTGTAATGAATGAATAAAATGAGTAAATGCATAAGTGACTATACAAACAAATGCAAACATTTAGCCTGCACAGGTATGTCATGTTTTTATCTGTGCCAAACCATATTCCTCAGGCCTTCTTCCTTCAGTGTGCTCCAGCCTATGCCCTTCTGCTGGTACATGCATCTCTGCATCTCAGGGTTTTCTCTAAATCAGGCCAGAAATTAGAAATTCTCATACCCATGAATAGTCCATAACCAATGACTAAAAGGAGTTAGGGTCAAAGGACCCAGGTCAATGGCCCTTCTTGTCCCATAACTCTGAGATGTAAGGTTTACATTGGTTTTCTAATGATTCCCCCCACAGGTTTAAACTCCAGTTACACAGTACTAGTTGCCTTTATAATGCACTACATATGGACTTCCTTCTCTTGCTTACTTCACTTCATTAGTCTCATACCGATGTCCCCTGCACCTTCCAATATACCACTGCGCTAGTATCCTATTATCAGGATCTGCTCCTGGGGTATCCAAACTAAAACACCCAATTTCCATGTGTGTTGATCCAACTCTATAAAGATGTATGTATGAAGGTCCAAGTTAGCACTTAGAAGAAGCCTTGGGTAGATCCTAAGGTATCAAGTGACAGCCAAGAGAGTCTTGAAAGAGGACCTCAGTTTACTTCCCAGTTTTCCTCTCTCATACATAATCTTCTCCTCCTTTTAAACACTTTGAAATATTTCGCAAATGGAATCTTGGCCCTCATTTTCTTCTCTATGAATTCTAGTTTACTTTATTAGTCTTCAGCATCCATTCTAAAGGCTTCCTTTGTTTCGCCTGGGGGAGAAACAACCCACAGCCTTGTTACCATTCTATATTCAGTCTCAGATACCAAACTAACCTGCAGATTGCAAAGACTTTTTCAAAGAACTTCTGAGCCTTTTCCTATTATTGAATATGTTCATTTAATAAATAACACTTCTACATAATTTTCAAAATACATTCATTTTAGGCTTGTGTATTTAATACATGGTCATGGATTATAAACGTTTAATCCTTATTTGTTCAGTCACAACTTTAATTGGGGCAGCTCAATATATACTTTATAGTGTTACATAAAGTGTTTAATTATGATTCCCATTTCACTAATTATAATCATTATCCATCATGATCAAAAAGCAATAATCTTCCTACACATAGCATTATACAAAACAAATTACCTGTCCTCTGGCACTTATTGCACAAAACATAAGATGTTAATGCACACAAACACCTAAAAGTATATATAGTGTATGTTTATGGCATTGATGTTAAAGAATTCCTGATCTACCTTTCAGTAAGCAAAATGAAAATATTAAAATTTAAATTTTGAAAACATACATTTTAATAATTTATGCTACGAAATATTTTGGAATTTGACTTAGAAGGCCTTCAAATAATCAACTTCTTAATAAAATTAATATTTTTTCTTATGAAACATTTAACTTTGTATAACTTTTTAGAGTCACACTTGCTTATTGTGGGTCATTTGCTGTAGGATATAAAACCCAAAGAAATTATCTATATTAACTAATTGCATTTGTAAAACTAAGTTAATGTATGTATTCTATGGGTAAAGTAAATCAAATCAGTCAACCGAAACCAATATCTCAGTAATTCAGGGTATATTATTAATTAACCAATTCCTAATTATGTGGATTTTTATAGCGATTTTATGTGTTTGAATTATGCTGATAATTATTAATTCTGGACTTTATTTGGTTATTACATAGCTTTAAAAATGAAATATAGGACTTAAAATCATAAAATATGGGAAACTTGCCTATTATTTCATACATTGAAAGAAGTTAAATTTCCAAATATTGTCGTGCCATTAAAAGAATGGGGTTTAATGGGGTTTAATATTTTCCATAAACTTGGATCAGAAGGAATAAGAATATAAAGGCAAAAATTCCTTATTTAGGAACATTGCAATATTGTATTCTTAGAGTGGGGAAGGAATGGGAAAATGTAAAATAAATCAATATGAATCCCAATAGTATGACTTTGGTGGTTCATGGGCCCCCAAAATTTTGACAGTTTTCTGATTAAGATTGAGGTTTATGGCCTGTCTTCTTATATCTCAGGTAATCTGTGGCTGCTTGAACCAACAGAATAGTGATGTCATATTACTTCCAACACCAGAAAAGGACATGTAGCTTCCACTTGGTTCTCTTAAAATGCTTGTTTTCCGGAGGAAACTCCCTCTCAGGGAGCTCCCTCTATGAGCTTAGCTGCTATGCTAGAAGAAATGAAGCCACATGGAAAGACTGTATGCAAGTGCTCCAGTTGAAAGCCTCATCTGAGGTCCCAGCTAATAGCCAACATTAGGCAACAGACATTTGAGTAAAAGTGCTTCCAGACAATTCCATGTGCCTAGACATCAAGTTACCTTGCATCATGGAGTCATCCCAGCTGAGGGTGCACATATCATGGACTACACACAAGTCATCTCTGCTGTGATCTTTATAAATTCCCACGGACTCTAAGTGCATAACAAACAGGTTGATGTGTGTGACTACATCATGGGGTGGTTTGTTACACAGCAGTAGTAACTGGAACCATGGCTGAATTCAATAAATGCTTATGAAAATGAAAATAAACCAATCTGATTGTTACAGATGCATCATAATATTACCTATCGACATTTTTGTATTAGTATGTCCTTTAATCACCAAAAAGAACAAAAAATTATATGTTATAATTTCACAGATGAGAAAATTGAAAAATTACTAGTGTAATTGATTTCCTTAAAATTCCATGTTTTCTAAATGTCAAAGTGAAGAAACAAATTTAGGTCTTATTCTAAGTCCATGGCCATAGCTGTATCTTTAAAATATGTTTCATTGAGCTGTCACTCATTAGCAACCTATCAGTGATGCTAGATGGAGGATTTACAATGTAGGTGGTTATATTAGTCCACTTTTACTATTTCTTAAAAATGACATATGCGTGCATTCTTTATGTATTCTCCTGTATTCCTTGCCATAATGCCAGCTGGAATACCTAGTTGGCCAATTAAATTCTGTAGTGGAATTAGAGAGACTCTATTAGATTAGACAAAGATGGATAAAGCGTTTAGCACAGTGTTTAGCATGTAGAAATTATGAAATTATGGCTGGGCTTATCGAATACTTTCCACATCATCATTATTATTAATATTATTATCATCACCAGAAGATGTCTATTTTAAAAGAAAGTTGTAGTAAAATACTTTTGTAAGAAAAGGATGTTTTAAAAAGAAAAGCATAATTGTATAAAGAAACAGGAGTCTCTTTTAGATTTTTCCTAGTAGAGTAATAACATCAACTGCTTTATCAAACAGTTACAACCCTTGAAGTAGATAATATCCCCCCCTTTACAAATGAGGGAATTTGAGTTTTGAAACTTTAAGTACTTTATTTAGTAATATGCTTAGTGTCACTGGGGCTAGGTAGTGGCAAAGCCAGGAGTGGAAATCAGTTTTTTTCTGCGCATGAAACTTTTGTTACATAATCACCACATTTCTCCATGAGCTTTAAAGGCTTAAAACATGAAATTTAATTTTTATCTGAATTAGTTTGCCATGGCATACCATTGAATATAGAGAGATATATTTAATTATTTTAGGGGTATATGTGTGTGTGTGTGTGTGTGTTTGTGTGTATAATCAAAAGAAGCCAAAAGAAGTAATGCCATGCAGTTTTTTGAAATTGATAAAATTGTGATTTACACAGCAAATTTGAATTTTCATTGTTCTCAAGAAGTTTGTTTTGTAAAGAAATTTATGAATATTTTGTCCTATAAAAATACTTTGCTATTCTTCTTTAAAGAAAATAAAACCACTAAGTTTTCAAATGAATTAGCTGCTTCCAATTTTTTTTTTACTTTTAAATAGGCCAAATTAACTATAAAGGCATGGTCTTTAAAACATGACATATATAAATTTATAAACATTTCCTCCCCCAAATTCTAGAATTAAAATGGGTATATCCCATCTGCTGGGATTTGATAAAAACTAACCTTTAATATTAAATATAGGCACTAATGCCCAGTCTCATTCCCTTTTTATAAAAAAGGAGGTAAAAATAAATTGATTCTCTAATGTAAGAATACATTTCTTGAGCATAAAGTTTAAAAGGTACTTGCCATTGTTCATTTGGATGATTTGGCACAGTATCAACAAAAATATTCCATTTCTCACTCCCTCTCCTTGCACTTAATATCATGTAGATAGAGCCAAAATATGAATTTGATTTTAGAGTAGTTAAACATAAAATGATGATTTCAATATTGTTTGTTCATTTAGTTTCATCTTTGCCTATAAAACTCTCATTAGGAAAATCTTTATATTGACACAATCTAACATAGACACACTGTGCCAATATTGCAGAGTGATTTTTGGTGATAAATCTCAATGTTGTGTGTAAAATCAGATTTGGCCCTAAATGAATATATTAATAACATAATTATTGGTTCATCAAATTTATTATGTGTCATCATCTTACAGTTTTTAAAAGAGTAAACTATAAATTATCTCTTTGTTTCTCCAAGGCTAACCACTTGGATTATTTTTCTTTTTTCTACTAATTATTTAATGTTTTGTAGGGCTTATGGGTGGTGGTGGCGGGGATCCTGCTCTTGCCCAGTCTTGTCTTGAACTCCTGGCCCTAAGCCATCCTCCTGCTTCAGCCAGGGATTACAGGCATGGGCTACCATGCCTGGCTCACTTTGATAAAGTTTTAAAAGCAACTTTTGTCTACTGCACTGTTTTTTTAAAAAAAAATTAAATGAGTCATCTAGAACAGTGGCCCCCAACCATTTTGGCACCAGGGTTAGTGGAAGACATGGAGTGGAGGGTGGATGTGGAGCTCAGGCAGTGATGCCAGTGATGGAGAGTGGCTGTAAATGCAGAGGAAGCTTCGCTAGCTCGCCTGTGGCTCACCTCCTGCTCTGCAGCCTGGTTCCTAAGTTTTATGGAAGACATTTTTTTCACAGATGAGCGTGGAGGGGGTGGAGCTCAGGGCAATGAAACGGCCTGGTTCCTAACAGATTGGGGACCAGTATGGGGCCATGGACAGAGGTTAGGGACCACAGATCTAGAAGATGAAAAGTAGAATGAGGAATGACCAGGGGCTTCTGCCTAAAAACATATGTGCTATTTGATTAAGATTTTATTTTTTTTAAAAAAAGATAGCTTTTGAATGAACAGCTCTCCTCCACATACACTAACATATACAGCACATTCAATCTGCGCCCAAAATTTACCAATTCCTACTAATCACTTACAGGTGGTGGCTGATAACCTTATTTTAATTCTCATATCATCCTCCCTGAATGGTTTTCTTGTTTTTCTTCAGTGAATTATCAACTTGATAGTTAAATGGTAGCTAATTAGGTGATTTATCACATCGATTCAAAGCCTAAATCCCTCATCACTTAAACTATGCTTTTCCAAATAATCTCCCTTTTCCAAGAACATGTCTCTGGAAAAAAGAAAAGTGAGCACTCCCAAATTTTTAAAGAGCCAATCAGAACAAGGCAAAAGCAGGGCTATACTAATCTCATAAATGCAGACCTTGAATGGATTTATCTTATTTCTCTTCCAACCAGGATCCTGAGAATCTTTCACACTAAGCCAGTTGCTGCCTGCTAACGTGTCGTCCTTCTCTGTTGGCTTCTCATACCTGGCAGACGCCAAGGTTCACACAAAGCCAAATGTGCCTGCTGTTTCTCTGAATTTGCACCTTCCTTCCTCCAAGGGAGTCAATTATTGCCCTTGAAAATTCACTGTCAGCTCTGTGTTGTTGGAAAGCCAAATTCCAAGCCAGGCTTGAGTCCATACTATAGAGAAATGTCCAGAATTGCCCATCAAGCGTTTGCTCAAGAAGGCTGTCAGATGACCAGGTTTTGAGGAAAGCAGTTTGCTATTGAGATTTTTCATATTGATTCAGCAAATATGCCCTGAAAATCTAAATGAAGTATGTAAGCACCTTGAGCAAGCAAACATTTTGGTGATCATTTATACTAGCATTCTTAAAACATAAATGCAAATGTATTTGTACTAGTTTCTATTAATTATAACTATTTCATATCATAATAATTTATTAACTATAAATATATTTAATTAATTACCTATATGACTATATTATTTGTAACATATATGTTTATTTGCACTATTCCTATTAACTACAACTGATTTTTTGATAAAATCAGAACATCTCCTTTCTATTTATTTTTTGTTTCAGCTTTTAATTGTGATTTCTCAAAATAGTTAATTCCTTGGAAATACATTAAAGATTTACAATCTAGATATAGGATGAATCACATACTACACTAAATAGCATTATATGCCTAAAGGAACTAATTACACTAGATAGCCTTATGTGCTTAAAGAAACTGTGCACACCTAGGATAGAGAGTTTTTAAAAAATTGTTTTGACATATTTTGGTTGCTTGTTTGTTTTAAGTTTTATGCAGGGTTACTGTTTTGCACTAGTTTACAGTCCTACCAAGAGTGTATAAGTATTCTTTTCTCTCCACATCCACATTAGCTTCTTATAAAAGTCATTCTCATTGGGGTTAGGTGATATCTCATTGTTGTTTTGATTTGCGTTTTGATTTGCATTTTCCTAATGATTAGTGACACTGCGCAATTTTTTGCATGTTTCTTGGCCACTAGTCTATCTTCTTTTGAAAAGCTTCTGTTCATGTCTTTTGACCACTTTTTAATGGGGTTGTTTGATTTTTTTTACTGCTAATTTTTGAGTTCTTTATAGATTCTGGTTATTAGTTCTTCATTGATGTATAGCAAGCAAATATTTTCTCCCATTTTGTAGGTTTTCTATTTGCTCTGTTTATTGTTTCCTTGGCTGTGCAGAAGCCTTTTTAATTTAATCAAGTCCCATTTATTTATTTATTTTTATTGCTGTGATTGCCCTTGGAGTCTTCATCAAAAATTCTGTGTCAAGGCCTATATCTAAAAATGTTTTTCAATTTCATTGTTCATGATTGATCTGTTCAAGAGTTCTATTTGTTCCTGATTGGGCCTTGGGAGGTTGTATGTTTCCAGGAGTTTTTCCATTTCCTAAACATTTTTGAGTTTATGTACATAGAAATTTTTGTAGTATTCACAGATGATATTTTTTATTTCTGTGGTATCAGTTGTAATATCTCCTTTTTCATTTCTGATTGAGCTTATTTGTTTCTTTTATTTTCTATTTTTGGTTATTATAGTGATCAGTGTAATAATTTTTTGCTTATCTTTTCAAATAATCAACTCATTGTTTAATTCATTTTCTATATTAATCTTTTTTAGTTTTGATTTTATTTAGTTCTGCTCTGATCTTATTTATTTATTTTCTTCTGCTGGTTAGAGATTAGTTTTCTCTTTCTTTTCTAGTTTCTTCAGCTGATTCATTAGATTGTTGATTTGTGATCTTTCTGTCCTTTTGCTATAGGTATTCAGGGTGATAAATTTTCCCCTTAGGACTGCTTTTGCTGAATCCCACAGATAACTTGTGTCCCCTTAGTCATTTACTTTGAGGAATCTTTTGATTCCCACCTCAATTTCCTCCTTGACCCAATATTTTTTCACCAGTTGTTTGTCTAATTTCCATGACATCCTGTTGGTTAGAAGCTTATTGCTTTGTTTTACATATTGAGACATTATTTTATATGGGGTCTGAACTTTAGCATTGGTTTTACACTGGTGGGTTTCTTTTGGGCTGATTAATATATTTTGCAGATCTGAGTATTTCCTACAGGGTAGGTCTGGTCTTGACAAATTCCCTCAGTGTTTGTGTGTCTAAAAAAGTCTTTATTTCTCCCTAATATAAGAAACTTAGTTTTGAAGGATACAAAATTCTAAGCTGTCCATTATTCTGTTTAAGATTGAAGATGTGGCCCCATTCCCTTCTGGCTTGTAAGGTCTCAGTTTAGAAGTCTGCAGTTAGCCCAATGGGTTTTTCTTTGTATGTTGCCTGATGTGTTCATAAAACACTCCCTTTGGGTCTACAAATGGTGGCTACATGTTCTTGTCACATTAATCTTTCTCCAGATCATGATGTGCTTCTTGTTCACTCTCTTTGGTATCACATTGATGGTGCATGCAAAGGAAGGGTGTGCCCTGCTCTGATGCAGTTTCCAGACAAGCAGCACCAGGGAGGGCTGGTGGGAAGGGAGCTTATGCTCTGAGCACCCCTCAATCTGCTGCAGTACCCCAAGAGGAAAAGTCTGAGCCCCACTCTCTATGGAAGTGAAGTGTTATGGCTCAATTTCTCTTGGCAACTGTGTGTTGGGGAAGGGGAGAGGAGAAAGAGAGTGTGAAGAGAGGGAAGCTAGCACTTTGGTCATGTCCATCCTTCATTCTAGGAGGCTGCCTTCCCAGAGTGTCCAGGCATTGAAGTCATGCAGATTACCCAGGACCCACTTGATCCCTGTGAATCCTGTAGTCTGAGCCAGAGTTGGGAAATGTCTGTGTGGAAGCAAGCAAGATGAAACCTGAGGAGTTGAAGCCCCCTGGGGAGGACAAAGGCACATGGCTGGTAGAGAAGCAATATGGCACCTGCCGTCCTTACTCCAGTCTGTGAAGATGGGAAGCACTGCAGGGGGGCTGGGAGCCTGGTGCCCTGTCCACAAGAAGCTCTACCTTACTGGTAGCAGCAGCTTCTGAGCTTATGTGGGTAGAAAGTGTCTCCAGCAACTTGGGAACTGGCCAACTGCCAGAGATGTGAGTGGAGTAAAAACAAACTGCTCCATCTACCCTCCTCACTGGACTCTAAGCCTCAGATAGTGTGATTTCTGCTGACAACTTGCTCCTTCTTGTTTTGCTCTACAACTTCTTCCCATATAATCTCCTGAAGGTTCTGACACCCTTCCCTCAGATCCACACCCGATCTCTGTTTGTCTGTTAGTTCATTTTTTACCTTTTATCTAACATTTCTCCTTATTACTGTGACATTTTGGCAGCTGATGTCTCTGGTCAGCCATCCCCTAACAAAAGTTTATTAGAACATAGCCATTCCCTTAAATTATATGTTATCCATAGCTTTTTATCAGCTACAGTGACAGAGTTGAAAAATTCTGACAGAGATCATATGGCCCTCCAAGCCCCAAAATGTACTATATGACCTTTTACAGGAAATGTTTGCTGATCTCTGGTCTAGAGAAAAGGGAATTTCTCCTTTACCCAGATGACTGACTGGAAATGGTCAGCCCCCATTATTTGTTATTCAATAAAATATTATAAAAAGTGTTAAGTACTCATCCTAACCCAGGACTTCATGACTATTTTCTAAAGAAATCCTAAGTTGTTATTTCAACTATTCTTATAACACACTTATTAATTACATTTTTACTTCTTTTATCAACTCATCAAATATTTAATGAATGACTAGTATTTGTTTTTTACTTCTATATGATAATCTGTATAATCAAATATGGTATTATTCTTGAGGGTAAGGATTTTTAATTCTAGTGGAAGAAATAGAAGAATGAGAGTGTGATATGTGTCAAAAGTAGTCATATGCATAGGGAGGTTATAAGATTGTAGGGAAAGTATATATAAGTCAGCTGCTGGGCCAAGGTAAAAAGTAAAGGAGGCTTCTTAGAAATATTAATGATCTAGAACCAAAAAATGTGTCTGTCAGACTTCAAGTGAGGCTGAATTTAAGGCTAAAATAATGGTGATAAGGACACAAATTAGGAGACTACAGCCGAAATTCAAGTTATAAGAAATAACTGATAAATAGGAATGAGAGTGTTGGATTAGGTGAAAAAAATATACATATAATGAGATAAAGTGAATAAGACGTGGTGATGATTACTAGTAGGAGATGGGGGCAGAAAAGGGAGGTATTTACGATAACTCAGATTCTGGTTTGGACAATCTAGGAGGTAAATGGTGACTTTATTCACATAAATTGGATATGCAAGGAAACAAAAAAAAATTGCAGAAAATGATTTCATTTTCTTCACTCTTATTCCAAGAATAAAAAAAAGAAAAAAAAAACTGACTATCTTTCTAAATGGAATTGAACATTCATACTAGGATGTATTCATTTGTTCAAAACATACAATATGCTGTACACTACCAGGTCTTGGAACTGATGAATAGAACGGAACTATTCTGGCAAAAAGAAACCAAGCAAGTGATGATAATAAATTGTGGTAAATCTTTTATTGTTATGTAAAAATTAGCTGTTATAATTGGTAAACATCCAGAGTTCAGATCATTCTCCTCCTACATGGAATTTTTTTTTTTTTTTTTGGCCAAATCTTTGCAGAATCTTTGATTTCTAGCCAAAATAGGGGGGAAAAAAAGCTTCTTGTTACTTAAAAAGTGGAAAATTCAAAGCCTCTACTGGTAAAAAGGAGTTTAGTTACTCTTTTACCAGAGAAGTTCTCACAGCTGCCAAGGCCATCCCAAACTATGCCTGGAAACCAAGAGCTCTGGCGAAGTCAGAAACATTTAACTTATGATACTTCTAGGCAAAAGTCAAATATGCTCATTCTCAAACTGCCAGACTCAAGAAAGACTGCGCTAAATGCTTTGTTTTTAAAATTCAGAAAACGCTCTAGTAAGATATCATGGAATTTTTTGTGCTTGCTTGTAATAGTTGTTATTGTTAAAAGCGTGACTGCTGTAAATAATCTCTCACTATTACAAATTTTCATATCTATTAGGGGCTTTAAATAACAACCGCAAATGGGCAATGAACTCTAAAATTTAATGCAGATAAAACATGAAGTATTGGTTACTGCAATATAATATAACAAGTTTATATACAAAGGATGGAATGGTGTTAAATGAAACAGATGTTATAAAATTTCATTCTCTATCTTTTATTTATAGAGTATTTAAAAGACCTCTGTGAATTAAAATTGGTATGATCTCTGATACTAGTGAGTCTCACAGCTGTCTTGAATACTTTCAAAGAATACCAAGGTTTAACACTTGCTTTAGGTAAAAACACACCATACCTTTATCATAAATCTGTTTGCTAGAAAGAATGGTTTCTATAATATTTGATAGTATGCTAAAATAGGGAAGTGGGCACAGCAGCAGGCTGAAGATAAACATTTTGGATTGATGCCTACTCTGGAAGCTGGTTATAGAATGCCTATCAAGGCTTTATCTTGGAATACAAAGAAATTAGAAAATAAATAGACCTAAATTTAGCCCAAGACAATGTGAAATACAATCTACCCCTGTTAATGTGCACATCCTTAGAGGCAGGAAGTCCAGTTAGTAACCTTGAGTCAGAGGAGAAGCGAACAGTCCTTAGCTCCGTGGCGGCCATTTATGTTCATTTCAATTTTATTAAAGCCCAATATATGATCAAATCATAATTTGCTGCAGTGAATATCCTTAAGAACTGTGTTGAAAACTTTCTTGCTTTCTAGAGGGTGCTGTTTTCCCATGTGCAAGCAGAATTTATATTTGTATCATAAATCTTAATATTAAATGAAAAAACCTACCAAAGAAATATTACACATAGAGCAGGCTTGGAATAGCTATTCACATTTTAAGGGGACTGTATTTTTTTCAGTTTTCTCTTTATTATTTATTTATTTCAGTTGACAAATAACAACTGCATGGCACACATAGTGATGTTTCTGTTGAGATGTTTCAGTTCCTTGTATACTCAGGATATTAATCTCCTGTTGGATGGATGAGTAGTTTGCAAATATTTTCTCCCATTTTACAGGTTGTATTTTCACTCTGTTGGTTGTTTTCTTCACTGTGCAGAAGGTTTCTAGTTTGATATAACTACATTAGTTTATTTTTCCTTCAGACCCTTACTTCTGTTACAGTATTTTCATTGTTTCTGATCTTACATTTAGATCTTTGATCTATTTTGAGTTGATTTTTTGCATAGGGTGAGAGGTAGGGTCTAGTTTCATTCTTCTACAAATGGTTATCCAATTTCCTCAGCAACATTTACTGAAGAGGGTACCCTTTCCCCAAAGACTGTTCTGGGTGCCTTTGTCAAAAATCAGTTGGCTGTAGATATATGGATTAATTTTTGGGTTCTCTATTCTTTTCCATTGCTCTATGTGTCTGTTTTTATGCCTGTACCATGCTGTTGGTTACTATAGCTTTGTAATATATTTTGAGGGCTGATAATGTATTATTTCCAGCTTTG
>VBSM01001265.1:51299278-51372483 GCA_008086735.1 Cheirogaleus medius
GCTGGAGTACTGCAGCCTTGAACTCCTGGGTTCAAGTAATACTCACACCTCAGTCTCTTGAGTAGCTAGGACTATAGGTATGTGCTACCACTCCCAGCAAATTTTTTTAAAACTTATTTTGTAGAGATGAGGTCTCATTATCTTGCCTAGGCTGGTCTCAAACTCCTGGCCTCAAGCAATTCTCCTGCCTGGGCCTCCCAAAGTGCTGGGATTACAGGGTGGATCCACTTTGCCTGGCCCCAGGATTGCTTGTAGCTCAGGATTGCTCTGGCTATTTGGGGTCTTTTGTAGTTCCTAAATAAATTTTAGGATTTCTTCCCAATTTTTGTGAATATTGTCATTGGTATTTTGACAAGGATTACATTGAATCTATAGATTGCTTTAGGTAGTATTGAAGAGACCACATTTTTAATCAAATCACTGGAACTAATGATGAGTATAGAAGTTTATGCTGACTTGGAAGGGAATATCCCTAGGGACTATGGGGTGAATTGGTAAAGGAAGGGAAAGTTTCTCCATAACCCTAACTTCATGCCATGTGAGTACATGCCTGTAAGGACAGCTCAGCCCAGTTTTGCTCCCAAAATTTCAAGTAGTGAAGCCTCAAAAAAAAGAACCTAACATGTTTTTATTATATAACTTTGTATTTTTATAGGAATTTACTTAATGATAGAATAATTTTCCTAGGTATAAAAGTCATTTTCTTTCTCCAGTGACAAGCAGTAGAAGGGGGTAAGACTAATTGGGGAAACATGGATCCCATTTCCCTTTGCAAGGAGAATGGAAATTTTTAGGCTTCTTGTCTTTCAGAACATTTTTGCACAGCTGATGATATCAGTAAAGCCCTTTAATTGTCCTGGCACTATGCAAACATAATGCTTCTCTATTCAATTAGAGTCTTCTATAGCCTAAAGTGCAGAGCCAAGTTAATAATAGGAAAGAATAGAAATTAGAAGACAGTCTTTACATCGCCACTATAATGTAAATAATGCTAATAATGTTAATAATATTAGTAATAATGGTAATTAAGAATGGTTATTTTGTAATTGTTCTCTATGCCTCTACTTTTGATAACTGTTGTGTTATCCATAGAATAAATGTTACTATATTATACTTCATATATATGTAATAACAATAAAGAGTTTGGTGTATGTATTAACATATTGCTATTCTCTGTAGATTAAATAAACATTATTATTGAAGTAATTTTTAATAATTCCTTCAACAAAATCTTTAAAGCCCTCTATATTCATGGCATGTTCATGTGGCACTGAGTTGAAGTAATAATTTTAAAGATTTTATTTAGACTCTAGGACCTGCATGCAAAAGTTTAAATCTGCTTTACTCATAATTTCCCACACCTGGAAATAACCCAAATGTCAATCAATGGCTCCATAAAAACCAAGTTATGATATAACCATCCAGAGGGAAATTACTCAACAATAAAAAAATGAGTAAACTATTGATATTTAGAACAGCATGAATGAATGTTAAAGTATTATGCTAAGTGAAAGACACGAGATATAACAAACTATATGGTGTATGCTTCCACTTATTTGACAATCTGGAAAATGTATAGGGGCAAAATTTATATCAGTGGTTGCTACATTTGAAAGGTTGTAAGAAGAGATTGATTACAAAAGGGCTCAAAGAAAGTTTTAGTGGTAGCTACAGAACTATATACATTTGTCAAAATTTATAGAATTGTACATCCCCAAAATAAATTAATTTTATTATCTGTAAATTATCTTAAACCTGAATTTATAAAAGTTGGCTTCTAGAAGTTAGAATGCACAAATGTTTTGCTTTAAATATTCAATAAGCATATTGAAACTTCATGAATGTGCTTGGCAATGATAATGTTGATGATAATGATGTGAATAATGACTACAATTAACATCCTTCAGTACACCTTGAGAAAAAAAAGAAACTGTGGCCTCTTGCCTAATGGTCACAGTTTCTTTTTTCCCACTTGACTACATTATCTTATAATTTCACGGGCGTTAGCTAAAATCCAGTAATGACAAAGGCTTGAGAATAACACCTGTGCTTTATCTAGTTTCACAGAATTCACCTTGTGACATTGTGGGAGGACAGATGTGGATCGTTCTTTTCAGTTTGACACTGTACTGATGTCACTGACCCATTTCCCCCACTTTTGTTTTTGCTTCTAGCAATGTCTACCTCCAACAGTTCCAATATAGGAAATGAGAAATCAGGATTTCATAATCAGCAATAAAGAAAAACCGATGAAGAAAGTGGTCAGCATGTAATCATGGGCTTGACAAAATCACCTGGATGTTTTTAAGATTCTACTTGGAGATTTAGATGTTCTTCTGAGAGTTGTACACGAGTATTCTTCCTTCAAATAGTTTGTCATCTTCCGAACTCAAATTATGATGAGCTGGCATATGTCGAAAATTAGTAGTTATGTTTAAAACACAAATATCATTTATAAACATCTAATCCTGGCTTAAACTTAGTTTCAGAACTAGGTATTTGTAGGCATCATTTTATTTGCAGAATATTTACCCCATTCAGAAATCTCACTTTTTTATTTATTAGCTTGTACTAGATACTATTTATAGGTACTTTGGACTTCTACCAGTTAAATGCTATAATATTACTAGTGTTTATGTGATGGTGAAGTGATTACATTTAAATAATTTTTATCTGTGTTTCCTTGATCATAAAATACACTTGAGAGTATTGTTTATCCAACTGAGAGAACATAAATTTAAAGTTAAGAGAAAGGGGATGAAGTTATAAAAAAAGCAACAAGAGAGTAGATGGTTTATGAAGGAAGTTACATCAACAGGAGACAGCATTTAGATTTTCAGAAGGAGGTAGGGCAGTTTACTCCAAAGGGTAAGGAAAACGTTCCTTTCCTACTCCTAGAACCAAAACTGCCTAAGCCATATTTTAAAATTCATAAAAACAAGGGGAGTCAAGAGACATCAAAAGTTTCAAAATGTGCAGGTTTCTCATTTAACAAGGGTGTCCTTTATTCATGCATAATTAGTCTTCAAATGTTTTCAATTAATTGACTAGAAATACATCAAATAACTTTCAGAAGACAGATCTACATCCAAATGTATAAGCACATATCTGTGTACTTTCACAAACATGAATAGAATACTTACCATATGGAAGATGCTCTATTAGCCTGGGTCTTGTTCTTAATTAGGTAAGATAAAAGTCTTTCATAGCATAACAACTTTAAAATAGGATTCCTAGTGCCCACTAGAGATCCTTTGAATAAGAAGTTCTTGAAGATGAAGCCAAGGAGTTTGAAGGTTTACCAATCTCTCTATCCTTTCACCAATATATAAAAACAAACATGCAGGCAAACACTTAATAGCAATTAAGCCAATGGTCAGTAAATAATGGCTTAGTTTTGAAAGTAAATTCTAGTTTTGGAATTTTTAAAATATATATGGTAAAATTGATAAAGAGGAGTGCACTAAGCAAGTGGTTCAGGTCATTCTCTTCATACTGTTCATTAACTTCCCAGTGGCATGATTTATATAGTCACTTTCCTTTAGCCTTTAGTTTCTTTTGTATAGCCACAACAGGCTCAATCTTTTAAATCTTTGCTTTTATGACCTATACATCTGCCTATTTGATATTATGTCCGGTACAGACCACCAACTTTTTCATAAAAGCCATAAAAACCCTTAGTAAATTGACTTAAGATAGATAAAAATCAGTGATCTGGGGAAAAATAAGGTTTTTCTTTTATATAAAATACCAAAATTGTGAGGCTTCAGCCTTTTTCTCTTTAGTTATTTAAGAGGACATGCTGATATATACCAGCTGAAAACTTTTAAAGCTCTTTCCTTTAATCTTACACGCTGAGAATGATCTGCAAATTCCAATACCAAGTTTATGTTGGCTTTATAAATGCCAAAGTATTTCTTAGAGATACAATCATTCTGGCACTGAAGTTATGCATATAATTCCTTGGAAGAAACTTAAGATATTTATCTGAACATGTTTAAAATTACCTTTTTAGGGATTTTTTTTCCACTCAGGGACAGGGTTCCGCTTTGAAGGTCTTTTTCTTTTTTTTCTTTTTTAAATGATGTAAGAAGTTGAGAAGAGGGGAAAAATTAGATAGAATCTAAATTCTCATTCTAGAACATATGTATATACACATAACCAAGTACCAGAGAATGATACTATGTGGTTTGTTATCACCAACAAAAACACTAAACCATTTAACTTCTTTGGGCATCAAATCAGTCAGAATAGACCATATGATGCTGACATTATAATAATTACAACAAATAACATACAATTTTAGTGTTTTCAAAATAACAAACATTTCTTTCTCATATATCCTAAATGTTCAATGAAGGTTTGCAAGCGGGCTCTGATTTCAGGGTAACCCAGGGACCCAGGGGGATGGGGAACTTAAATTGCCTGAAAGGAAGTTGGGAATGCTGCAAATTTTGCACTGGCTCTTAAAACTTCCAGCAGTATATAATACACATCTGTTTGGTTCACATTTCATTGGTCAAAGCACATCATAAGCCCATACCTAACTTCAACAGAAGAAGAGAAGAATGATTCTGCATGGGCTCAAAGACAGTGACCAGGAACTATGTGGTGAACATCAAAAGTGATAGTCACAGGTCTAGGCCTATACCTTTCGAAGAACTGAGAGAATGACATCACATGTGTCCGGGCTCTAATCATGGCACACAGACCTGGTGAGTGAGAAAACAAAGCAGGGAAGTGACGAATCCCAAGAGAGAACCACACTCAACTAGGTTATCTGTGAAAGGGAAGCTAGACAGAGGGCTGAATCTATGTGCAAAACCAATAGATTAAGTAAGAGGGGCCAGATGAAGAAAGCTTCAAAACAGAAAAGGGAAGATGGGATCTCGAGCATTTCCTCTGCTAATTCATGAGAATTTTCAGGATGTCTTGGGTTTCAAGAAGAAGCTTGGTCAGAACAACTAGACACTAGGTGGACTATACTTACTACGTGTTTGTTATAATAGATGCCACCTACTTCAGTGCTGGGTAAGTCAACACTGTATAAAGGGTTTTTAAATTACTATTAAGTAATTAATGATGACACTAGTCACATAAGCATCTAAAACAATAATTTAATTTAAAATAGTGTAGTAGTTACTTCAAAATTAGGTTTGGCTATTTCTAAACTTATTTTACTTGACAGTCAAAGTGATGTTGTTTGATGATTACCACTAGGGCTCAGAGGAATATTCCCTTCTGTGGTTGCTGCTTTGTCTTCCCACTTAGGACAAAGTCAATGAATGACTGAGGCAGTTGAAGATCTATACACTGTGGTTTTAACAACATTTCGGAGATTAACTGATAACAACTATGTTTCAACACTCATGTGGCAGATGGATATGACTAACCCTGATCTTTAAAAATAATACCAGGTCTATTGTTATGCTGATCTAGAGCATCAGCAAATTCTTAAAAGAGAATATCAAAATAACATGCTTTTCCATTCTCAGTTCTGCCTTAAATCCTATAATTGGACAAAGATAGCACAATATATCTGTCCCCTTCACTAGACCAAGGGCTTTTTAGGGCAGAGATTGTAACTTTTTTCTCTGTTCCTTATGCCTAGCACATGGTATATGCTGTACACATTCTTTTTTGAACATAAAAATATTTTTGTCTTTATGGCAGGGATAGTTTTTCCTTTAAGACTTCTGTGACTTGCTTGGAAAATAAAATGTGCATGGAAGTGACATTATGTCACTTCTGGACAGAAGCTTTAAGAGCTAGTATGGTGTTCACTGTATCTTTTCTTCTACTACTGCAATAAATAACAATGTTCCAGACAGACTCTACCACCTTGGGATCCCAAGTGAAGAAAATGTGGAGCAGAACCTCAGCTGACACACAATGGACATGAGTGAGAAGTATTCTTTGCTACTGTAAGCAACTGAGATATTAGGATCATTTTTTACCTCTGTATAACCTAGCATAACCTGACTGATGTATGCAATATTTGGATCAGAGCATAGGACTTCAAAGAACAACAAAATGCCTGTTAAGGAACATAATAGCTGAAACAAAATCCATGAATTAAAGCTTATGGGTTTTTGCTTACAGATAATTTCTCAGACCCAAACTTAGATTCTGAATGTAAAATCTGAAGGTCAGAAAAGTTGAGTCACTTGATCAACTTTACAAAGAGACTTCAAAATCCATGCTCCTTCCACTATACCCTGTGTCATGCAGGTGTTATTACTGTTTTGTATAAAGGAAATCTGAGTTTGTGGAAGTTAATTGGTTACTAAGAAGGAGCCAAATTGACTCCATCCCTCGTGTTATTTTCAGTACTATAAATGATATCTTCATTGTCAAAACACTTGAAATTCATATTTTAGAAAAGTGGTATAATACAGATGATTGTAAATCATCCTTGGTGCACACTTTCCACTCACTTATTCCTCCCATCTCCTGCGCATGTAGTAAGTCAGAAGTAACATAGCTGAATTCCAGCCTCATCTCTGCCTTTTTGTAACCATACAGATAGAAACCATATACCAATAAAATGGGGATTAATAAACATATAATGCCTCTAGCATACTGAAACAAAGCAGACAATTAATAAATATGAAGTATCTACCCTTCTATCTTTTCTATGTAAGAATCCTTACTGATACATATGCATATGGTCAAATCTGAACAAGTCACAATAACAATGGGCCACAAAAAGAGTGGGTTATGTGAAGGTATTTTATTTTTCTTCCCTTTACATCTATTCAATAGGAAAGGGTGTCCCGCCCGCGGGACAAGTTATTGGTGGGGTCTGCGAATGGGGGAGTGGGACCTGGGGAAGGAAAAGACAGGAGAAATGGAGACAAGACAGGAGTCTGATCAAGTCTCGTTTATTGGCAGAATGAGGTAGGTATATATACCAGAGAGAGGGGGAGTGGGGAGGGAGCTTAGGAGGATGACCATATAAGGAGAAGAAAGACCCCAACCCTCTACACGCGTAGATTCAGGGAAACCGAAAGCTAAAACTTTCTGTTTCCCAAGGCCAGGCATCTATTTTATGGTAAAGGTCGGGCATGCCTGAGCACGCCCCGGCAGCCA
The DNA here is from genome assembly GCA_008086735.1 of Cheirogaleus medius. Taxonomy (NCBI): domain Eukaryota; kingdom Metazoa; phylum Chordata; class Mammalia; order Primates; family Cheirogaleidae; genus Cheirogaleus; species Cheirogaleus medius. Next base: position 51,306,371 of record VBSM01001265.1, read on the forward strand.
CTTTGCTCATGGCTCCGGACAAAAGGGTATTGTCCTATGGCATCAAAGTTGAGAACTAAACAGATTGAATTAAATTATTATAAGTATCTTAGTTGTATTTACACATTTTAGAGATGTTGGGAAAAAGATGAGCATTCTACTTTATCTTTTACAGTAAAAAACTAAACTCCAAAAATTCTCTGAATCTACTCCATGTGAAGGAAGCTGATTGACAAGACTTATCAGGAATCTAGAGTACTGGACAGTCACGTATGAAGTCAAGAGCCTGTCACAGACTGGCGGTGCACAGACTGCAGTTTAGGCTCTGCTCACCAGGGCCCAGAGAAAGTGAGAGATACCCTAACAGGTTTACTGGCTCCTATTGGGATCAAAGGCAGTAGGTAACTGGCCAGCCTTTCTTCTCTGCCTTTTCTCAGTCCTCCTGCCCTTCAGATGATTCACCGAAGCACGTAATCAGGGTTCTTGGGGACTGAGTGAACTTTGTTAGAGTTCTGAAGAGGAGGAAAAAGCCTCCATTTAAAGTGAAAATAGTTATTCTCAAAAGAACATTCAATATTCATATTCTATTAGCAATCTGGTCCAACTTCTGTACATTCTATAATCCAATAATGCATCTACTTGACATTTATAAAAGACATCTATGCTGTCTCATGCTCTTTCCTCTGGGAAGCGTTTATAAAATTGCAAGGACGTCTTCTCTGTACTGTGTCTAAAAGAATGCTAGAAATTGCAGGTGGAAATAAATTATTGTATTATCTATTTATTCCCCTTGGGAATACAATTGTCAGTTCTAGTTTTCTATCTCAACTCCCTCTAGCATAGTGCTGGCTTCATTGGGATGGGAATGGGACTCTGCCATTGCTCCTTGTTTTTACAATCCGAAGTCTTCCTTTTGCTCAGCATTTTCTTTTTCAAATAGAGTTTGTTACTTGAAGCCCTGCAGAAGTAAATGTATCTGCTCTCAAAGGTTTCCTCACTTTGTAGGAAGAAGATATATGGGTTATTTAATTCTCATTTCTATGCCTACAAAAATATACTGCCATCTTCTACTTGCTCCGCAGTGGGAACATATCTGATTTATCTTTTGCTTTTTGCGCTAAACAGGAAGGCTTCAAGCCAAGTCTTTTATTGTGGAAAATGCTCATCTTTTATTGGAGAATTCTTTTTGTTAATGCTATTCTAAAACTCTTACCTCTTGAACACTGGCTCAACTGCTGACCAGGTTGAGTAATAATATAAAATGGTTACCATGGTGGCTAGTGGCTTAATGAAAAAGAATCAGTGGGTTGCATCTGGGATCAGCAAATCAGGTCAGAAAGAAAATCACCTTTTCTTTCTGTAAGCTTTAGTCATTTTAGTTTGGGACCTGACTGAAACCTTTGCCTCATTCTAAAAGAGGCAAAGCATTCTAAAAGAGGCAAATTGTCAAGCATGGAGACTATATCTTGCTTCTATAAAACCCCTATATAGACTCATAGAATCCCAAGTAAGAAATAGGGCTTAATAATTTATTATGTCTACTTCTTTGCCTCTAACAAAATATATACTGAAACATAGATCAACACCCCCCCTCTACCCCCTCCCCAAGATATTCCGGTGTGGTTTAGTTCAGGTAGATAGCTTATTTTGCTTAGTGCTAATGAGTCCAGGGTTATGAATTCAAACCCTGTGTGAGTCAGTTAAGTGTGCTTGCCCTTGGAGTTGCTAACAGCCTGCATTGAATAAGAATTTAAACAAAGCACCAATAGTGGACAAACAACTGAAAGTACATGCATTCTTGATGGAAGGCTAATAACATTTGTATGTATGAAGGAAATCATTGAAAATATGTTAAAATTATTCCATGCATATATTGTCTCAACTCTTCTGATAGTTATGTATGTAGTTCAATACTCTTAAAGAAAGACATTTTATTTTCTATATAACTTAGCTGAAAGTTCTCTCAAGAGGTCTTTTCATCTGGCTCCCTGACTTTCAACAGGTGAATTTGAATTCCATTTATTGTTTAGCTCATACTCATTTTGGAAATGGAGAACAGCTGGTAGGCATTTTCTTATATCTTTTAGTATTTCTAAAGACAATAAAGTCATTCTTTTGTCTTTCTGTCACATTAAAAAATCTTAAAATACAATTTCTAGGATTTCAACTACATATTGTTTGGTAAGCTTTGTTTATTTTTTGCCCCAATTTTCTAGAAAGCCATAAAGATAGACATTACAATTTTTCTCTCTTGCTTTGGACTACTAAGGTCCCCATGCAGGCACAGGGAGCTAACTCCAGAGAAAGTGACTCTTTTAAATGTACTGATTGGCTGAGAAAGTAATTTTCTTGTAAACAATTGTACTCTACAACATTCATCCATTTATAGCCCATCATATGTTTCATTGAGGATTAAGAATAGTGTTCTTAATAATGTCAACCTTTCTTAATGGAACTAGGATCATTTAATAATTCAGTTATCATTTATTTGCTGCAAAGATATTTCTACCAGGAATCATCACCCAACGGGACTGATTTTCCAGATTGGAAAGAGTAAAGGGTGGTGGCACATTCCCTTTTGAGAACTGTAACAGCTCATGGCACAGATGTACTCAATTTAAAGGCTTCCATAAATAAAAAAACAGTTTGCCTCAGAACACTATTTATTGAGTCTTAGGTGAGCATTGTTAAGAAGATAATCAAGGCAAACAGGAAAAAAAGGTCATAATCTGATAGCAAAATTAGTAATCTTGAACCTCACGACAACCTGGAAAAGAAATCCTGACAGTCTGAAAATAAATCATCAGAAGGACATATTTAAATGGAACAACATAACAAAAAATAAACTACGTCCCATCTGAATGTAGGAGAACAAGAATAAATCTTACTTAAAAACAAGAAAAATCCCTTCTGGGGATATACAATTAAAATCTGGTCATCTGTCAGTTTAGAAAATACTAACTAATATAAAATTGGGTCTGATAACTGTTCTTTGCAGGTGACTCATGGGCCCAGATGTCCACTGGACAGACAGGACAAGCTGAGGAGAGACACTAGTCCCTGCCTTGCCTTCTTTGTTTCTTTTTAAAATGTTTCAAAACAATTTTTTAGGGAGTTGATATGTCTCCCTTGCAGAAGAGGTAGCATTTCTTTATCTTCCCAATGCTCTTCATGTATTTGGATTGCTCAAGCCATTTATATAAAAATAACACCCATTTTGAGCTGGGTGCTCCAACCTGTAGCTGGGATACCAGCTACACTGAAGGCTGAGGTGGGAGGATTGTTTGAGGCCAGGAGTTTGAGATAATCCCAGGCAACATACAAAAACCTCAACCCTAAAAAATGAAAACAATTATCCAGTGTGGTGGCATGGCCTGCAGACCCAGTTACTCAGGAGGCTGAGGTGGGAGGGTCACTTGAACCCAGGAGTTCAAGGCTGCAGTGAGCTATGATTGAGCCACTGCACTCTAGCCTGGACAACAGAGCAAGACCCCGTCTCTTAAAAAACAAAACAAAGCAAAAACACACATTTTAATGAAATTTACAGACAAATACAGTATAAAGTGTGCCTTGTCTGATTAGATTCAAATTAAACATTTTTCCAGCAAGAATGCTAATTACATAAGTAATATTTTGCCTTCTGCCTTCAGTGTATCATATCAGGATACACATAATGGCAATTTGTTTCACTATTAGTGATGTTAAATTTAGTCATTGTGTTAAAATGATGTCTGCCAGTTCATTCATTGTGAAGGCAAGAGGGTAACCTTTATTTTATTTTCAATAAGCAATATGTAATGAGCTAATAAGTAATATTTGAGTTGATACTATTGGATTAACATAAATTGATAATCATTGGCTAAGTCAGTTTTACAATGGTTGTTGTGCAATGGTGATTTTGCAATTTTAGCATTAGTGTTACATTTATGAGTTGGCAATTTTGTGTGAAGAGCTTTTCCTTTTCTATTTTCATAAATATTTATTTATGTATTTAATCTCCTTCCTCCCACAGTCAGATACCAGGTCTTTGACAGCAACATATCTATACAAAATCCTAAAAAATTAATTCTTAGTTTGCCATGCTAATATTAATACTAATAATGTCAATCTCATAAATCCTTCCTTGGATGTCCCACCATGCCTCCAAGGCATTGTTTGCCTTCCAAATGACCTCTTCTTTCTCTCTCACTCAAAAAATCCTCTTATTCTATTTCTAGCTGTTTGAGGTATCTCCATTGGACTCGGCAATAGCATTGTTGGGCATCTACCCAAAAGAGCATAAGACTTTCTATTATAAAGACATATGCACCCGAATGTTTATGGCAGCACAGTTCACTATTGCACGGTCATGGAAACAACCCAAGTGCCCGTCAATTCATGAATGGATAATTAAAATTTGGTATATGCTCACAATGGAATATTACTCAATTCTAAGAAACGACAGTGAGCTAGCACCGCTTATGCTATCCTGGATAAAGCTTAAGCCCGTTATCCAAAGTGAGGTGACACAAGATCTGGAAAATGGGCTACACATGTACTCGCCATAAAATTGGTACTGACTGATTTAAACTATGATACTCAAATAGTTGTAGTGTTTACCAAGGATTGGTGGTGGGGAGACCCACATCTTAGGGATGTGACATACATTGTTGGAGGGAAGGGATTACCTCTAACCCTCCTTAGGGAGAGGCAAAGATATACAGTGTAACCAAAATGTCAAAAAAAACAAAAAACTTTTATTGGGTGGTGGACTGGTGGGAGGGGGGAGGAGGGGAAAGGTGTATATGTACAAAATGGGTTAGGTGTGCACCACCTGAGGGTTGGACACGCTTGAAGCTCTGGCACGGTGGGGTGGGGGAGGGGTGGCAAGGGCAATATATGTATCCCTAACAATACTTGTACCCCTATAATAAGAGAAAATAAAAAAAATCCTCTTATTCTGTGCATTTTCAAATCTTCCTTCTGATTTCCAAGTAGCCAGAGCTCATGTATGCCAGTTCTCAGACATGTTTTCTGAATTCTCTGCAATTGTTTTAGAATGAATTTATCTGTTTTTTGTTACCCATAGGCTCCACGTCTTCTCCTCCCTTCTGTATTTAATCTGTTTAACTTTTAACTCAGTTGTAGATTCTGGAGCTGGCTCAGTTGTATTTGTGTATTTCTCTACTGACATGAAATTTGAGAGTTTTAGCATTCTCTGCCTCCTAGGTATAGTCTAGGAATGAGTTAAGGTTGGTATAATTTGCTTTCTTATTGATATATGTGTTTGGGTGTGTGTTTAGGGGGCAGAATATATGGAGATACTCAACTTTAGTCATCCTTTTTATCCTATAGAAACCTGGAACCAAATATTTACCAATTTTTTCAAGTTATCAGTGAATTCTAATCCTGAGTTAATCAATGTATGTAGCTACAAAGGTGGAAAGCAGATTTGGCAAACTTGGAGTTTTGAATATAGAAGTATTATAATGAAGACATGATCTTCCATTCAACAAATACATTGAATCTTTTGTGTGTGTGTGTGCCAGGCATTATACTTAGTATTGATGATATAGTGACAAGACAAAAAAAAATCCTGCAATTCATAGTATTATGAAAAGATAGATATCAAATTAATACCTAGAATAAATAATCGCAAAGTATAGAACTAAACCCTTTGGTATCTAGATTATACAAAATAAATAATAAAATATATCTAATATAAAAACATAGTGATGTATTTCAATAGCCTAGTCAGAGAAAGAGAAACCTAAATGGTAAGCAAGTGTAAGGAGAGAGTCAAAATGTCATTTATACTGAGGTAAACTACTATTATAATCATGCTGAAATAACAGTTTACACATACCAGAAGGACAAACAATAGAAAGTAAAATAATACTGTATGTTGACAAGGATGTGGGGAAATATGAATCTCAAGCATTGTTAATGGTCATTTAAGCTGATATAGCAGGTATGGAAAAAATCCAACAGTATTTATACAATTAAATATATAAACATTACATGACAGCAATACTATTCTTGTGTGCATGCATGTTATATGTGATACATACATACATATATTTTATATATTTGTAATATATATACACATTATATATATATACATATATCTTACCAAGAAAGAAACATATAAGAGTGTTTACTGCATAGATCCTAGAAGGGGCCATATTCAAGAATGATGTTTGTTATAAGATAGAACAAGAGGCAATATCATTGTCCATCACTAGAGTAATAATGAAATGTGATATACTTCTAGTGTTGAATGCTATGCAACACTTAGGAACAATAAACTACACTAACAATTTAGATCTTAACACTGGATGGGGGAAAAACACAATAATAAACAAACTAAGGACATATCATTGGAACACATTAGAGGGGGGCCCACGACTGGGAGTTGAATAGAAATAGAGATCAATTATGAAGGGGCAGGAAAATAAAGCAAGACAAGATCATGTTTTTTGCAAGGAACAGAAGAGTGATTAACCCAACTCTGCATTTAGGATCACATCAAACACTTGCATGATATATAGGAAACAAACAAAAAGCCAAACTTTATTATTCTTGATCAGTTTTTCCTGCTTGAAGAGTTTATACACGAGCAAAGTTACTGAAAATCTCATCCCAGACATCCTATATAGTGTGTCTATATGACTTCTGTTGGGAAAAGATTAGTCATTTTCATTGTTTTTATTCTCTTATTTCTTTTCAAGTGTGGTCTTCAAAGCATATAGATTCTTGCTACTTCTTACTTTAGCAATTTTTATGCTGATAATTTTTTAATGGAGATAATCAAAACTCATAGAAATAGTAAAATGGATTAAAAAATTATTAGGGACTTCTTACCCTCTAATTGACTTCTCTCACTCTACCTATCACACATTCTACTATGAGTATTGTAATAATTCCACATACTTTCTTCTTAATGATACTATTTCAATTCCCCAATTTGATTTCTCAGGGCATGGCTCCATCAGTATATTTTTAAACTGTCTTTAAAAACATACTGTTGGCTTAGAATTAGAAGAGAAACTAAAAAAAAAGTACTATTGTTTTGGACCTATTTTTCTTCTTTAAGCATTTATTACCCTACAGATCTTTAAGTGAAAAAAGTCAATAATTTAGTAGGTTCCACAAAAAAGTATATCCAAAGTGATAACTTTAAGACACTAAGACACTGAATTACCTTCTGAATTATTAAGGAAAGATTAAATTGCATGAACCTTTTTAGTGCTGTTCCCATTTGATTAGAATATGTAATAAATTTTTAAAAAAAAAACCTTTTTCTTTGTCAATTAACAGAATATTTTCTTCAATGTCCAGCTGAGATATTATCTCCTCTGTGAATATTTCCTTGCCTCATTCTTCTAAATTTTAAATATAACTAATTGCATTACCTTCTTTGATCTTGTGTCACTGCTCTGCTCTAGCCTGAAATCTCCTTATTCCTCCCAAGAGATTTTGCTGAGACTCTGCTATGTTCTGCTTGCTTAGTTTTAAGTCTATGCTCTCTCTGTTAGATCAATCACTTCCTTTTTACTTTTAAGTATTTTTAAATTTTTTTTAAATTTGACAGAATTTTCTTTAGTCTTTTTTTTAGGATTATTTACTTATTTATTTGAATAGCAACTGGTTGGTATTTATTTTCCAAATATTATTTTAGTTTTATTCTGTAAAATGCTGGCTCTCTGTCTTATTATTCAATGCCCTAGAATGGATCCGATCTGTTTGCTTAGCTTTTCAGTTTACTTTTTAATCATAATCTATAATATGGTTCCTAAACAAGCTGTTTCAGTGTCATATAAGGACCTTATTAAACATACAGATTCCTCAGCCCCAACCTAAATGTGCTAAAACAGAATTTTCAGGAAAAGATCCCTAAGATCTGTATTTCTTATAAATAGCCACATGTGACTGTGATGTACAGTAAGGTTGAGAACCTCTCCATTAGCTATGTTTTCACCTAGGGTCAATTTCTTTCATTTATAATGTTGTGATACAGTTATTTTCTTTCAGTGGAAAGAATTGCTTCCTCATTGGATGCCCAGCTTCTAATTCCTGATTATATAGTTCTATAATACTTCCTATGTCAAATTCCCTGAGCAGTACCATTAAATATCTTCTTTTGCCTGGTAGTATGTTAGACTCAGGTAGGACCATCTTTGGTTTGGGGCCACACATTTCGATAGCCTTATGTTTCATAAACACTCACATAAAAATAACATTATTAAGAAATATGGGTGTGAGTGTCTCAGGAATTCAGGATTTGGTGCTCAGTACTGGCACAACACATTGCATAAGCCAAACTACTCAAATGTATAACAGCATCTAGACCTCAGGGAAACATTTCTTCCCAACTTTTTCCCTGTGTTCCTGTAAGGAAAGGCAACTATGTCTAAACTGTTTGAAGGTTTGTGGATAATGCTACCATTGGTGTGATAGCAGTCTGCTTCTGAGTGAAGATTCACACGGCTTTATGAATGAATTTCAATGACCCCTATATGTTTTCTGTAATTCTCTCCCTTCACTAACTACTTGAACTTTAGAGTTGTTTCCCTGCAATGGTGGATTTTCTATGATACAAAGGAGTTGAGATTGTGAAGGCTCCTGCGTAGACTTCCTGATACCAAGATTCACTGTCTCCACAACCTGCCCCCAATGCACATAGTCACTTGTTAGTTACACCACGACCTGCCCCAAGGCAACTGGCCCCTCCTTTAAAAGCCCATGATCGCAGTTAGTTGGGAGACAGATTTGAGGCAGTTTCTCCCATTTTCCCAACAAGTTGTCTTTCATATTAAAAAATTCCTTCCTTCCTTGGAAATCCTCAATAATTGGATCTTTGTGTGATGAGCAATACGACCTATACCAAAACCCCCTTTATTAGTTTTGACAACAAAGGGAAGATTTGAGCAACAGAAATGCTTAGATAAAAGGAAGACATGTTAAGTGATTTGACAGAATTTTTCAAAGAGCATTATTACAATATATTCTTACCTATTTATGTGATAGTTGTGTGATTGTTATGTGAAATTATAATATATTAAGAGCAAGAAAATAATTTTTGAACTAAACATATATAGTCCTGTGTCACTCTGTATGTTCAGTTCAAGTAACTAGTTTGACAGGGATACATTCTGGGAAATGCATCATTTGTTGTATAAATATTATAGAATATGCTTACACAAACCTAGATAGTACAACCTACTACACATGTAGGCTATGTGGTATATCCTATGCCCCAAGGCTACAAATGTGTACAGCATGTGACTGTACTGAATGCTGTAGACAAATGTAACACAATGATAAGTATTTGCATTTCTAAACATATCTAAACATAATAAAGGTACAGTATGCATACCGTATTATAATCTTATAGGACCACTGTCATATATGTGGTTGATCATTGACTGAAATGATTCTGTGTGACTATATTACTTTGTGAATGATATATGTATTTATTTTATTATACATTAAACTATCACTATCCATCGGCAGAACAAACAGACATCTTTTAAAACCATTAATTTTAATCATGTTTGCCCTTTGACTGCATGTCATATAAAATATTATAACATTGTTTTTTCCTTAAAAAATGTCATTATCAAGATATACATTTCTTTTGTTTTAAGTGAGAGATGAAATTTGTTGAGGAAGGACAAGATAGATTTATCTTATGGGGCAAGAGCAAGATATAGGTTTACAGAGCAAAAGTAAGATACTTTCGCCACAGAACAGCGGATGGCTCTCTCTGTCATAACAAAAGGGCAAGATATATGTTTCAAGATAGATCATGCAATATATTTTATTTAATAATTCATTAATGTGATTTAAAACTTTTAAATATTTATATAAGGTTGTGTTGCCTCCATTTATATTAATGTACCAGGCCCTACAAATACTAAATATAGGTTTATCCCTATTAACAGATGCAATAGGCTATTACTTAATATTAATTCATTTTATGTTTAGCTAATATCACTTAAGATACACAGCTATACATTGTCCACTCTCTATGGATGCATCATAGAGCTAATAGTTCTGAGAGTTTGGCAGCCAGCAGGTAGCAATTGCAATACAATGCCATGCTTACGGCCAAATAGAAAAGTAGTTTGTCATGATTTTGTTACAGATAGAGAACAATGTTAAAAGCAGCATTTATCATCATGCCAAAAATGTAGCATGTACTCAATGAATGCTTATTGATTTGAATTGGACTCATTTCCGTATGAGGTAGGACACTGGTAGAAAATTATTCAGGTATTAGAGGGGCTCGCCAAGTGAGCAGTTCACTAACATTTATAGCTTTCTCTTAACTCGGGACTCTACTTTTCACATGAACAATAAAGTCATCTTCCTGAATTTCTCTCCTCTCCTTAATATTGCCCTCTACATATCTAACCTTAACATGGTAGTGTTCTAAGATAAATTAAGGGGAACACATGAGTGAGGGCGACAGGGAAGATTTCTTCAAGGAACTGACGATATTTTTCTGAGCTTGGAAAGATAAGATGGGAAAGAGGATTCCCTCCAGAGGGCACAGCAGTGGCATATGCTAGCAGTTAGGAAAGGGTGTGGCATGTACAGGAACCATGAAAGCAAACGTATTAAGCAAAGCAGAAGGGTGGGACAGCTTAGATGGAAGAGGTATAATAGGTAGAGACCAGATTAGCAGTATCTTCTTATAGATATTGATACATGATTCACTTTTACTCTAAGTTAAAGAGACGTTGCATGCGTCTGTGATATATATGTGCATGTATATATAGTACACACAATTCATATGTACACAGAGTATATATACATACACATACATAAGCAATTTTCACATATAATAGAGTACACCCATGTTAAGAATGCAGTTTGAATTTTGACAAACATCTGTGCCCACATAACCAACTTCATAATAATATAGAACAGTTTCATGGCTCCACAAAAGCTCCCTTTTGTCCCTTGCAGCCATCTTCTCTCCAGCCCCACTTGTAAACAGTCACTGGTTTTTCCATTACTGTAAATCAAGGTTTTTCACCTGCAGCAGTATTAATATTTTGGGCTGGGTATTTGCTTGTTGGGGCATAGGGATGCTGCCCTGAGCACCATAGGACTTTTAGCACCATCCCTGGCCCATACCCACCAGATGCCAGTAGAACTCTTCCTCCACACTACCAGTTGTGACAACCAGAAATGTCTAACCCTGCCAAATGTACCCTGGGAAGCAAAACTATATCCAGTTGAGAGCCATTGCTATGGATTAGTTTTTATTGTTCTAGCATTTCATACAAATAGAATCATATAGGATACATTCTTTGAGCCTGATTCCTGTCTCAGCATAGTGGTTTTGAGATTCATCCAGGTTATATGTACCATTCTCTTATTTCCTTTTGCTGAATGAGAATCCAGTATTGATAAACCATATCTTGTTTAAATGTGTACTTTTTGTTTGTGTTTTCTTTAAATCATTAAAATAATGGCTTTAATCTTGGGATGATACGTTTATCATCTTGGTCTTTCTGAGTCCATTTCTATTAATTGATTTATCTACTAGTTAAGAGTCACATTTTTCTCTTTACTCATGCTTATTATTTCTTAAGTGAATATTTGATATTATTAATTTGCATTATTGATTGCTGGATGTTGTTGTCTTTCTTTAAAGAGTAGTAGATCCTTTTTGGCAGGCAGTCAAGCTACTTGTGGATCAGCTTGATCTTCTGAATCTTTCATTTTTTGTTAGGGTAGGTGACATTGCATATTTTAAAACCGAGAAATAAACATGAGTGTGCTTTACTTTAAAAAAACACAACGATGTGGCTTACATTAGATCTAGCTAATTGTAAATATCACCATTCCAATGTTCTCTATAAAATCTTCCAAATCCTTCCCATCACATGAAGAATAAACTCCAGCCTTCTTAGTATTGTTCACAAAACCTTTCATAATCAGGCTTCTGTCCTCCTATTTTGTTTCTTCTCCAGCCATTCTCTGCCTCTCCTATAACATTTCTCAAACCTGGATTTGTTTGTGATTATATATATATATATACACACACACATATATATACACATATGGGGATATATATATATATATGCGTATATATATATATATAACTATACCCCTATATTTCATAGCTTCTGTTTCCTCTTCTTCAATGGGAAACATTACTATGCCTATATCCTTGAAAGGTAAATTATACATATATATGCATACATATATGGACTCAATGAATAAATATTGTTTCACTTGTTCCCCATAAATAGTCCAATCATTGAGAAAATTGAAAGTCATATGGCTAAAGTAATTTGCCTAGTCATGGATCCCATAACTAAAGTGTGGTTGAGCTAGGACTTAAATTTGAGGTTGCTAAAGAAAATTCACTCCTCTTTCCACTATATCAAATGATTTTTTCTCCTGTTTCTTATGATAAATGAAGAAAATCCTTGCTAGGCATATAATTTTGTTCTATAAATTTATCAGCTTGGCTAATTGAAGAACCAGGGTTCACAAATTCTGGAAAAGACTTCAAACTTACAGTTTCAATTTTCTGTATGTTCAAAAGCATTAATTTTTTCAGACCACCATGATTCTTGAGATCCAATTGAATTCCAATCCTTAATTTGCAATGCTAATTTAACTTTCTCAAAATCTGGTAGTTACAGATTCTAAATAGGTCAAAAGTTACAAGAAATTCATACTGTGAGCTAATAAGCCAAGTGCAAAGTTCCCAGTAGAACACAGAGATTGCAGTTAGCAATTTTTCTTCAAAAGGTCTGAAACTTCTGGTTTTATAACATTTTCAACAGACTAAGTAACAACTATATAGATAATTACAGCTTATCCATTTCATTTAAATTGAGTTGCAAAAGTTTAGGTGTTGTATTATTTTTCAAGCCAAAAATTATAATGACGTCTTATACTTAAAAGAGGTTTTATAATTTAGAAAGTACTTTCATATGCATTATCTTATTTTATCTTCATGACAATCCTGTAGAGAGATATTATTATCACCACTTTACATGTGCTGAAACAAACTCATAGGAATTGCAAATTTCTCAATGCCACTCAGCATATGACCATACTGCGGCTCATTTTAGGACTTGAAATCCATCCAAGTTTACATTCTATTATATAAATAGGAAATATTTTCAATTACCAATACTCTGATAGAATTTGAGAGTACTTGCCTATCCAAGAGAGGAAAGATAGCTATTTATTGTTCTGTAATTCTAGTTTTAAAACTTCTTTCATTCTTCAAATAAGCATAGGATTGTAATAGGACAAAATAACATGATCCCTTCTGAACATTGGGGAAGTTAAATATATCTTTCTTAAAAGCATTTCAATAAGCAAAATATTACTTATTCCACCAATAGACAAATGGAATAAAACTTTAAGGACCTAAATCAAGTTCACTCATTTAATTTTTGTTGTGAACCAATAGTCAAAGAATGCCCTCCACTTAATTCTTTGGAGATTTTAATGTCTTCTCACAGACTGCAGGTATTTCTTTCAAATACAAAAGAAGATAATATTTATATTTATTACTCTGTACAAGAAATATATTTGATATTATAGGGTATACAAATATGAATTAGATACCATCTCACTCCCCATAGGAATTTGAATATTATCAGAGGGGACCAAGGCATACACAGATGATGCCATATCTTCTGTTAAGTAGGAATGAACCTTTAAAAAATAAAACTTCTCTAGAATTTATGTTTCTAATGAGATTATGTCATATACAGTGGTCCCCAACCTATGGTGAATTGTATAATTATTTCATTATATATTACAATATAATAATAATAGAAATAAAGTGCATAATAAATATTATGCACTTGAATCATCCCGAAACTATCCTCTCCCCTCCCCAGTCTGTGGAAAAATTGTCTTCCATGAAAACTGTCCCTGATGCCAAATAGGTTGGGGATCACTGAGAAACAGCTACAGTGGAATTCTGAGACCCTTGGAAAAACAGGCATCGCCTTGTACAACTGAAGGCAGATTACCCTCAGGAAAAATAGGTGAAACCCTTACACATAAACTTAAACCCTCAGTAGAATGATGGTTATCAATATGGCCAAAAAATAATGAAAAAGACAACAGCTCAAAAAAGAGCCTACTTTTGCCAACTAAGTAGGAGGAGAGAACTAAAGAGTAGGTTGTAAGAGAAAAGATAATGAACATCTAGAAATACAGTCGAAGAAATCCCAGTCACAGAAATAAAAAGACCATATAATGTGAACTTCAAAGCCAGTAACTCAGGCAGAAAAAGGAGGTGAAAAGAATTCACAAAAGTCTTCAAATTTTGGGCTGTTATATAGGAAGAGAAAGACTATATACTTCACTAATATTTCAGGGCAGTGAGGGCACAGATTATTGCAGGTGTGAACATTGGTGAATACTTCAGGCAAAAACACTAATAAAAGTATCTGTCAGAGACAATTGGACAATTGCTTATTATCAAGTAGGACCATGCAAGTGTTAACAGAAAGTAAAAGTAAATATGAGATTTGTGGAAAATTGTGTTCCCCTCTCTCACATACTGAACATGTGAGCAATGCAAGTGAGGCAATTCCCTTTGTACTTTGACTTATAAGAGTGGTAGATAACTGAACTAGTAAGAGAAAGCATCATTATCTACTGGCCCCTGAAGACACTCAAGTGTCTCCAAACTATAGGGTCTTGTGATCAGTGACATTTGGTGGAATCTAGGTTTTCTACTCAACAAAAGAATAGGCAGAGATCTAGACTGGAAACTGCAGGTTTTCTAATATCTCTGCTTTCTCAGGGAGTGCTTCAACGACTGTTCCCAGGTTTTCATTGATCATCAAAGTTTGTCCTGTCTCTCAGCAGACAAGGTTCCTTTGGGAAGACATCACTTCTCTTCATGTAGCTGTCTTTCATGGAACAGTTACTATGGACCAGTCAGAATACTAAACACTCTACGTGGATCTTCTCATTTAAACTCTAGTTATGATGACAACTCTGTGAGGTACTACATGATCTTCATTTTGAGAGACATGGGTTTAAAGAACAAGTTGATATAGCTAATTAGTAGCCACATTAAGATTCAAAATCAGTTCTTTCTGGTCCTGATTATGCTCAACTACTACTTGAGGTTGCCTTTAGGAAGTCCATATAACTATACTATATGTTTCCCTTGTGCTGAATTACTAGTGAAACATATTTAATTTGTGTGTCTCTTATATAAGTCCCCTACTTCTACAATCATCAATAAGCTGGATTCCAGAGGGTGAGAAAGAGAAAGGTAGATAATGGATGGATCAGAGCTCCAAAGAAAGTGACAGAAAGAGAGAGACAGACAAGACAGAGAGAGATAGAGAGACAGAGATATGAAGTCACATATAAGATGTTATGATTTGAGTGCTATAATACTGGTCATTTGGTTTGTGGGACATACAAAACAGACGCAATACTTACTGGAATTACAAAAAGAAATTAGAGTTTACATGTTTCTTATTAATGGATGACCAATAATCATACTGCACACTGAACTTTTCCCACTCAAATCAACATACACTTAAGAGAATATAGAGATGTTGTAGGCTAGAGAGACAGAGCTGTAGATCCCTAACAAATAAACTGGGCAGTTATTTTTAGAACAAATACCATTCTTAACAACTGATAAAGATTCAGTCAAAGACTGCACTCTAATAAGTAATACAAGCTCCTCAAAAATGAGATTTTACAGGGAATTTAATGGACTTTTTACGGCCTGAATGTTTGTGTACCCACACAGGACACAAAGAATATCCCCAAGTCCCACCCTCTTCACTCCCAGTATTTTGGAACTTTTTTCTAGATCCTTACATTTGACTTTCTAGGCTATTACTGAATTCTCCTAATTCTTGACCTTTTTCTGGCTCTACATCTGATTTTTCACTTCATGTTTTTTAACACAAATTCACCTACTCTGAACCTCAGCTCTCTTCAGCTATCATTTAGTAATACTCTCCTCTGCATTTGCCTCTGGAGCCATTTAATGTTCAGATGGGAGGTAATTTGTGCCTCGCTTGGATCCTGTGCATGATGATACCAGTCTACTCCAGTACACTCCAGGAAAAGAGTACCTCTTTCCACCATTATTTCAGATTTTTCCTTACTTTATTTGGTGTCTTCTCTGAATTATACCATGAGACCCTACAGATATTTTGCTATGATAGAAAAGAAGGAAGGAAGGAAGGAAGGAAGGAAGGAAGGAAGGAAGGAAGGAAGGAAGGAAGGAAGGAAGGAAGGGCGAGAGGGAGGGAGAGAGGGAGTGGAGGGGAAGGGAAGGGAGAGGAGGAAGGAAAGAAAGAAGGGAGAAGAGGAAGGAAAGAAGGAAGGAAAGAGGGAAAGCTGAAAGAAGAAAACAGGGACAAGATTAATATTATCACATGTATCCAAGTTAATATAATAGTTTTAACATAATTACTAGGAATACCATATTACTTGTTAGTGTTATACATTTATAATTAACTATTTATTGTTAGTTTTAAACCAAAGAAGCAGAAAATTCTAATGTGTCTCATCCCAATTAATTCTCTTTATAGTCCAATATGGGACAAATGTTTAAGTAAATACAAGTATTTATTTCTCTCCTTTGCCTCACTTGCCTAAGTTTTAACAGAAAGCTTTTAAACAAATGTTCTGCTTCATGAATATGATTGAAATAACATGAAGTCCAGAAAGATATAGTGAATGGAGACAAATACCTTAATCAATGGATTGGAAAGATACAGAATAAAAGTAGAACTTGCAAGTACCCTTTGTGGTAATTTTGTCTTGCTGAGTTTATCTGGAAAAAAAATCTATGTGGTTCTTTGGCCCATTCCATTGACTAAATTTTGGCAACCATTTAGAAAACCATATTTTTATTTACATATGGTATAAAGAAAAGTAGAATTTGATAATTACTTAGCAAATTAGACCAATGTGGGTATGTGTATACAAAGTTAAATGCTGCGTTGTGAAGGAACAGTCCCAAAACACAAAAAGCAGCAGAGTGAAGTCATTACGGTGGATAAAAAACTGACTTTATATTTACATAATTCTAGACCAAATCTCTTTTTACTGCTAGTTGTATAGCATAGAGTGAGTTATTCAACTTTGCTAAATTTCAGCCTTCTAATATGTACAATGGATATGAAACTAATTAAAATGTTCAGATATCATAAATATTAAAAAGTATATGTACATGTTTAAAATAGCTAGTATTCAATGAATAGTAACTTGTTTTAATATTGTTATAAATTATTATAATGTCATTATTATAGTGTCAGACATTCATATGTAGATCTTTTTGTCAATTAATCACATGTACCCTTCAATAACTGAATTGTAATTATGGTGTGAATATATTATATTATGTTTTATATTATAAAGAATCTTTCTATTTTTATGTAATGAAGCTAGATATATAATAATGACAAAATTGTAAGTAAATTATGGGTAGTCAATTTAAAATATGTTTCAAATATATATCTATTAGATTTATGAAGCTTTACATAATAATCTGATCATAGTGGTTATTACACGTGAGAAAACTAACAGGGAGGAGGCAAATTGGGAACTTTTATTTTTCATCTTATAATTTTAACATTATCTGACATGTTCACCTTGAACACTGCATGTGTGTGTGTGTGTATTTGTGTGTATGTAGTGTGTATAACCTAACAAACATTAGCAGTGGTAATGTCTGGGTGGGTGATATTATGAATGTTTCTATTTATTTTTTACCTGTCTGCATTTTCTATAAAACCTGATAATTAGGGTAGGAATTATAGAATGAGACACATCTGGATTTGAATTGTTTTGGTCGCCTCTTAGAGTTTCATGATGTCAAGATTATTGTTTACCTGCCTGATGCTCAGTTTTCTCATCTCCAAAATGAGATTGGTAATAATTGCTATCTAATGGGAAGATGGTATAGATCAAATGAGGTAATGATGTGGGGATACTGTGCACTGTTTATTGCTGGTGCATAACCAATGATGAATAGAGAATGAAATTTGTTATTTCCATATGATTATGTATTAATATTAATTTTATGAAATGAATAAATAATGTGAAGTCTTTATTTTCAAAAATAAATTACTATACAACATTTAAGCAAACAAATTCAAAGTTGTCATCATCTATTCATAAACATTCAGAAACATACAATATCGATAGACTTACCTACTGTGCACAAAAGCTCATTTTTTCTGAACCTTGGCAGTGTATTATTTGAGCTGCTCTTATTCTATGTTCTAGTTATTCTTATATGTTTATTTTACTTTCCCCCTGGGCCCTACCCCCTCCAGTTTCTTGAAAACTACCAAAGGGCCTGGTGAAGAACAAAAAAAAAATTATTATTTTAAGAACAAAAAAAATTATTGATTTATTTTGATCCGTGGTATAGCATGTTTCAGAATATTTTATTTATGTACTCAGGGTTGTCTAGCCACTATGTGCCAAGATCCAGACTAAAAACCAGATTTTTTGAAACTGAACTGATAGTATATTGGCTACTTCAAAATACATATATAAAACAAGATAAGTACTCCCTTTGTTTGTTTTTGTATCTCATAACGGCCTTTATAACACCTCCCCTTTGGCTTTTCTCTTGCGTTTCAGCTATCTTTGTAGCAGCCTTACTGCCGGATTGTATGTTTCTTTATTGCTTCATGCATATACATTGTATTAGAACTCAACTTGGGTTTATCTTAATTTAACAATACTATTTCAATGAAAAATAGAGAATGCCACAAATTAATATTATATTATAACAACATGGAAATCTCATGTAACAGGGATAACAGAATTTTCAAAGGAACGAGACACTACTTGCATATGCTATAAAATTTAGAGGATGTTGATTACAACATCAATAGAGTTTTCAGTATTAAAGAATTATTTTTCATTTAGAGTGAGGATTTGACTATTTTCTATGTTCTCTAGTAAATATGTTTTATTGCAAACATAGATCATAGAAGATGTGGTTAACAATAGAGAACCAACAATAAAAATATAGGCCTGGTTCTAGAGGTTTTATAATTGAAGGCCTAGTTGGCCAGAGATGTCATAAATTTAACTATGTATACACAGGTAAGAAATGTCCTAAGAAGTTTGCAAGAAGGATTACTAAACAATGTTTAATCAACTTGACAATTTGTGCGAGAATGTCTGCCCCTTTGCTTTGTACATGGCTACACATCTGACTAACCATTATGTAAGGGTTTTCTGAAATTATTCAGATATTCTGATGTGTTTCTTTTTAAGATCTAGTCCCTTTGATGTTGGTAAGTCCCCAAGAAATCTTCCTTTCACTAAGTACTTCATTCTGAATAAAATAAATAATTACAATAATATCCTGGATTGCTTTTTTTTTCCTTGCAGAAATTCTTGAGTTTTCATCACTTTAAGAAGTTAATGTTCCTGCTTTAGAACTACATCAAAACCTCCGGAAGCAATTGGAAAAAGAATAATTAAGATAACAATTTGTCTATATCTCAAATACCAAACCAAGTAGTTAGTAAAAAAGTAACCAAAGGGAACTACAAAATCCTCTCATTATATCACCACATTACTGAGGCAGGTGAGCTAACTATAATTCCTTACATCTGAAGACACATAAATGCTGTGAGGATGATGATAGTGTGGCTATAAAGAAAATAGAATTATAGGGTTTTTTTCTCATTTGTGTCATCTAGTTTATAATCTGTTAGAGGATGGTGTATTAGTTTCTGATTGCTGCTATCACAAAACAGTAGCTTAAAACAGAAGAATTTATTATCTTATAGTGCTAGAGCTGAGAAGTCCAAAATCAGTTTCACTGGGCTAAAATCAAGGTGTTAGAATTATTAGCTCTGTCTGGAGGTTCTGAAGGAAGAGTCACTTGAGTAGAAAGAAACATGGGGAGGAATTGGGAATGGGGTTATAAAATTCGGAGTCAGTGATTTATAATCACTCCAGATTTTATTAAAATTTAAAGGGCCTATTTACTATTGTTTTATGGTTTTTTTTCCTTTCTCAGTTATAAACTTGCTGAACTACAAATTGTAGATGTTCACTAACATTACAATAATCAGTTTTGACTTCATAAAATTCTACTTCTTTATAATATTTGCTATTTCATATAACCTTCTATATCATGTTTGGCTAATTCTGTCAGAAATTTGCAACAACAGACAATCAGTAAGAAATATACTGGTAAAAACACTGATTTGACATGTAAGAATATGTTTTAAGGTTAAGTTACCGATAGCTAATTTTAAAGTAATCTATTTATCAGTGACATTTTCCAGATATGGAGATTTATGCTTGGATATAACCTTGCAACTTCAGAAATTTGAATGCTAAATATCTAAAATACAATAACTTCTTATAATATTAATATCCTAAATTTACAGATTCAACATTTATTTATTCAAACATACTTATTGGCCCCTTGCTATAGGCAACACTAATCTTAATGTTAGGTATGTTGTTATAAAAATTACAAAACTGCCTCCCCTCATGGAGCTTACACTCTAATGGAGAAGATACAAATTTAAATGAGTAAAACATAAAATATGTTTAGTATGTTAGAGAAGGCTAAGTTAAAAATATATGTAAATATAAATATATATCAATAGATAGTTCTCTTGATATATATGCATATATGAGATAAGTGTGTATATAGAGAGATATATATCAAGGAGTGAATATAAAATAGGAAGTAGGTGCCATTTCACATGAGGCACCCAGAAAGTCTCACTGAGTAGGTGACTTTTGAGTAGAGACCAAAAAACAGACTGAGATAACAAATCTGAGGCCGAAGGTTATGCAACTAGATTTGGAAAAGTTTTTTATCTGACTGTAATACCTACTAGCCCAAACTGCCTAGATGTTGTAAGGAACCATATACATACCATATACTTTCATAAACATCTAAATGATAATTCTCTGTCTAAATTTCAGTTAAAAGCATATTGTTTCTTCTGGGTAAGTAATAAAAAATCATAACCTATTGAAAACATCAAAATAATTATACAACCAGGATTATATATGACCATAATTTAATTATGAACATATGAAACACTCAAATCCTTCTCCACTCAAAAAATGGCACCAAATTAAATTTTATGGGTGTCATTTAAATGAACAAAACTTTGTTCTTTCTCAGAGCAGTGTCTTCAGGGGAAAAAAGTATCGAAAGTATTTCTAAATGTGGCTTGGCATTTTAGAAGATTGTGGGAAAGAAGAGAACAATTCTATTCCATGTTAGTAGAAGTAATTGAACTTTTATTAATTAACTTAAATTATCATAATAGCTTAAGAGAACAAAATATTTTGAACACATAAAATTCATGCATATGCCATTTCTCGGACATCATGAAAATTGTCATATTTCTTATTTGTAACATATTGTGACTAGAATTTTTTCTGTCAATGGTCAATTTTCATGCATTCATTCAATAAATATTTACTGATTATTTACTGAAATGCAGGAAATTCATATATGTTAATACCAGTACTCTAGGCATGTTTTTGCTTCAGGATTTTGTACTTGCTTTTTTTTTTCTCTGTTTGGTATGTTCTTCCCCCAGATCTTTGCAAGGATAGTTACTCAACTATTAGCTGCAAAGAGATACCTTGCTTTATAGCATAGCTAAAACAAAAGCTCTGCTTACTGTCTCCCTTCACCCTACTACTTATTATCTAATATGGTATTATATTATATTGCTTTATGTTATAGTGCATTATATGAATATGCTGGTTTATGTCTATGCTATTTTCCCCATTAGAAGAGAGCTTCAAAATAATAAAAAAAAGAGAGACTTATTTGTTTTCCTTTTATTAGCCATGCATCTGCTTATCTGGAGCATGTAGAGAACTCAATAAATATGTGTTAAATGAATTAGTAAATGAAAATGCCTATGATAATTGTCATCAAAACACCCACTGTTTGGTGGCACACTTTATACATGCAGCTTTCAAATTAACACAGCTTAGAGTAGGAACAGGAAGGTGGTTTAATATTGGAATAAAGTTTTATACTGAAATTTAGAATCGTGTCATTTAAATCACAGAGATAGAGAAATAATTAACAGACTCTTAACTTGATCAGAACACTCTGCTGTCATGAATCAAGTGCATATTATCCAAGAAATATTTTTACTCTTCACGTACCTCAATCTTATGTATGTTTTGAAGCTTCAGCTTGACTCATTCATGATGCCAAGCAACTATAACCTAGAATGATCTTTGTGTGTTCTAAACTTATAAATTAATTTATGCTTAGCTATGTGTGGTCATATAAATGTAAAATTAAAATAATTAAAATTAAAGCCAATTAGTTTTTTTGTCACACTAGTCACACTTTATTTCCTCAATGATCATATGTGGGTAGTGGCCACCATATTGGACAGGGCAGGTCAAGGGGTTGTTATGCAGGATGGTAAAATCTTGACTTTGGGGAAAGTCAACAGAACTGAATATTTGAATTTTAGAAAATAAAGAAGTTGAGTGGGAACAATAGTCACTTTCTCATAATTGAGGGTCTGACCTGTAGAAAGAAAGATCTAACTGACTCTGTGTCCCCAAAGGTCAAAGTGAGGAAATAAGTGGCAATTACAAGAAAATTGATTTCAGCTTCATATCAGAAAGAATTTATGCTCAGACCGTAAAAGGTGGAAGACACTTCTTTAGGAGCATAAAATGGATGACTATCCAGGAGAAATGTGTTTGGAAAATTTGAGCCCTAGAATAGTGTTTGGGTTATGTGGCTTTAAGGACCCCATCTGCCATTTGCTGTTAATGCCATGAATTGTCAGTGAAAGGCAGTAGCATGTGCCTAACTTCCTTGAAGAAAGAAATTATCTGTGAAAGTTGCAACATATACTCCTAAGCCCCAGCCCAGTTCTACTGAACTAGAATTTCAAAGAGAAATTATGACCATTGTATTTAATACATGTCCTAGTGATTTTAATCTTCAAGAGGAGATTGGGAAACACTGAAGTAAATAATACAAAAGTGATTAATACCCAATCCTATTAATGAAGTGGACCAAAAGGGACAGCACTATTTGGCAAAGGCTTTGCATAATAGAAAACCAAGAGCTGCATTTGGAAAAATAAGCAAAAGTTGAAAAGATAGAGAAAAGAGGAACAGCATTTCAGGAGTCTTGAATTCAGAAATAATCATGGCATATTCAGGGACCAGTAGAAAACAGTTTCTCCTTTTAAAAACATTTAAAGTGTGATGACAATAAATAGACATACCCTCTTCTATCTAGAAGTTTAATTTTAAAAGGTAAACACAATAAATGAAAATAAGCAAATGAATTGTTAAATGTTTATAGAGCACTATTCAGAGATTCTGAAGGAAAGCTGGAGTTACTAGATTGATTCAAGCTTGATAATATAGTAGAATAAATATCAAAGAGTAAACTATATACAGTTTTAGGAGGAAACTACACACATATTATTGAAAGTAAATATCATTTACTGAAAGTGATATCATTTCAGGTAACTATAACACTTGGTTCATATCAAAGAAACCATGTATGGTGTTTGCTTAGCTGGAATAAAGGAATTTGTCCAGGAGATTGTATAAAATGAGGTGAATAAGGGAAGAGGTTGGAAACAAGAAGCGATAAGGGACTATTATTCAAGGCTTCAATTTAATTCAATAGCTATTTATTTATTAAGCAACTACTCTATGCCCAGTACTGCACAATATATCAGCAGAGGAAGAAAATTGGGTTATATTATAGTATTTATGTGCTACTCTATTTGAAAGTACTAGAAAAATAAATTATGTTTGTGATTATGATAATAACCATGATTGTGGGGTGTGAGATTGAAAAGAATTCCTGTAATTTAATCATGTTGTTGTAGCACACCTTGTAGATGCATTTTGTGAATGAGAATTCATTGATTATGACCCATAAATTGTGTCTGCACAGGAAAACTAAAGTGTGAAATACAGCAACTATTCAGAAGATTTGAATCATTTATATTATCTTTAGGGAATATATTTGCCCTTATATTATTCAGATTTTCTGATTTTTATAGGTCAGTTTCACGAGCTTGTTTTTATATTCATTGATTAACACAGTTCATGCTCATTCAAATTACGTAAATTGATGAAGTGGAATCAGCATCAACGATATTGATAATGGCAGTGAGAATGTAGCTGAGAAATGACATAACAAAGGCAAGAAGGGGATCAAAGAGGATTTAGCAATTCCAAATGAAAAAGGCTACCAGCTTTTTGTGGTAATTTCATCCTTCCCTTCTAATCAATCTGATACTATATCTAAAATAAGATTTAATAGACCCAAAAGGTATACCTTCTGGAAAGTAGAGTTCTTTTATATACATAAACAGATATTTCTTTCCATATATTCATTAAAGGCAGAATTCAGCAGCATCTCTCTTATGGAATTAGTAATTCAACAAAATTGTATTTTGAATTTGCTACATACCAGGCATTATGTAAGGCATAGGGCTATGGGGATAACTAAAACATGCTCCCCAGTCTCAAGAATTTTATAATCTAGTAGAAGACTGACTCGAACGCTAAAAACTAGAAATCTCATTAATTCCTTCAACTAATAAATATCAGACAGTAAATATATGCTAAGAACCTTACAAAATGTAAAGATATAACACATATCTGTGGCAGGCAGAATAATGTCCTTTCAAAGATACTATGCCTTAATCCACAAAACCTGTGCCTATGTTACATTGCATGGCAAAAGAGACTTTGCAAATGTTTAAATTAAGGATTTTGAGTTAGGCAGATTATCCTGGATTGCCCAGATAGGCCAAATGTAATCACAATAAGGGTACTAAAAGTGAAAGAAGGAGGTCAGAATCAGAGAGAGATTTGAATATAGCATGCTGCTGACCTTGGAAATGGAAGAAGGGAACATGAGCCAAGGGATAGGAGCAGCCTCTAAAAGCTAGAAAAGGCAAAGAAATGGATTCTCCTGTAGAGCTCCAGAAGAAATGTGTCCCTGCTGACATCCTCCAGCAACACTCATTTCAGATTTCTGACCTCTGGAACGGCAATATAGTAAATTTGTGTTATTTTCAAGCCACTACATTGGTGATTATTTGTTATAGCAATCATAAGGAACTAATACAGTAAGAGAGAACTGTTTCCTGCCTTCACAGAGTATATTCATTAGCAGGGGCTACAGGCAAGTAAATAAACACATGAAAGAAAAGAATACTACACAGTGTAATAAAAGAAAACACTGAGAATACATAACAGGCAGTTACAAATCCTGAGTCACAGTCGTCTTCAGAGAATAGATGTTTTAACTGGGTCCTGAAGACTGCCTATACATTTGTCAGATTACAAACAACAGAAAAAATATCTCAGGAAAAAAGGAAGATCATCTGAAAAGTGATAATGGTGTGAGTGAATACAACATCTTCATAACAAAAGAGAAAACTCAGTGCAAGATAAAGCAGGGAATGGTGAGCTAAGAGAAGGAACATCACATTCCTCAACTCCAGGAGCTGGTTTATCTTGTAGCCTACGTGAATGTCTGTACACTGCACAACCTACAGAAACTGCAGGGCATGCGTGGCCATTAGTTGGGCACTGAGAAAACTCTGTTGAATAGACAGATTTGTGTCAGACTAATATGGGTATCAAATGCTATTATAAATAATGTGGATCTATCTCATAGTCACAAGGTTCCTACAAGTGACTTGAAACAAGTGATGTCTTAAGAAAAAAGCATCATTAACAGATCTGAATTCAAAAAGATAACACAGATGGAAATAAGGACTTAGTATGGTATGAGAGATGTACTGGAAGGTGTCAAGAGTAAATTTCCACACTATAATTATACCTGATGTACACATCAAATGCAACCTAAATAAATAATTATAAGGAGAACAAAAAGAAGTACCAAGATTCTCTCAAGTTCACAAGCTATGCCTTTTGAGCTTAGTTACTTGGTAGTATAAACCTTTCCTTTAATGCCTGGTTAAGTAGAGCATTAAAGTGGTAAATGGGACTGTTTTCATCCTTTAAAATACTTCTTCATGTATGATTTATTTTGTTTTGGATTTCTACTTTGCTTCACATGGGAAGACTAAATTATCAAAATGAAACCAACAACTGTTTTTGCCATGATCATTATGGATATTTTATACTCATTATATCAGGTTTTAGTCTGAAACGTTGATTCTTGGAGAGCTCATGGCTAAAGAATGACCAGACACTCCAAAATAAGGCAAGGATGAAAATGAGATTTATTGAGGAAAGAAAGATAGAGCAAGAGCAAGATAGAGGTTTACACAGCATGATACATACATCACAGTTGATGACCGGATCCACTGGCACAGCAAAGGGAGAGCAAACAGAAGGGTGCAAAAACGGGACTGGATATGGTCTGTGTCTTGGTTTACAGTGCCTGGATTGGGACCTCTCTTGTGGTTCAGACGTCACCATGGAACTACTTTGATTGGACAGTTGGGAGCTGCATGACCTGAGTCTTACTGTGCATGCGGATCTCCCATGAGCTTCTGTGAAAGCCCATGGCGGGGCGTGGTAAATTGCAGCAGCATGCACTTTCATCCCTAAGAGACCTGGATTCCCTTGCTATCTACGTAACAATTAGAGCATGGACCATATCAAGCTATCAAATGCTTCACTGATTTTCATTCTTTCCTTTGATTTATATTTCTCATTTTTGACCTGTATTTGTGACTGCTAGTTGGTTGGTGGGTGGTGGCACAATTCACCAGATTACGTACCAGCTGATACCTCAGAGATTCAAAGATTTGCTTGTCCCAACTCCCTTAACTCTTCATCTTGTTCCTTGATCTTAAAAATAAGAACAGAAGTACTAACCTTTGTAAACTTACAGGAATATCTAACACTTTGAAAAAAAATATGTAATGATAGAGAGAGGAAAATTCCAACATAATTGTATTTAACGCCATTTTCCCATTATGTCACCATGAGATTTTTAAAGAAAGAAAGAAGACTTTTATTTGGATGACTAAAGAATGAGAAAGAAAAACTCAGAAAACACAGAATGCAATTTGGTTTTGGCACTTATGTGATAATAGTCTTCTTCAGTATAAAAGAAGTGAATATGACACCAGAATGTATTAAAGTTACAGAACTCTGCAAAGGTATGAAAATATTCTTTCTATTCTATTTCATATTCATCTGACCTTTACTACAATGTAATGTATAATTTAGAATATAATCCTTCAAAAATATGAGAATATCATTGACATATTAAAACAAGTAATAAAATGAACAGATCATGGAAAATAAAGTGATTAAAACATCAAAAAACCAAAAATTTAATAATTCCAAAATCATTTTTCATGGAGTGTTTGTAGCTGTTATATGAAAAATGAATCTCATAGTAAAATAAGGTTAAGAAGTACTGAGTAAAATAAAGTTAAACATCCTCTTTTCTAAATTGACACAGAATCACTAATAGATTAATTAATGTGTATCCAACAAAAGGGCATGCTTTGTGGCAGTTACAGAGTTAACTTGATCACAACCTTTATATTTTTTCCCAACCTAGCATTTAAAATAGCATTGTCCTATGGAATATTCATTGAAAAGTGTTGTTCTAAAGAAAAGCAAGCAATATTTCAAAAACACATATAAAGAACGATGAGTTCAATTATCAATAGTCATTGCTAGTGTTTCTAGGGATTCAAAAAAGAATAAATGAGAATCAATTAAGCAAGAGTCATTTAAGTCAGATAAAAAGAGCAATTTCTCATAAGAGAATGATATAAGACAAAAGTCAGTGTTTGGAGGTAGATAGAATTTACTGCATTAAATGCAAGAAATAATGGAATATGATGTATAAATTATCTCCTATTTGCTATGCATTGATAATAGCCATTATCAATATTTGAAAAGCTGCAGAAACTGAAAGATTATAAACATAATAAGTTGCAATAATAGGAAGACATTTGCAATATAAAGAGAATTACTAAAGATAAGAATACTCTGCTTTTAAGAAGCTTACAGGTAATAATAATAATATTCTAAAAGAATAAAAAAATCCAACAATTTTTCTAGAAGTGATTAACAGATAGATTTTTTTGTTGTTGATGTTAATGAAATTTGCACAGAAATACTAAAAATCAAAGAGCAAATGTGAAATGCCAAAATCGGGAGGATCAAAATCATGAGAGATGTTAGAGAAAATCCAACTAGACTGAAAACATTTTTCAGAAAATTTCTTTCTTTGGAAAAGTTTAACAAGACCGAAGTGGGCATATTATCATGCCTTTGAGAAGATAAAAATGACTGATTCTTATATTTTACAGAACTACTTTTAAGAGCCAGTGAATATAGTGCTCCAATCTAAAGATGAAGAAATAAATGGATTGGTTGGACGTACCTCAGAACTCAAGAATTCAGCAGTCCATGATAATCTTCACATTTGAGATTTAGAAGACTTTAAGGAAAATCTTTGCTATTTAAAAGAATATTTAAATAAATTCACCATAGAATTACAACAGGTTAATTATATTTTTAAAAGAAAGTTAAACTATTAAACTTAAGTCTGCTTGTGTTGGTAAGCATGCATTATGAAAACTGTATAAGAATTGTGCTGTAAAGTTTAATGAGAAAAGGAAGGAAAGAGTACATGGTATGAAATGATTAATTACTCGAGAAATCTTAAATAAATCTTGAGTTTTGTCAAAGGAAAAATACAAGAATTATACTTTTTTGCCCAAAAAAAGCAGAAAGAAATCATAGTTTATTTTTTTCCAAGATCTTTTAAACATAGACAAAATTATGATCAAATACTTGAAGATGTTATATAACTATAAACTTTTTTTAATTTGTTACTGCTTGACCAGGTTGTCCATGGCACAGGAAAGAGCAATATACTGAGGCAGCAGAGGAAGAGTTTAGTAATTGCTGGACAGCTGAACAAGGAGATTGGAGAAATTTCTCAAATCCACTTCCATAAGGATTTTGGGGCTTGGGATTTTAAGGGTGATTTGGCAGGCAGGGGAAAGGGGAATTGGTAGCGGTGATTGGTTGGATTGGGGGTGAAGTCACTGGGATGTAGAAATTGTATTTTTGTGTTGAGTCAGTTCCTGGGTGGGGATAACAAGAGCAGTTGAGTTAATTTCTTGGTATAGGTTGCTGGTCTGATTGGCATCAGTTGGTCCAGTGGAATATAGAGTCTGGTAAACATCTCAAAAACCAGTCTAAAGTTTCACAATAGTGATGTTATCTATAGAAATGATTTGGGGAGGTTACAAATCTTGTGACCATCAGTGACATGACTTCTGAGCAGTAAGCAATTATAAGGAGGCATGCTATGAAACAATCGCTAGATGACTTTTAGCTACAGGTATACCTTTGTAAAACTCAGGCTTCTACCACACTTCTAACCTTGTGGCCTTAATTAATTTCATAAGGTCAATTTTGTAATGAATGGTAAAAATAAATAAATGAGATATCCTTTTTTATATGTGGGCAATAGGCAGCCTATTTATAAGCAAGCATATACTTACTAAAGACTCAGGTCAAGAATCAAATATTGCAAGAAAGCTTCTTCCTCAATTTTCTTTTGCCCACATTACTTCTCACCCTAAATCAGAGTGAACCCCTCACCTCCAGAAACTCTAAACTTTTGGCATTGAAAACATATGGCTTTCCATTCAATCATTCAGAAAATATGCATTTTGTGTGAGAGCCACAATGTCCTATGTATATTATTATGCTGTAAGAATACAAAGATAAGAAAGTCATAGATATCTATCTCAAAGGAACTTATTCTATTGCCTAAAAATTTCTTCCTGGGGAACATTATTTTCCTCAATTGGATATGGTAAAAATAATTTCATTTCATAAAGTTATTGCAAAGATTAAATTAAATATTATAAATGGCAGTTAACTTAGCCCATAAGAGGAGCTCAATAAATGTTTCTTGGATTCCATATTAGAAGCATTATATTCCATCTACTATCCATCTTGTTATATTGTAGTAGATCTACTTCCAAAGATATTTATTCATTTTAATGTTGTTTTGCTGGGTTTTCTTCCCTACTAGATTATAATTTTTATAGAGGCAGAAACTTTAATTTAGCAATATATTTTTTATAGGACCTAACTCAATGGTTAGCCTAGAGCTGAAACTCGACAAATATATTGAAAGAGTAAGAAAGGAAAAATGGAAATAAGGGAGACAGGGAAAAAGATATAAAATACGGCCATTATGGAAGGAAAAACCAAAGTACTTCAGTTAAGTAAAAAGTTTATCAGAGAAACTGGAACAAAATGTAAAGCTACGGAAGCAGGATGAAGTAGAAAAAATATACATTCTCTTCTCAGGTTGCTGTCAGCATAATGATTTCTCTTCTTGCTTTGTTTTTATTTTTTTCATTTAAAAGGCCATACAAATGCTTTTACTCAAGGATTTTACCAGTTTTCCTTCAATTTATGTTTGCCAATAGGCTCCAAAAACTTGGAGCCATCTTTGCTCTGATGCATTCAGAGACCAGGTGTTCTTAAGTATAACCTGGAAAATGAGTCACTGAGAATTCTTGTCACAGGCTTTAGAAGAGAAAACACAAAAATGACTTGAGAATTAAAATAAAAGAAGTTTAAAAGAATTGGCCATACGGGAGAATTATGATTTATCTTTGGAAAATGTAGCAAGAAAGATCAAGCAGCTTCTGTTCTTTTGATAAATTTTATGCTTTTATGAGTGACACCAACAGGGAAGAATCTGAACTATGCTAGGCACTGGCTTAGGATCTTCGTGTGTATATTACTCACTTGCTTCTTTAATGTATGCTTTACATTCTCCATTTTTATAGGTACATATGAATTCTTTAAGGTGCAGTTTACATTCTCCATATTTATAAGCAAGAAACTATAAAGAAGTCATGAAACTATTGCTCAAAATCCAAAGGATTATTAATGTAAAATTAATCTGCATACTTCTTCATTCTCATTCTAGATTAATTATTTCTCTCTACCTATTTATTGTCCTTTGATTCCTTCTGAAGTTTCTGAACAGGTAATGAAAACACAATGCGACTCAGATATATCAGAATTTATAATAAATATCTAATCTTATATGCATTTAAAATGATGTTTACCATGACTAGCCACTGCTTTCTATTTAGATTTATCTTTGATCACTTTATAATCTTTACATTTGAGAGATGCTAAAATATTATTGAAATTGCAAAGCATACCTTTGTACACGAGATTCTCTCTGCAAGGGATGCCTTTCTCAAATGTGTCTACTTAGCAAGCTCATACTTATCTTTCAGATACAGCATGAGTACAGAAATCCTACATTCTGTGTGATGCCCTTCTTGACATTACTGGGAAGACCAAGAAATGCTTTCTTCTGTACTTAGGCAGTTCTATCAATACCTCCATTATGCAATTGTATTCTTGAGAGCTTGTTTGGAAGTTCTAGCAGGGGAGTGAAGCTACTCATATACCGTTGACTGAAGACTGGCCCTCTTCTAGCAGGGAAGGTTGTCCTCTTCGACCAAGAGTGCAGCTTCCGGAGGGATGCACATAGAGTGGTGAGGGAAGAAGAAGACACCCACCTAGCCAGCCAGATCAGCCAAATCAACCCTGGCAATCAATGGGGTGACAGATGTCACAGCCAGATCACCCTCACACCCTGCAATTATATTCTTGATTGACAGTAATCTTAATTTATAGAAATAGATAAATTTAGTTGAGTTCTTACAATGTATTTTGTTTACATTGCATCAGTTAATCATTATAGTAATACTACATAGAAGACACTAACAAGATGCCTCAGTGAATAAGTGGTAAATAAGGAATAAAAACCCAGAGGGAAAAAACAAAAAGTTCATTTTTCCCTGTGACACTCAAATCTTTGTTTGGTGCTTATAAAATTTTCCAGCAGCGAAAGAAACAGACAGAGAGAGAGAGAGAGAGTGGGGCCAAACAATGTGGCTTTATTTAGTGCTCCCAGGTGAGGTTCTTGGGTCCCAAGAGAGGGGGGTGCCTGAGAAGTCACATCTGTTTGAAGGGGGTGAGGCCTTTTATACTGTTTGGTCCAGGCTAGGGACTTTTGGTGGGAAGAGCTGAGTTTTTTCCACTGTGGTCTTTTTCTGTTCTTGAGAAATGGGAGGGGCTGGTGGTACCTACAGATTCCAGGAGGAGGGGCTGGTGGTGCCTGGCAGTCCTTTTTGGTGGGTCTGGTCAGTGAGCCTCTTCTTTTTTTTCCCTCTAGGGAGGGGAGGGGGGCCCACCACCAGTCTTACAGTGCTGTTTTCTACTAGACTGAAGATTCTTTGAATGCATAAAAATGGCGATATTCTGAACAACCACATAACTCAACAGTATATAGCAATAAATAAATACATATACCCATGCATCTAAACTCATATATAAGTATAAAATTTTAGAGACAGAAAAAGGCAACAGCTTATAAATAAACTTGGATTTCTAAGTGGGAATATATTATACACTGTGTAAAAGAGACAATATATTTGAAATAAAAAGTAATGATAGTGGACTTCTGGTTTCAGCTTCATCGTGCAAAGTGCTTGAAGTCTTACTGCCACCCTTAGAACAAGAGAAAGCTAGAAATACTGAAAACTAATAACTTTTCATGGACTCAAGAGAGAACTGATGTTTCAGAGCATGCTGCCCCTCAAAATCAGGAGAGGAAAACATGTCCAGAGAGTCACAACCAAGGTTTCTTTACCTGGAGCAGAAGACTCTGGAGATGTCAAGTGGTACAAACACTGTAACTGGCTCTATAAACAAATGTCAGTGACTCCCTATAGGTTTTGTATAATTCTTTCCCTTAACTAACTACTTGACCTTTTGAGTTGTTTCCCAGAAATGATAGATTTTCTGCAAGACAAAGGAGTTGAGATTCTGAAGGTCCCAGGGGAGAATTCCTGACACTAGGGCTCAACATCCCCTGAACCTACCCCAAGGCACATAGACCTCCTTAAAAAGCCTATGATCTCCATTATTCAGAGAGACAAATTTGAGGTAGCTTCTCCCTTTCTCCCAACTAGATGGCTTTCCTATCAAGAAACTCCTTTCTTCCTTGGCAATCCTCTTTGTCTCAATAATTGCATCTTTGTACAATGAGCAACTGGACCTAGGCCAAAATCCCTTACAGTTTTGACAACAACACTTGAATGATGATTTTGACAAATTGCTGAGTCTCAGTGTGAACTACCAATGTGTGAGCCATTTCTACAGATTGCAGTCTTACAGGAACTTCCACACAATAGTGGCCAGGATTCCCTACTGTTTCAAATGCTGAAGATCCAGAAAAAATGCCTTTGTGATGCTAGAAGGTGAAAGGAAAAGAAATCATTGCAAAATATGCCCAGAGCTTTGCCCAGAGCAAAGGCCTACTCTCCAAAGGAAGATTCTGACATTGTTTTATACCACTGGGGGAAATGTATTTTTCCACCCCAGCCTCCTCTAGCCTTTTCTTTCACCATAAGAGAAAGAAATACATGGTCACTGAGGGTCAAACCTTCAAAGAAATAGATTGGAGTGCTGGAGCTAGGAAGAGAGTAAGGGGAATGGGTGTGTGGGGGGTGCTATACCACTGGAGAGACACAGGTGAAGATCACAGACTGATGATATATGCCCACTAACAGGCTGAGATTTAACTATTAGTTATAGAAAGCTCTCCCTTCCCCATAAGTCACCATCACACCAGCAGAGCTCCCGTATGATAGCAATAAATAACAGCTGAAAAGCTACAAGATACAGACTTTCTGTAATGAGTAGAACTTAGAGAAGTCCAAAGTGGAGATGAGAGACAAAACAAGGACAGAAGAGGAACTTGATGTTTCAGGGCACCTGTGGATATTATAAACCTTAAACACAACACTACTAGTCAAATTAACATAAATCTGCAAAATAGGGGCCAATTTACCTCATTTCATTTTTTCCAATATAATATAACCTACTTTCAATTAAAATTTACAAGCTATTCCAAGAAGCAAGAAAAAAATGCAGCCTAAAAAAAAGCATTATGATGCTCATTTTGGAATTAACAGATAAAGAATTTAAAATAACTATGAATAACATGTTAAGGGCTCTAATGAAAAGAAGAGGCAACATGCAAGAACAAATAGGTCATGTGAGCAGAAAGATGAAGAATCAAAAGGAAATGCTGAAAAATAAAACACTGTAACAGAAGTGAAGAATTCCTTTGATCGGCTCCTCAGTAGACATAACAGAAGCAAAAAAAAAAAAAGAATCAGTGAGCATGAAGCTGGGTCAATTTAAACTTTTCAAACTGAAATGCAGAGAGAGAGCAAAAGAGAGGAAGAGCAGACAAGTTAAGAAGAGTGAGACAATTTCAAAGGGTTGTAACATAAAGATAACTAAAATTACTGAAGTAAAGAAATAGCAAACAGAAGTATTACTAAAAGTTATAATGCAGAGAATTTTTCAATATTAATGATAGTCAACAAACCACTGAAGGAAATTAGAAATATTTTGACCCCAAATTTTGCATTTTGACATACTTGATCAACTGAAATAGTGTTAGATGAATGTGGTCTTATATTATTTAAAATAGATATTATAAAATCTAGAAAAACAGCTACAACATCTTGTAAGGAAGGTATCTGACATACTAAGAGAGGAAATAAAATGAAATCATACAAAATGTTCAAATAAAACCAAAAAGTAGGGGGTCAGGAAAGAATAAATGCAATAAGAGAAAATAGTTACAAATATGGTTGCTATTAATCCAATTATATTAATAATTAATTTGAATGAAAATAGTCTAAATATCATAATTAAAATGCTGATGTCAGAGTGGATAAAAAATAAGATGCAATTATATGTTGTCTATGATAAACTAATATTAACTATAAAGAATCAGGTTAAAATTGGAGGGATGGAAGATGATACCATGTTAACCCTAAGCAAATGAAAGCTGGAATAGCTATATTAATTTCAGAGAAAAAGTGGACTTCAGAAGAAAACAGTTTATCGGGGATAATGGAGGTAATTACATAATGATAAAGCATTCAATTCTCCAAGAAGACATTGGTACTATCCAAAATGATCATTCACCTAAAAATAAGGTATCAAAATACAGGAGGCAAAACTTATATAACTCAAAAGAGAAATCGATAAACTCACTAATATTGTTGGAGACTACAATATCCTTCTGTTAATAATTAATCGATAAATCTGTCAGGCAAAAATCAGTAAGACTAGAGTTGACCTGAATAGAACTACTATTCAACTTGATATAATTAACATTTATTGAAAACTCTACTTAACAAGATCAGAACATACAATATTCTTAAGCTCTTATGGAGTATTAACCAAGATAGACCACATTCTGGACCATAAATTTACCCTAATAATTTAAAAAATAAAAATCAGACAAAATATGTTTGTCAGGACTGGTGATCTGCTGTCAGTTCTTGGTGCACTCTTGCTGAAGAATGATAGGAGACACTGATAGCAAAGCAAGCAAGAGGCAAAATTTATTGGGCAAGAGCAAGATGAAGGAATAGAAAATCTGAAAACATCAATAATGAATAAGGAAGACTAAATCAGTAATAAAGTCTCCAATCAAGAAATGGATTAAGATTTGTGTTATTTCTTATGTATTCTAAAATGTATAAGGAACTCAACACTATAGAAAGAAAACAAATAATCCGATTATGACTGAGCAAGGGACCTGACTAGATATTTCTCGAAGGAAGGCATACAAATGGCTAATAGATAGATAAAAAAAAATGCTCAACATCTCTAATTATTAGGGAAATGCAAATTAAAACTACAATGAGATACCAAATCACAATTGTGAGAATGCCTACTATTAAAAAGATAAAAGAGGTGTTGAGAGTGTGAAGAAAAGAGAACTCTTGTACATGATTAGTAGGAATGTATGTAAGTACAGCTATTATGGAAAACTGTATGGAAGTTCCTCATAAAGACTAAAAATGAATTACCACATAATCCTGCAATTCCATTTCTCAGTATTTACCCAAAAGATTTGAAATCAGTATGTCAAAGACATATCTTCACTCTTGTGTTCACTGCAGCATTATTTATAATAGCCAAGTTATGGAATCAACCTAAATGTCTATCAACAGATGAATGGATAAACAAAATGTAGTACATATACACAATGGAGTATTATTTGCTAATAAAAAGAAGGTAATTCTGTCATTTGCAACAACAGAAATAGAATTGGAGGAAATTATGTGAAGTGGGATAATCCAAGCACAAAAAAAAAAAACAAATATTGCCTGTTCTCATTTGTCTGTGGAATCCAAAACAATCAAATTGATAGCAGCAGAGAGTAGAATGGTGGTTCCCAGAAGCTTGGGGGTGAAAGGAATGGGAAAATGATGGTGAAAGGATACAAAACCTCAGTTAGACAGAGGTAATAAGTTTGTAGGTAATTTTCTTTTTGAGATCTAAGGCACAGTGTGGTGAATATGATTAATAATAGTGTATTGTATATTTCAAAATTGCTAAGGAATAAATTTCAGATGTTTTCACCACAAAAATTAAAAGAATTTGAGATGATGAATATATTAATTAGTTTGATTTAATTATTCTACATTATATTTATCAATCATAACATCACTTTGTATCCTCTAAATATAGACAACTAAATTTATCAACTTATAATAGAAAAAGGAAAAAATGTGATCATATCAATATTTGCAAAAAATAAATTAAGAAAAGTTCCAAAAGACACTCATTATTAAACCTCTTAGCAGACTGGATATAGAAAGGAATTTTCTCAACCTGTTAAATGATATTTATGAAAATATTCCTCTTAATATTATAATTAATGTACAAATAGTAATTATATTCTAAGACTGAGAACAAGGCAAGGCTGTCCACTCTTTCCACTTGTACTCAACATTGTCCTGAAGATTTTTGCCAGTGCAAGAAGGCAATAAAATAAAAGAAAAGGCATGTGAAAGACCAGTATCAAACACTTAAAAAGAACTTCTACAACTCAACAATAATAAAGGCAAGTAATCTAATAAAATATACCAATAATTTGAGCAGAAATCTCACAAAAGATATACAAATCGCCAGTAAACAAATGAAATCTCATTTAACAGCATTAGTCATAAGGAAAGCTAAATTTAACACTACAATATGAAAGCACTACACACCCATGAAAATGTCGAAAATTAAAAGATGGACAACATCAAATGTTAGAGATGATGTGGAGCAACTGTAACCAACATGCATTGTTAATAAGAATGTAATATGGTACAGTCACTTTGGCAAAGAACTGGCATTTTCTTATAAAACTAAACATAGACCTACAAAATGACCCAGCAATCTTAGATATCTATTCAAGTGTTAAAAAATATGTTTATCAAAAGTTTGTACATGAATATTCAAAGAAGCTTTATTCATAACCTCCAATAACTGGAAACAACCCAAGTATCCAACAATAGGAGAACGACTTAACAAACTAGTGTATTCATATACTGGAGATCTAAAGAGCAATAAAAAGCAGTAAGTTACTGATACATGCAGCAACAAGGACAAATCTCAAAATCATTGAACTGAATTAAGGTTACTTTATCCAAAGAATTCATATTGTATGAGTCCATTTTTATGAAATTGTAGCCCAGGCAAAGTTAATTTTGGGTGGGAATAAAATCAGAAGAGTTACCATCTCTGGCTCTCATAAGGGTGAACTGAGGAGTGAGTAAGGAGTCTGCATTTCAATCATTTCCCTATTGTGGTGTGAATACTACCACTATCATCACGGTCAATATCAAGCTATCAACCTCATGTCACCAAACACAGAATTGAGAAGAGATGTGCATAATTAACTCCTATGAGGTGGTTTAAGCTCACTCCAGCACACAATGGAGTGTGATGGAACCTTTTAGAAAACAGTAATATTTCATATCTTGGTAGAAGTTTCAGTTTCACAGTATTCAGCATTTGAAAAAGCTCAGAAACTATGCAGTTACAATTGGCCTATTTCACTTTTTGTAAATTTTCATCAAAAGAAAAACTTTAAACAAATATAGAACTATAGCTAATAAGAAAATTAAAATATTTAGGGGAGATTCTACTGATGTCTGCTTATTAAATAAAACAAGAATAGATAGAAGGATAGATGGATGAATATATTTGTGATAAAGTATGTATAATAGAATCTATGTTGAGATTGTGAGTTTTCACTCTAAACTTCTTTTAACTCTGTAACATGTTTGGAAATAAAATATTGGAAGAAAAATAGCTATCTTCTCTATTTAAAAATTTATTTTAAACAGTTATATGTTTTTTGAAACATATTTTCTTGTCTTACTGATATTATTCTGGAGTTTCCAATTTATATTTAAAGGCAGTAAGACTATTTCATGTATATAATAATTATTTTCAATTTCTTCTGGAAATTTGACTTTTCTATGTCTAATTTCATTTGTATTAAATGTTAAATGTCAGAAGTAATTTCATTTTTCTAACAAATATAAAATTAATCAAAATCACTACCTTGTTTAAAAACCTTCATGAGCTCTGTATATTCTGATAAATTAATTTTTAATCACATAGAATGACAATTAAGACTGTATTCCTTCCATTGTTGCTATAACAGATGAAATTAGTGCCTTTAAACATAATAAATTTATCATATAATTTTGTGGGTCAGAAGTCCAACATGAGTCTCACTGGGGTACATTCAAGGTTTTAGCAGGGCTGTGCTCCTTCTAGGGAGTTCTAAAGAAACATCTATTTCCTTACCTTTTCCAGTTTCTAGAGGCTGACTGCATTCCTGGGCTCACGACTTTCCTTCTCTGTCTTCAAAGTTAGGGAGAGACATCACATCTCTCTGACCCTTTTTTCCTAGTCACATGTCTCACCAGCCACAGATAGGAAGGGTTCTCTGCTATGAAGAACTCACGTGACTTGACTGTACTCAGCTAGATAATGCAAGTTAATCTTCCCACATCAAGGTTTATAATTTTAATCATATCTTCAAAATCCCTTCTTCCA
The DNA here is from genome assembly GCA_008086735.1 of Cheirogaleus medius. NCBI lineage: Eukaryota > Metazoa > Chordata > Mammalia > Primates > Cheirogaleidae > Cheirogaleus > Cheirogaleus medius. Next base: position 51,345,332 of record VBSM01001265.1, read on the forward strand.
TGCTCATAAACTCTGAGAAATTAAGATGTGGACATGTCTGGGGGCCATTTTTCTACCTAATACACAGTCCTTGATAACATATTAGTTAAAATTATAAGCAAACTCCCAACCTTTCATCATCATGCTCATTGTGTTCTAATTAAATCAGATAATTTGCTTACTTTCTCCCTAACTTTAAGTATATGGCCTTTTCATTTTGCTTGCCTGTTCACAAACATCCCTACTAGTAAACATTTATCAATTACCATGTAAACTTCCAGGTCCATGTAATGGAATGTCTTCCCTCTGAGAAAAGTAAAAAATGGTAATGTTTTATTAATGTCTTCATCAGTCTGGATAAAATAAATATTCTTCCTAGGCAACTTTGCATTATAGTTATAATACACATGTTTTCCTTCCAATACATCTACAATTCCTTTGAACATTGGTTCTATAATTCTTTTGTGTAGAAACATCTATTTTCTTTTATTTAAGTCACCCACAGTAGGCTATTTAATACATGTTGTTTGAATTGTGGTGAATCGACAAATTACATGGAACATATGTTATGTGCAGGATTAAATAGAAGGTTTGCATGGAAGTTTGAGTTATGTTGGCATTGGAGTTTATAATGAAATACAGAGAAAAAGACATAAAATTATTTAAAATATAAGGTAGCATATGTTTTATTCAAAATGAGTGGTATAAACAAAAAGTGCTAAAGAGTTGTGATGGCCAAGATTTCAAACATCTGTGACTGATTTTTTACAACTTTGACCCAACTCGACTGGACTGAAAAAGGTAATGTTTTATGTAATTTAGAACAGCTGTCTATAGCTAAAGCACATGGTAATAGTGCCCTGGACTCAGCGATAGAGCCACATTAAAATAAGGGTTGCAAGAGTTGTTTATCACCATTTTTCACAATAAGTAACTGTTTATGGGGAAATGTGAGGAAGAACAGAGAAATACAGAAAGGAGAAGGAGAAGACAAGGAAGGGAATGATGTAAATGAAAACTGTAATGACAAGATGGGCTGTACATCCACATGAAGTCTAAGATTCTTCAGAAGCTTGATATAATTATAACTATATGCTTAAATAGTGATTTGGTGCTGAAGAATATGATCTCAGTTTTAAAACAACAACCAAAAATTTCTCCTTCTAAAAATAAAATAAAATACATCTTTGATTTGACTCCAGAACTGTCAGTGGATACTTTGTTGTATGTCTCTACAGAGAAAATCTTATTATCATTTCAATATTTCATTAATATTTTAACATTTGTAGATCAGAAAGCCAGAAGACTTTGGAATTATGGAGCTCCTTCTGATGGGTGTTTATAATAATACTATATACATTCTTTTTCAAAATCAATTTTTTTGTTAATTTTCTGCAATTATAAAGGACTCTGCAGTCCCATATTTCTATGAGTACTATTTTATGCAAAGCAGTGGAATCAAAATCATGAAACCAAAAGGCCAACTTTTCTGTTCTTCTATTTCAAAACAGATATTTACTTGAAGATTGATCATTTTTAATTTAAAGACTTTTATGGGTCCTATAAGATACAGCACGATGTGGATGGCAGTGCTGATCTTGGTAGCATACAGACCTAGTTCAAAATAAACCTCTTTCACTTCTTAGCTTCTTTTCTCTTCCATTTCTACATTTATAAATTCTTTTACTACAGAATTAAATATATGAATGTAAAGTGTCAAATGTGTGTTTAATAATGGTAGCTATGAATAACAATGTGCCAGAGAATTTTTATTTTGTCTTAAAGTCAAACACAATCTCTCCCTCCCATATTTTCATTAAATTTCATATTAACTAAATTGTGAAATCACTAATATTAAGAATATGGGATTGGAGAAATGGTAGAATGGACACAAAATAGAATAATGATTCTTTATATATCTCATTATGATTCTTTTGATAATTATGTCATTGTATTTTTAGTAATCTGGTCATCTAAAAATTAACTTCTTATCCTATCTAACTAAAGATATATATGTGTATGTATGTATACCAATATACCAAATATACATATATGTACATGAAATACTAACAAGCAATACTATAGTCCTTAACAGCATACAATATACTACACTAGCTTTTGTCAAGCCCCAGAGAAATAATTGTCCTTCAAGAAATAAGATACTTCCTATGTGTTCTATTTCTGTGTTCTTCACTATTCTACAATATTAGTACTACCAAAAGCTGCATTGGCATTTACAAATTAAAGTTTTATTTGCTTTGTCCCATGTATGAATAACTTTAATTGTAAAATGTACTCTAAAATATTATTGCATTAAGAATTATATTCTTTAATATCATACATTTTCTTTTTAAAATATATTTATATGGATATCTTTACAATTCTGACATATGCTAGAAAATGGAAAGTCAGCCTTTCTTATTTCTATAGTATTATCAAACACTCTCAAGAAGACTTTTTCCTATTAAGCAATAGCATTTGTTAATATTAAATAAGTTACTAAAACACTGAGATAATGGGAAAAGTAGACTGGAGTTATTCTCCACACTTTTAGTCCCTTTAGCTTGACCAAATTCTTTCACAAATATACAAAAACATTTTATTTAGTTAAAAAAGAAAAGTATGGATCCGGAAGAGAAAGGAGTAATAAGACAAAAAGACACTCAAAATTGCATTAAAACTTTCCAATAATTAGAAATTGATGTGCAGAAATAACTAAGCAAATAATAAAACAGAAATACTAACCACATTACCTCACTCTTTCTCCTTGTCTCAAATACTGAAAATAGATCTATATCTAATCTATCTTTTCCCACTAAGCTATTGCATAACATCTTAGAAAATTAACTTCCCAGGAAAAAAGTGAGATATCTTTTTGGAAAGTAAATTCAGTTTGGTCTTGTTATTTTGTTTGTTTTTCCTTACATGTGTGTTTTTAAAAAAAAAAAAATACCAAAAACTCAGAGAAGTACGAAAATACTATAGTTATAATCAACACTATTTTTATGCCAAAGGACTTCATAAAAGCTATGAAATCTTAAGAGTTGACTGACTATGCAAATAGTCAGGATTTCCCAGGAGGAAAATCATGGAGAGCCCCTGATCCTTCATGTAAATCATACAACTCAGGAAACCCTTGTCTGTAAAATACACTGGAAAAAAAATTAACTGTAAAGGCCTCACACTCCTAAAGGTAAGATTACTAATTAAGTTCTCTGTTTGAGATAAGAGGAGTTTACTTCCCACTGGGATGATAAGGTCATTTCCTACTGAGTGAAATCTCCTATGAAATGAACATGTTAACATGATTGATTCTAAAGCACTGCAGTAACATGGTATTTCTATAAAAATTGTTTTATTAATCTCTATTTAATTGTTATTCAACTGTATTTATTTATTTTGCTCAAGCATTTTAAGAAAAATCACCATATAAAGAAAAAAGCTATCAAAATATCATTTTCTCAGGATGTTGGATTTGTCATGACAAAACATACAAGTGTTTTGAATTAAAGCTCTGACTATAACTATGTTACAGCTGGGGCTGATTTTGTGTAGACATAGTTAAGGTTTACTGCTTCACCTTAAGCTGTATTAAGTTTCCTCTTTTTTTCTTGACAAGATTTCTTCCCCAAGACAGGATTTAAGAGAAGGTAGGATTATGGTTTGCTAGGCTATGAGATTAGCAGCTAACACAAGAAGAAACAGATGATCTTGCATGAAGTTCAAAATGCATGTCTTTCCACAAAGTGCAAAAGGCAGTATTTTTATGGATCAATATACCTGGGGAGAATTACACAAATATTTGGTGCTAACTTGAGCTCCTAGAAAGCTGAATTTATAGTTTCAGCACAAGAATGTCTATAATCTGTCTTAATGAATTTCAAAGAAGAAAAAAAATTAATATGGAGGCAGAAATCATTTTAAGAGGTGATTAGAATATACTATGCATAGGTTTTGCAACATGGTATAGAAAATATAAGGTACAAAAAAGAGAAAAAAGGAACAAATATTTTCTCCTGTTGATTGATGCATAATCAATGGTTAGGTATATGCCAATTGCTTGGTATCATTATAAAAATGGTAATCTGATCTGTTTCATATTCTTACTAGGCTTAGGATAAATAAACTGGCTGAGTATAAGCATTTACTCTAAAATTTTTTTCTACATGAATTTTCACAAAGTGATTTTCATTATAAATCTTTGATTTTTCATGTGCAGAATATGAATAATGATCTTCTCTTAGGGTTGTTTTGAGGGTTAAATAAATTAATAACTTTAAATACAAAAGTTAGCCTAGGCCAGCCTATATAGTAGGCTTACAATAAATTGTAGTTTCTTTGTCTTCCTCCATTTTCTGGGTGTTGTGTATAAACACAAATGTATACATAGTGATTTTCACTGGTTTTTTTTGTTTTTTTGGATTTAGAGAAGTATTGGTTAATAATGGTTTGTAAAAACACTTCAGCATTATGTAAACTTTGTATTTATAAATTTAGAAATCCTTAAAATGAAAACTAAAAAAGTTAATCTCAATTTCTTTTTAGTTGCTCCAAGAATACCAGGAAATGCAATAACTTTGAAGAAAGTCACATGTCCACTCTCCTCACCTTTCCCAGGCTATATATTAATGGAAATGAAGGTAATATGATGTGTTTGTTTCAAAAAGTGCAATGATTCTGTTTCCTACTCCAATATAAAAAGAGCTCAGAAGTTATCATTTTCATTATTTTGTTTTGTTTTGTTTTGTTTTAGAGACAGGGTCATGCTCTGTTACCCAGGCTGAAGTGCAGAGGTGCAATCATAGTTCACTGTGACCATGAACTCCAGAGCTCAAGCAATCCTCCTGCCTCAGCCTCCCAAAGTGCCAAGATTATTGCACCCAGCTGTCATTCCCATTCTTACAATAAGAAAAAGCTGAGCAAACTAAAAGTCAATAAATTTTCTTTGACACATGAGATAATTGAGGTCACAAGATAAACCACGACTCCAAACACTCTAAACACCCATGGATATAAAGTCAAAACTGAAATCTTACCTGGAAGAGAAGCTGTGAGAGCCATAGGCTAGCAGTAATACTTAAAAGACAATTATGATGAGTTGATGAAGTCTTGGTGCACAATAGTTTGAGAGTGAGAAACTCCTGAGGGTCACAACCTTGCAGTCTTAGGGGGTTCCTGTATTTTAGTAGGTTATATCTAAAAGCAAACCAACCAAACAAACAAAAAACATCAGGTTCTTATGGTGAAGAGCGAAGAAAAATCCTTTCCTGGCCCTCACAAGGGGAAGAAAAAGTAAATGTTTTGAAATATGCCCAGAGAGTTCTTCATAACAAAGATCTACTTTCCAGGGGAAGACTTTGTCAGAACCTTTTCCTGCCTCAAGGAAGTTCATTTTTCTTTTATTCACCTCTATCTTTCCTGTGGCACTTAAAGGGAAGTAAGAAAAGCCAAACAATACTTATAGAGGTCACAGCTCAGGAATACAGGTCCACTAAAGGACTGAAATGTAATCATAAGACTACAGTATGCTTCCCCTCTTCTGTACCTTACCAACACACCAGTCTATCAGTGTATTGTGCTTAAATGAGCTGAAAGACACCACTATGTGGGGAAGACCTCTTAAGGAAACCCAAAGGCAAAGAAGAGAAAGAAAACAAAAAACAAGGACACCAGAGAAATTTTAGGTCTCTGGAAAACCAATTTTAGTAAACATTTAACACAATCCATCTCCTAACCAAATTAACATAATTCTTTACCTTTCTACCTCAGTTATTATTTTTACAGCATATCCAACTTTCAACAATAATTTACAAGGCATACTAAATGACAAGAGAAAACGAAATGAAGAGAAAAAGCAGGTATCAGAACAAGACTCAGATAAGACACAGATTTTTGGAATTATCAGGCAGAGAAATTAAAATATCTATAATACATTAAGAACTCTAATGGCAAAATTAGACTATATGGGTAATGGAAGAAGAGTAATTATACTCAAAGAAAGAATCAAAAAGAAATGCTAAAAAGCAAAAACATTTTAACAAAAATGAAGAAGCCATTAATGAATTCATCAGTAAATTGGGAATGACTGAGGAAAGAGTCAGTTAGTTTGAAGATAGGTCAACAGAAATCTTTCAAATTGAAATGCAAAGAGAAGAAAAAATAAAAAATCACAGAATGTTGCAAAACTGTGGGAAATTTCAAAAGGTAAAACATTGGCATACTTAAAATATCAGAAGAAGAAGATGAAAAGAGGGGAGCAGAATAGATATTTGAAGCTATGAGCGCCAAGACATTTCCAAAATTAATGACAGACACTAAACCACAGAATTAAGAATCTCAGGAATACCAACCAGGACAAATACCAATAAAATAATATAGAAGTTACCCAAAGTCATACACTATATAAACTGCAAAAAACAAAAAAGAGAAAAAAGTCTTGAAAGAAACTAAGAGGGTGTGGTGGTGGTCTTTCCTATAGAAAAACAAGGAAATGAATTATACTAATTTCTTATCAGAAACTGAGAAAGAATGAAGAGAGTCATATAAACTATTTAAGTATTTGGAGAAGAGAAATTCAGAAATCAATGTTGAATGGAATTACCTTTAAGAGTGAAGAGGAAATAAACAATTTTTATACAAATAAAAAGTGAAAGAATCGTCACTGACAGACTAACCTTGTAAAAATGTTAAAAGATTTCCTTGAGACAGAAGGAAAGTAACATAGGCCATATATGTGGATTTACAAAGAAAGGAAAGTCATTAGAGGAAGAATATATGCAGTTAAAATAAAATATTTTATTTTTTGTATTTTTAATTGATCTAAAAGAGTTAACTCCTTTTAAAAGTAACTGTAGTATCATGGTGTTGAGTGATTATACCATAAAGATAAGTGAAATGAATGATGGCAATGCTATAAGAAACAGAGGTGAAGAATTGGGAATACTCTGAACTGAAGCATTTCAGTGTTACCTAAAGGTGGACTTAGATTATTAGTTAAATGTATATATGCAAACTTTTTGAAAATATTCAAAAACTTTTGAAAAATAAGTATAATGATATGGTAAGAGAAGTGTTAAAATACAATCATCTAAAATGCTCAATCAAAACTAGCGAAGAGAGAAGAGTGGCCAAAACCCTATGCGGGGTCTTTCAGAGCCAACCATAGGCAATTACAAAGGCTTTACCTGGTAGGCCTATCCTGGGGGGATGCTCTCGTCCCCACACCAGACTTGATATATAGCCAATGGGCTACAGTGTCAGAGGGAGTTTGTAATCAAGGAATCAGGCTGCCCTGACCAGCCATGCTCTTATGCACGGCTACTTCTTAGCTTTGGTGCCTCAATTCAGACAACATTTTTGGAGGGTCTTCAGCTGAGGCCTTTCTCAGGTGCCTTTGCTGTGACTCCCTCATGAGATTTAGGATTTGAAGACACTCTTCTCCACTCTGACTCAATACTCAGTACTTTCCGCTCCTAGTCCTTTCCCCTCTCTCTCTCCCAGTCTTACTGGCCCAGAAAACTACAGAAGTCTTATATTTAGAGCTCCCTTGGCATTATGACAATTCTTACAACCTGTGTTGATCCACCTGTTCTTCAGTCAGTACCATTAAAAAAAAAATACATGGAAGGGCAGGGAGGAGTAAGCACTTGCTCAAGTTTATTAATAATTTCTTGCTTATACTATCATAGTAAGTGATTAAAAGCTCAACTTTTACTTTCATTTGGGCTTCATGTTTAACTGGCTGCTCTACCTCCTGACAGATCAGCTCTCCTTGGCTCAGCACAGCTCTTGAAACCATGAGCATTAAAAGGGCTATAAAGAATACTATGAACAAAGTTAATCGCACAAATTTGATAACTAAAATAAAATGGTCCAATTTCTAGAATGAAAAATCTACCAAAACTCACAAAAGGAGAATAGGTCACATGATTAAGATTAAATTGTATTAATGATATTGAGTAATTAATAATATTTCATAAAAGAGAATACTAGCCCCAGATGGTTTCATTGGTAAGTTTCAACAAACATTTAAATAAGATACAATACCAATTTTCTTCTTTCAGAAAATATGAGAACAGAAACACTTCCTACCTAATTCTCTCAGGCCAGCATTTCCCTAATACCAAAACATAAATACATTACAGGAAAGGAAAGCTACAGACAATTATCTCTTATGAACATAGATTTAAAAAAATTTTACAAAATATTAGCAAATATAAGCCAACAATGTACACTTGATATGAGGTGAATAAAAATATGACACTTTACATCAGCGATTTTCTTCCTCAAAACCCAGGACAACAGAATATTTATAAGAAAAACATCAGATAAATCCCAACTGAGTGACATTCACCCAAATAAATGACCAGTAGTCCTCAAAACTGTCAATGTCACCAAAACCAAGGCAAATCTGAATAACTGTCACATATAAGAGAAATATGAAACTTTAAGGCTTCTTATGATCTAACTTGTTAAGTCCTGAAATTTCCCTACCTCCACGTTTTATTGGTTAGCCAGTCACTAAGGCCAGCCAAGATTCAAAAAGAGAGCAATTAAAAACCTTTTCTCTGTGAAAGACCCTTTTAAAATGTTACGAAGACAAGCTACAGACTGAAGGAAAATATTTGCAAACATAACTGACGATAGAATCATATCTAGAATACAGGGAGAACACTCACAACCAACAGTAAAAAACAATTCAATCAGAAAACAATTAAAAGACACAAATCAAAGAAGCCATACAGATGGCAAATAAGCATATAAAAAGATGTTCAACATTACTAGCCATTAGGGAAATGCAAACTGAAACCACAATAAGATACTGCTACAACACCTATCAAAGCATATTTTTTAGAGGTACAAAATAACTATGTTTAAGAAATTTATTTCAGGAACACTGAAGATGGCAAGAAATTATAAAATATCTTAAAAAAAGGAAACTAGATTGGGAACAGATGATTCTTATCTAGATGTGTTCCTTGTATGTTGTGATCATGAACGAATAGTTACAGCTGAAGTGGAAGTCCGAATGCAGGAATGCATTTACCGTGCTAACTTTTATCAATGCACGTGATACAGCTATGTTCTAAGATGCCTACACACAGGTAAAAAATAACAATAAATAAATAAATGTTAGGGAGCACCTAAAATTAACAAAGAACCAAAGAAATCAATAAATGAGAAAATAAGGAACTGGTAACACGCAGTATTGTATTTGCAATAAAAAAAATGGTGAGTTATTTCTTTATTACGTGGACTAAAACAAAAAAGTGAAGAAAAACTGGAGCATGTTCCAAAGTAAATTAATGTTCAGTGTTCCCAAAGGACTGTGTTTATGTGTAACCTTAAAGTAAACTTCACAGAAATTAAAAAGAAAATCCAATGTGAATGAAAAATTATTTGTACAAGGTAATCAAGTATATGAGCAGCTCAGATATGAAGTATAAAATATTGGTTATGTGGAATTAGAGGAAAGAGACAAAGGGCACACTCATGAGAGCAGAATGAAAGGGAAAGCCCAAGTGAAGGATGAATGAAAAATATCACAGGAGGTCAAAATATTATACAAAATGTGTTTCAGGCATATAAAAAACCAGAGGTCACCCTGAAGAAGACTGCAAAGTAAAAATTATAAGAATAAATTATCGACCAAAGAAATAGATATTGCTAAAATATTAAATTAAATCCTTGCTTCCTTGTCTCAGTTTTCACAAAGAAAATAAGGGACAAATGCTAGGAACAGACATTAATTTCCCTTGGGAGAGAAAACAAATATTACAGGAAATTGTGATCATGCCAGAACACGTAATCAAAAATAATGGTTGAAACCACACACACAAAGAATACAAAAATATTCAATAGTCAATGGCCAGGTATGTCTCACTAGTTTTATTTGAGAAATACTGAAAATAAAAACAAAAGCAAGAGGAGAAATGAAGGATAAAGTTCCCCTGCAGTCAGCTCTTTTCTAAAACCTAATGTTTATGACATAGTATATCAATTCTACTCTTATATATGAAATCAGCCACTCTGATCTGTATAATTATTTATTCTATTGCTTAGAAATATATATCCCTGATTTTGGCATTATTTATTAGGAGAAGATTGGTGGGGGGAGGACATGGCTAAGTATTTATTTCATTCTACACATAGAAAGATAAGTCTATATTGTTAAAGGATAAGTAAAATAAATAGAACTTCTCTTTTAAAAGTATAAAATAGCAAAATGGGAAAAAATATCAAAATGGTTTATTTGCTGTTTTAAAATTCAGTTTTATAAGTGAAGAATTATGCATTTTTTCATTTAAGGCAAAAAATCTCATAGTTAGAAGTAATTCTGAAGCCAAAAAAAAAAGATTATTGATGTGATGGTGGAGTATGAGAATGGAATGTAACCTTGATGCTGGATCTGTAATGGAAGATAAAAAAAATCATTTTCCTATCACGAAACTTATATGAATAGTTGTATTCAATTATATAAGAAATTTACCTAGACAGTATATTGGTACCTGTGTTCAAGATAGCTTTAAGAGTCTTTCATTCACTCATTCACCCATTCATTGACTGAGTAAATAAATATATGGCCTGTTGTATATAATCAATTTGCCAGTCTAACGGACACAAGGACAAATAAGTTATAGTCTCAATCTTTAAGAATCTTACAGAATCCTTTATAGGATATGGGAGACACAAACAGGAGTCTTTCCAATTTTGTTTAGAGCAAGGAGAGCATCACAAAAGGTGTCATAAGGTGGCAATAATTTGTGAGACGTAGAAGAGCTCAGTAGAAGGAGGTAGGGCTTGTGGCAGTTTGTGAAGAATATTCCAGGCAGTGGGAGAATCATGGACACAACTCACGATGTAAGACTCGGCAAGGCGCCTTCTAAGAGATGAAAGTCAGTCAAATTTACCAGAAGAACCAAGAAAGGAGGGATAGTAGATGAAGAAATTAATGACAGGGATAATTTCAGAAAGAGCATTTTTATTTATCGTTTTCTTTTATCTGTTGTTTTCCAATGTGATGTTTAAAAATATTGAAAATTTCGGGATCATTTGCCCTTCATGAAAACTATTCCATAATATGGTGTCCCAGAAATCTCTCTGTGGTATAAACAAATATTTCTGATACTGATTTCTATTTTACTAAAAATGATTATTGTTATAGCAAGGATCTGGCATACAATTGTTATAAGTGGTCGTATTAATTTAACCATCTTACAGGTAATTGTTTTGAAGATGAATAGAGGCGTAAGGATTATTTTCTTTCTTAAACGTCACTTTCACAGAAAAGACTAAATATTGCATTCAAGGTCAATGTAAATAATGAATTTTAGAAATAATGAACTGGCTCTTAGCACATCTAAGATACGGGAAGTGTTTAGCAAAGTGCATCATCCTTTCCAACACTATCTTTGCCATTTGAATATTGATGATTATGCAAACATAGACAACCTATAAAGGAAATTCGAAACAACTGAAAATAACACAATTTGAATGAGACTAAAATACCTGCAAAAAAAAAAAGATCAAAGATTTTTAGTTGCTAATGTTCATGCTTACACTATTAAATGTCCTCAGTATTCCAGAAGTCTTTGAATGAAATGACAAGTTAATCTAGAGTTGATGAATATGGCAGACATATGTAAAAAATAATTTTTACTCTAAAAAATTTTTATTCTCAGATCCAAATGTCTAGACCTAGAATTTTAAAGGATGCAATCTCAACAAATTCTTCTATAGGTTCAATAAAAACTGAGATCACAGTCAATTTTTAAGGGGACATTATAAATTTAATTTCATGTTCATTTACAAAAGAAAATATGCTATAATTAATAATATAATATGTAAAATAAGAAAATTTGGAAAGCAGCATAATAGGCTTCAGATAGCAAATTATAGAATAAACTATAAACTGTAGGATAAAACTAATATTATTTCAGATAGTATATAAGTACTTATCTGAGTTATCTATTTCTGTGTAACAAGCACCGTAACACTTAGTGGTTTAAAGCAATGATCGAGTATTAACTTTCTTGGTTCTGTGGGTTTACTGAGCTCCAATGGGGAGTTCTCATTTAAAGTCTTCCATGTGATTTCAGACAGATGTGCGCTGGAGCTGTGGTCATCTGAAGACTCAACAGGTTGTAAAACCAAAACGGCTTAATCACATGGTTAGCATTTAATGATGCCTATAGGCTTGATGCTTAGCTGGGGCTGTCAACTGGAGCATCTTCATGTAGCCTTCCGGTGGCTTAGAATTTTCAGAGTAGGGCAGCTGAATTTGAAGATGAAATATCTTAAGAGTTAATATACTTAGAGACCCAGGCTGAAATTTCAAGCCTTTTATGATCTAGCTTTTGATATCCTGAAATATCATTTCCATTGTATTTTTTTTTTTTTTTTGGCAAGCCAGTCATTAAGGGAAATGCAGTTTCAAAAGGAGAATAATTAAAAGTCTCAAGGGAAGGACTATCAAAGAATTTTCAATTTTTTAAATCTACCTCATAGTCAAAAGTTTATTTGCATTATTCTTATATGCGAAATGCACTCCCCTTCTTCTAAGACCCTCCCAAAAGTCTCATCTTATTACAGCATCAGGCTCAGACTCAAAGTCCAGACTGTTGTCATCTAAATCATGTCTAGGTCTGACTGAGGCCCCTCTGTGCAGGCCTTGGGTGTGGTCCCTGTCAGAGTGAAGTGCTTTGAACTGTAGAGACCAGTTGCCTGCTCTTTATATGTGTAACACACATAAGTGAAACAAAGATAGGATAACCTCAGTAAATACTCTCATTCAAAAGGGAAGAGAACATGAGGTGAAGGCAACCCTCAAGTCCAGCTGGGCATTTGTCATCCATTTCTGGGTCCTGGGAAATTTTCCACACAGCTGTTGGTTCTGCCCTCTGGGCTTTTTATTTTGTCCTTTGTAGTCATCCTAGATTTACATCCTGCAATTCCATCTGAGTAGCCCTCCTCAGCCTGTTCTGGTTATCTATTGTTGTCTAATAAATAATCCAATATTGAACAATTTAAAGAAACAATATACTTTTATCTCTCAGAGTCCTATGAGTTGTTTTATCCCCTCTGGGTCAAGGTTGGAGTCTCACCTGTGGTTCTAGCTTGAAGATCACATGTGGTTGTGGCTATGTGGTGGCTACGTCTGTAATCATCCAGAAGCTCAAGGGAGCAGTAGGCTTAATATGGTTCACTCGGTTGATGGGACTGTTATCAATGACCTCCTACAATTTGTCTATACTCCATTTGGTGTGTGGTGTGTTATGTATTTAAAGTTAATTTTTACTTTAATTTGCTTAAAAGTGCCTATTACCTTGGAGTTTTATTTCCAATATGTTCTATTTCTTCATATATCATTCTTCCTTTAATATATACAAATATCTCTTGATGTTCAAGTTCCTGATATCTAAGATCTCATTTTCTGAAAGATAGAAGAAAATATTTTGAAATAATTTTGTATCCCTTTCTATTTAATACTTGGGTGCTTAGTGTAGAAATTTAGAAACCAAATAAATTAGGTAGTATGGCATATCCATATTATAGTATATATATAAATATGCATTAAACATGCATATATAGATATGATTATTAAGAGCACAATGGGTTTTATGTAGAATTCATAATTAATCTCAAGTAAAATGTATAATATGTGTGCATAAGATGTTTTGAAACCACTAAATCACAGTATAACATTTCAAAAACTGAAAAGAAATATAATGTGTATGCAACTAACAATATTTGCTTAAAATATATAAAACCAAAACACATAAATGGAAAAAGAAACAGAAGAAATAGACAAATCTACAATAATATAGTTGGATGTTTCAATTTTCTTTTCTTAATAATTGATCAATCAAGTAAACAAAAAATCATTAAGTATATAGAATAACTGAACACCACTATGAAATAACTCGGCCAAATAGACATTTAGAGAAGCCAAAAAACAACACATATTCTATCACCAAGATTGACCACACTGTAGGATATAAACAAACCTCAAAATGTTCAATAGAATCAAAATCATAAAATGTATGGGTCTAACCAAAATAGAATTAGCCAGAAATTAATAACAGGAAGATATCCAGAAAATCTCCAAATGTTTGAAAATTTAAAATAAACATACCATAAATAGCTCATAATTGAGGAATATAAATTCTAAAATATTTTGAATTAAATTCAAATGAAATTATAATATATCAAATTTTGTGGGATTCGACTAAAACATTGTTAGGGTGAGACCCATAACACTACATGCTTGTGTTAGAAGAGATCACGGGTCTCAAATAAATTACCTAAGATTTCAACTTAAGAAACCAGAAAAATAAAACAAAATGCAAAGTAGAAAAAATAAAATATTAAAGATAAAAGCAGAAATCAATAAAATAAAACCAGAAATAAATAAATGAAAAAATTTAAAGATCAACAAATTGATAAATGTAGCTACACTGAACAAAAAAAGAGAGAGAGAGAGAGAGAGAGAATAGACACAAATAACCAATATCAGGAAAAAGAGAGTACAGTTTACTAAAGATCTCCTGACATTAAAGTATAATGCAAAAATATCATTCACAACTTTATGTCCATACATTCAACAACTAGGATCAAATGGATCAGTTTCTTAAGACACAAAATTCTGAAGTCATTCAATATGACATTTATAACTTGCACAGTTATACATCTGTTAAAGTAATTGGCATCTTAGTTAAAACTTTCCAACCAAAAGAAGAAGCTCAAATGGATGTCTTGAGACAAATTTTACCAAACACTTATGTTTAAAATAATAGCAACTATATGCAAAATTTTCCAGAAAATAAAATAAGAAAGAAGACTTTTCACTTTATTTTATGAAGCTATCATTATCCTGAAATCAAAAATACTACAGGACAAAGGTTTTATAGGAAAAAAAATACAGATTAATATTCATTAATATGAATACAAAAATAATAAAATAAGAATAACACACTACATCCAAGTAAGAGGTGGGGGCCGTTATCCAAGGAAAGCAAGGTTGCATAAATATTTGAAAATTAGTCAATGTAATTCACTACATCAATAGACTAATGAGATAAAAGCATATGATTATCTCAATATATGCAGAAAAATAAAATTATGACAAAATTAAACATCTACTCATGATAAAAACTCATAGCAAGTTAAGAATAAAAAAGGACTTCCTAATCCTGACAAAGAACAACTACCAAAATCTTATTGGTAACACTATAGTTAATGTTTAAAGAAATGACTTGCTTTCCTCCTAAGACTAGAAATAAAGAAAGAATGTCCACTCTAACAACTACTATTAAACAGTATACTAAATGTCCTAGCCAGTGCAAAAAGACAATAAAAATAATGTTGCATAGATTGAAAAGGAAAACATAAGATAGTTTGTATACATAGATTTTTCCCAGAATCTATAAAAAATAAAATTAATAGAACTAAAAAGTAATTTTTGCAAGAATGCACAATATAAAGCCTATATTTAACAATCAATAACATTTCTATATTAAGGCAATGAACAATTGGAAATAATTTTTAAAGTAACATTTAAAATATCACCAAAACCATGAAATACTTATATGCACATCTTCAAAAATATGTGCACATTTGTTTGCTACAAAATTAAATATATTTTGGGGAGATTTTTTAAAAAGTTATAAAAATGTAGACTCAGGTTACTAGATCTACATATTCAGTTTGATTCCAGCCACAATTCCAGCAGTATTTTTGTAGATACAGAAAATCTAATTTTGAATTTATATGTAAATGCAAACAAATAAGTATAGCCAAAGTAATTTTGAATAAGATCAAAGTTGTAAGATTCATATTGCCTGCTTTCAAGACTTACTATAAAGCTATAGCAATCAAGAAACTATAGTATTGGTGAAAGTATAGGCTCATAGATCAATAGAACAGAGCAGAGTGCTCAGAAATAGACATAAACAAATATGGTCAAATGATCTTCAACAAAATTGCCAAGGTAATTAATTTTAAAAATGACAGTCCATTTAGCAAGTGATACTGGAAAAATTGAGCAACCATATGCAAAAAAAAAAAAAAATTAACTCATACCTTGTGCCACATACAAAAAATTAACTCAAAATGGATAAAAGACATAAATATAAACATCCAAAAGATAACATAAGAGAAAATGTGCCCTTTGTTTAGGCAAATATTTTTTCAAAGGACACAACAAAAGCACAAATCATAAAAGAAAAAGTGTATTAGACTTCATTATCATTAAAAATTTCTCCTTATGCAAAGATGCTATTAAGACAAGTAGAAAGCAGCTATATAATGTGAAAAGATATTTGTAAAACATATATCAATTTAATAATAAAAGACTCATTCCGAAAATATAAAGACCTACCAACTCAATAAAAAGAAAATAAACTATTATAAAAAAAGATGAGCAAAAAATTTGAAGAGCCATTTTCCAAAGAATTAGGTATGACACCTGGCAGTATCAAGAGCTGGTGAGTGTGAAGAGAAATTGTAACTCTCATTAGTTACTAGTGAGAATGCAAAATGGTACAGTTATTTTGGAAAATATGTTGGCAGTTTCTTATAAAGTTACTATATTACCCAGAAATGTCACTCCTAGATATTTATTCTAGACAAATAAAATTTATATCTACACAAAATGATGTTCTCAAATGTTTATAGTGATTTTAAGCATAATATCCCAAACCTCAAAACAATTAAATCATCCCCAAAAAGTGAATGGATACAATGTGCTGCATCTGTATAGTGGAATTATCATCAGCAATATAGCAACATAGATGAATGGCAAACAAGTTATGCCAAAGGAAAGAAGCCATATTCTGATGAATATATGCTTGATGGTTGCATTTACATGATATTCTGGAAACGCTAACACTATAGGAATAAAGAGCAGAACAGTGGTTATCAGAGGTGGGGAGAAAGGAATGACTACAAAGAGGCATGAAGGAACTTACTGGGATAATGGAAATGTCCTTTCTCTGATTTGGGTAATTCATATGACTATATATGTTTGTTAGAGCATGTAGAACTGTATGTACATCTAAAAGAGATAAAATTTATAGTATGTAAATTATAACTCAATTAACCAGAGTTTTTTAAAAAGTTAAATGTTGAGTAAACAGAATCAGAATTATTGGCTCTACTGAGGCCTACAGTGCAGTGTTAAAAACTGGCTAAGCTATTTGTTGCAGTAGATAATTCATATACTAGAAAGTTGTAATTTTATTATTTTCAAAACTACCTCTTTCTAAATGGAGCTTTTAATTCCAAAACCACTATAAATAAAGTTAAAAATCACAAGGTCAAAATCTGATAGAATTTATGTCAATTCCTAGCTCCAGAAGAATGATGATCACATCCAATCATTTTATTAATACTTTTACTAGAGTACTTTGCTATATTCACAAGGTCTTTCACCTACAGTAGCAAAGAACACTGGAGGTTTTCAGTCTGTTAGCAATTATCCTAAGTGCTTCACTGTTTTTCACCAATACATTGTAAAAAGGATGGTTATGAAAAGTTGCATATTACTATAAAATTTTGAATTTAGGAAATATGTAATGTCAAAATAATAGAAAATTTCCAGTCATCTCTTGATCTCAACCTTGTCTTCTTTTTTGGTTATTTTTAGAATTGTAATTTGGTTATTTTAATCAGAATTGAAATAACAATTTCCAGGGTAAAAAATAATTACTTTTCACAAGTAATTTTTACAAACAAAATCGTGAGAAACACACAAGTCTGCATTTCTGATACAAAATTTCTTAAATAGGAAGAATATACATGCTTCTGTTAAGCAAGGCCTAGATTTCTGAATTCAAGTGTTTTGGGAGAGTCTTTTACTGTCATGAAAATGCAATTCGTAGACTCATTATTAGGGAGATAAATGTAATCACATTAAAAGCATAGAGAATAATGAGAATGAAAAACTCCAAAGTTATATTTCAGATTTTTATCATGGTAGTTAACATATTAAGAAAGAGAAGTCTTTAAGTAATTTATTTATTAATAAATAAAAATTATGTATTTTTATTATATAGAACATGGTGTTTTGAAATACGTATACATTGTGAAATGGCTAACTTGAGTTAATCAATATATACATCACCTCATATTATTTTTTGTAGTGAGAAGATAATATCTACTTTCTTGGCAATTTTCAAGCATATAATACATTGTTACTAAATATAGTTATCATGTTGTGTAATAGATCTCTTGAAGTTATTCCTCCTATCTAAATGAAATTTTGTATCCTTTGACTAACATCTCCCCAACCACTCCCCACCACAACCTTGCCTTCTGATAAAGGCACTTACCATTGCCATAGCAGAGTAGTTAATACGTTAACAATCGGCATGCAATAACAAATGCAACAGAGCCAGAAGCAACTTGTTTATGACTATCCTGGATGTCTCGTAATGAAATGTTAGCTTTAGCTCAGAGATTCAATTTCAAATGCAAAATGCCATGGGACAAATAAAGAATTTGTTTGAACTCACACATAGATGTAAATTGTACTTTTTTTTCCCTACTGAGAACAGGCTTGGAGATAGAATGTCTATAAAGCACAAGTCTATAGGGATCTTCTAGCGAAGCTGGTCGTGATGAAGTATGTAACTCTCGGTTACTAGGGTCTCAACAGTTTCTAAAGACATAGTACCTAATTTAATATTGTGCCTTGGAGGTTCTCTTATAAAATAATAATTATAAATTGATGGCTCAGTAAATGACAAGATAAATGTGCATATTAAAAATCATCAGGTATCTTAATTGGATTCCTTGCTTTTAATCTCCCCCTCCATTACATTCTACTCATTCCCTCTATATTTAATGTTATACATCCCAGATTAAGTTGCTACTTCATGCATAATTCTCTACAGAAGATCTATAGCAAAACTCTGTGTAACAGAATACAAAATATTTTATAAATAGATCTTAATTTCTCAAATATGTTTCAGGCTTTCAGCCCCTTCAGCTTTGCATTCCATCCTTCTACAATCCACCTTCATCAATATCTCCTATGCCATACTTCATTGCATGACTGGGCATTGCTTGTTTATGCATTTATGAGACAGCACATACTGAGTTTCCTTTCTGGAATGCCCTCTTGTTTTCTGACTAATTTATAACTGCCTCCTTCTTTAACCCAAAGTTCAAAAATCACCTTCTAAATGGAACTTATATACACCATGTGGGCTTAAGTTGCTCTATTTTTGCCACATTAACTCTTTGTTCATAAATGTGTTATAACTCCTATACAATTTTTGTATATTTAATTATCTATGTTTCTTCTTTCTGTACCTTTAATAACATATTTGCTCAACTAAGGAGAAAATCTATGCCATATTAATCTTTGTAACACTACTATCTAGCACAGTGTATGGAACATAGCAGGCACTGAATAAATTATTATTATATGAATTAAACTGAATAAACATGTGCTTTGAGTGCTTAGACTAAATCTATCATCAAGCACAGGGCAAATGTAACTAGAGTTGGAGTTATTAGTCAGTGGTATATACTGTTAGCTGGGTACCCTTCTACAGGAGAGATGTGACACCATTTATTTAATGTTAATCAATCATTAGGTAACAGTTAACATTAGGTCAGCTGTTTAGTTTATATACTATGCAAAACCCTAGTAGAATATCTTTGTTCAGTTCTAGATTTCATTTTTCTGGAGAACAGGCAGCATAACCTATTCATGATGGATTATCAGCACTTAGCGTAGGTCTTATCGATTAAGTAGACACTCAGTAAATATTTTTATATCTTAAAGTAAATGTAAATATGAGTAACTACTTCTAAATAGTAGTTTCTAAAACTGAGTCAGCAGAATTGAGTGAAAGAATCCCAGGTCCTTCTTCTTACATGGTTTCCAGTTCTAAGAGTATTCATGTAATTGATGACTTAATTTTTCCAATTGATGACAGGTAAAGTGATAAACTCCAGTTAGTGTACTATAATATTTATGGCTGATTCATTTTATTTGTCAATTGTCTAAAAATAGCAAGAAAATAGCCTAATAATAGTTCTAGCTTTCAGTCTTGCATTATAAGAAACCACACAAACAATAGATAAGTTAATATAAAAATTCTGAAATCATTCAATCAATGATTAATTGATAACAAAACAAACTTTAATAAAATAAGTATTTTACTAAATGTTTAGTAAAATAAACATTTAAATTATAATATAAGCTGTTAAGGGACAATTTTTAAAACTAAAATCACCACTCTCATAAACTGTAAATGTAAACATGTCAAAAATTTTATTGAATTTTATTAATTGTTGAAAAAATCAGTAAACTGTTACAAGCAGATCAAAGGAGAATACAAAGGATAGATACACATTTAGGCAGTCAGGAAAACTGGATATAATTTACACAGTAGATGCAAAACTGATGAATAACCACAGGGAAATAATCAACAGTATTTCATGGGACGGCATTCGCATTTCTAGAAACAAAAATCATTTGTAGTTTTATCAGTTTCCTATAATTTTTAGAGTTGTAATATAGCACAAATACAAATAAAAAGCAGAAATAATCTGGAAGAATATGCTAGATAGGACACTCAGTATTCTTTTTGGCCATTGTAAAGTCATTCACATATTTTCTTCAGGAATGTGCCTATAATGTCAATTAGACTAACACTGAATTTGCTATTACAATAAATAACATTTACTATTACACTAATTCATTTTATGGTTAATGTTTAAATATTCCTGAAAGGCCATGACATTACCTGGCCACATGTACATTGGCATGGATTTCAGAGACACCCAATAGAAGAAGATTCCAGAACATTCTACATAAAAGCAAATTTTGAGAACAACTTGGAAAAGTGCCAAATTTGATGTCATAGTTCAGTTTAAAACAATTGAACTATATTTCACATTTGATGTGATAATGTTATGTGTAGAATTGTTGGTAGTATGAAATCAATTTTTAAAACATTTCAAATTGGAAAAGATATCTTCATTTTTACTCAGGAAAAAAGTAATTATTACTTTTATAGCATCTTGCAATCTAAGATTTCCTTGTAAGTGCATGTAACTTTTTTGCAATATGTGTTGACAGGTGGTCATCCCCATCAGTGCTTAAAAATGTTTTACTTGTCATGTTTCAAAATAAGACTGGGAAGGAAATGGCTCGAGATAATGAATTGGTTATAAAAAATTTCATATCTAAAAATACAAATGGTTAACATATTGCCATTAATCTTAAGAGAAAAAAAAACATGCCTGCAATAAAAGGAAAATATAAGATTTGCCAAGAAGAACTGAAGTGAACCGATGTAATTGCTTGGGAAAAGGGCCACTAAGTTGGAGAGCATGATTAAAAGAGCTGTGGTGCTTGGGTAGAATCCAGCTTAGCAGCCTAACAGCTGCACATCTTGGACAATCTGTTGCTGATTATTAGTTATAGAAAACCAGGTATAATCATTGGCATCCATTATTATGAATGCATAAATCAAAATTGTAACAGCTTTTTAATAAATTTATACAAAGTAGTATATGGCCTTCTGAAACTACTTTTGATTTCCCTTAGTATTCAAAAAATCCTGTAGCAATAAATTAAGGCTACATTTAAATATTTTCTTTCTTATTGAAAGATACTACCATAAAATACCCAGAGACAACTTAATTTTGAGTTTTAAAACAGCTTTGAAAAGACATTCTACTATTTAGAAATTGGCTACTATTATACTTAGGTAATAAAGTACCTTGTTAAGTTGGAATAAAAACTCAGATAAAACCTATGTGTAGAGTTAGGGAAAGTTTGATAAACAGGGATGGAAGTGGGAGTCTAAAGAATCTACTGTAGTTGGTTAGGGAGGAAGTTTTCAACTCTCTCAACATTTGAAGTTCACATAAATACTGCAGATTGAATGGCAGAACCCCTACAAAAGTCAGATTGTAGGGATGGATAACAATGCTCAGACTAGTAAAAGAAAGAGCCTGAGAGTTAGATTATATTTGTTTTGGAAACAGAACAATGAATGACATCAGAATCCAGGGGAACCCACCCCTCTGCTATCCTCTACTATATGGTAGGAAAAAGGCAGCACAATATGAATTGAAAGAGATATCTCACTAAATTCTGTACCAGGCTTGGTCTGCATTCCTCTGTAGACCCTAGTGCAACCTGCTACCCTAGTGCAACAGAGAGAGGACAAAAGGACACTCCTCTCACAAATCACAATTGGCCAAAGCAGAGGATGTGGGAAAATCTACATATACTTTGAGAAAGCATGAGATCACCTAAAAAATCTTTCCCAAAGTAGGTGACTAAAGTGGAGTTCTCACAATCCCTACAATAATAAAGGAGTAGTAACAAGAACAAAGTTTTAACTTAAATTATTCTAAGACAGCAGTGCTGACTAGAGCGTGAGTGCAAGCAATACAATTCAACTCGGAGGAAAAAGCACACACTATTTTGTGGCCCAAGCAAACAAAATTGTGAATTAATGACTACTCAACATTGATCTCTTCCTGAGAATAAAAAATGGTAGTCACAACTCTATTATTCAAATCAAGTCAGCGGAGATCCATACTGATGTAGAAATTGATTTTTTAGCTTGCCCAACAATAAGGCTATAGAAGAACAAGGACCAGAACCAAATTGAAGACCTATATAAAACACCGCTCAGAGATTTCCAGATATACTTGGGAGGAAGGTAAATTTTCAAGGGACAAAGTTTCCTAATTGTGTGGTAAGGGTTTGAAACTATTAAAATTTATACATAAAAGTTTAATGTGGTTTTATCTCTATTTAAAGTCTGGTGAAGCCTGGGGTATCCGGTGTATATCTTAATCAGTTGCTTTGTAAGATCTCATAGAGAAACCATAGTTAACATTTCAGTCCAATCATTATATATATTTCAAATCTAAACCGCTGTACATTTCCCTGAATGGAAAAATGTTTTATAATGGAAAGTGGAAGTCAAACCAGCTACTAAATATGTAATAAGTACTGTCAGGTTGCAGTCTGTTTTTGGTTCTTGGTGTGCTCTTGGCCAAAGAAACACCAGACACACCAAAGCAAAGCAAGGGTGGAACGAAGTTTATTGAGAACAGCAAGTTAGGTTTACAGAGCAAGAGAAAATACATTTGCCAAAGAAGACGAATGGGCCTCCTGTTGCAACAAGAGGCTCTGGTTATGCTCTGGGGTCGTGTTTTATACTGTCCAGATTGGGTCCTCCTTGCGGTGGTTCAGATGTCACCATGGAACCACTTTGATGGACAGTTAATGGAATGATAATTAGTCTTAGGTTACTCTAGGTCACTTTCCAGATCCCGTCGTGCCTAGGCTGTTTGACCTACAGGCTGGGGAATTTGCTGCACCGTTTTGCAGATTGGCAGGATGTTTCCCATTCCCCTAGATGAGACAGTTGCTCAGAACAGGATCAAGGTGGGGCAGCATCAAGACAGGGTGCCCACCCTTGTCCTTCTTCCCCAGGTGGGGAAATTACTTGAGGCAACACCAAGGCGAGGTGCTTGCCTTTATCCTTAGGATATCTGGAAGTCCCTTGCTATCTACCTAACAATACTATTAATAAATTCCCCCTGAATGCAATGCTACTGTAAAGAAGAATGCTTAAATATCATAACACTATATTCAGCATAACATATAGGGGTTGGGGAGGTTATTTACAGTGCTTTAACAAAGGATAAGACATTAAAAATAAGTTGTTGGTCAATTTGCAGTAATATTGGTGTTACCAGTAATTTACTTGCCAACCTGCTGTTAAAAAAAAATAGAAAACAAGACTAAATATATTTTAAAAAATTGTTTACAGGAATTGGATAACAGTCATAATAGGACAGTGATTCCTGAGAGAACAGAAACAAAATAAAATGTACACTATAAATGCTCTGGCTTTATGCCATGATTAATTTTCCTGACTGGTTAAGGGAAACACAAGAAAAATATAGTGATCTTGCTGACTTGGCAAGATATAGACTGTAATTTGGAGAAGTCGACACTACTGGAATTCAGAAGGCAGATAACTGAAAAGGAGGAAATTGTACAGAGAAAGATCTTGAGCAATCTGCATAAGGGATAGCATTGGTCTGTTGAATAATAAATTGTTCTTGTTTAGGGTAAAACGTCAAGATACTGAAAAAAGAACTACCAGGGAGATGTAGCTGTTTAATTCAAAGATTTCACAACAGGTTGGCAATTGTTCAAGTTAGAACCAATCAAAATAGGGAGACATTGTTCTTGTTAATACATTAAGAAAGTCCAGAGGAGATCCTATAGTGATAAAACCTTAATAGTAAGGCAATCTTTGAGCTAGAATATAGGCCTTGTAGACCTGCCAAACAAATAAAAATAATAATGATGCTGCAAAAGCATCTCAAGCTGATCTCCAAGTAAAAAAACTTCCCAATCTTCAACATGCTTTAAAAGACAGCAAAGTTCAAACTCTCAAAAATATAAACTTACCAATGTCTAGTATTCAATAAAAATTTACTAGATATAGAAAAAAAAAGAAAAAAATACTGGAAAGATAAATGGGAGAAATTCAAATCAAAAGAAAGACATTCAGAAATATCAGAGATATTGGAATTAGAGAAATAATCTTTACAAAACCTATCACAAATGTGGTAATAGATTTCAGAGAAAATATAAACTTAATGAGGAAAATTAAAGATATAAGATGTAGATAAATGGAACTTCAAGAGATGAAAAATAAATATCCAAGGTGGAAAAAATATATCACTGGAAGGATTCGAGAGAAGAGTAGATATTGTAGAAGAGAATACAAGTAACTTTGAAGATGTAACAACAGCAAAACAAATAAAAACAAAAGATAGCAAATAAGCCATCCCTAACACAGGAAAAAAAGTGAAGGGGAGGATAAAAAGAGGAGGAGGAAGAGGAAAGATTGAACTAATGAGCAGAGTCTCATTAACAAGTGGTCTAGTATGAAGTAGCATAACACATATGTGGTTAGATTTGCATAAAGAAAGAAGGAAGCTGGAAAATATCTGAATAAAGAACCATCATTTTTTCTCAAATATTTTAAAAATTATAAACTCAGATTCAGAAAGCATTTCAAATTTCAGTTAGGGTAAACAGGAAGACAACCACGTTAATCATATCATAATGAAATTAAAGAAGAAAACAATATTAAAGAAGTTAGAGAACAGAAAAACTACATTTTTGCATACCAGAGCACAAAGATAAAAATTACCTAACACAATTTTGTCAAAAAACTATGTAAGCCATAAGATAGTGGAATGACATCGGGCAATAACAAGTGGATTGGCTGTTCTGCTAAATAGATAATGAGAGATAATAGATATATTCTGGAAGACCTGTATACACTGCTGTGAAGGAAAGGTATCACTGCCTTCTTCAAATACTGACAGACATGCACACACATGCCCACCCATAAACAGAGAAGGAAAGTATATACAATTAAAGCAAAAATTTAAAAAATAAAATTTCATATGCTTAAGCCCACCTTCAGCATACTAAAGCTCAGTACATGGTCTTCTCAAAGAAAGGTGTTTTGACTTTTCTTTCATTTCTTGTTACTCAATTTTGCATCCTAATAAAATACAAAAGAAATAAGAATTGGAAAAAAACAAAACAAACAAAAAAACATAGCACTGTATGATTCTCCTGTGGGTTTTTTCTGCAAGTAAGTTGGCCTTTTTAGAGACACTTAGAACCAATACTTCTTTTTAAGGAGAAAATATCCAGGATTCCAAAAATACACATCAGACCTCAGGCTATGTGCAGAAGATAAAGGGATGAAGGCACCTACTTTCCTCATGTTGCCATATTTCATCTCTTGGACTCTTAGGAGGTAAATTTAATTAATTCAATAAATATTTTAGGCATCTACTGTATTCTTAGCAGTGTGCCAGGCATTTGAACAGAGCCATCATGAAGAGTAGTGCATTCTATACCCTGTAGAATTCACCATAGTGAAGTGTAGCTGAAATCCCTGACATAACTTTGTCAACTAGGAAAAAGAGGCAACTTCTTGTATTATTCCTGTACCCTGACTACATCTTCTTCAAATTTGTTTCTGTCTTGAGAGTATCTGCTTTTCTTATTCACACAAACACATCAAATGTGCTAATAATGACCGTGTTCAGAAAGGGTCAATTAATGTTTGAATCCAGTGTAAATATTGTTTTGACATTTGGTAGATGATTCTTTCTTCTGATTCTGTTTACAAAGCCTGGGAACTTAGCAGTGTGGATATCTCCCAAGAGGGCTTTTGTAATAGAGAGCTTATCTACATAACATTGTGTATGATTAACAGACAATTGTTCCAGAGAACTATTTATTTTTCCACACCTCCCACCTGCAGCAATAATCAGTTAAAAATCCCCCAAAAAGGTACATTTATAAATTTAAATAGTTGGGAGACTTTCTTCAACTAAAGACCATGTGAAAGTAATAGATGAACTTTTGTGGGGTTTCTAGTTTGTTTTGTTTTATTTTTGTAATTTAAATAGATTTAGGGAGCATGAATTTTTTTTTGTTGCATGGGTTGATTGTATAATGCTGAAGTCAGGGCTTTCAATGTACTTGTCATTAGAATAGCATATATTGTACCCGATAGAGTTTTATCCATCACTCCTTCCTTTCCTCCCCCATTCTTAGTTTTCAATGTCAATTACACCATTACATGACCATATATACTCCTCACTTAGCTCCCACTTGTAAGTGAGGACATGTAATATTTGTTCTTCCATTCTTAAGATACTTCACTTAAAATAATGGTCTCCAGTTTTATCCAAGTTGATACAATAGACATTATTTCATTCCATTTTATGGCTGAGTAGTATTCCATGGTATATAAATATCACATTTTCTTTATTCACTTAACAGTTAATGGGCACTTAGGTCAATGTCTTTGCAATTGTGAATTGTGCTGCGATAAACATTCTGGTGCACACGTCTTTCCTTTGGGTAGATACCCAGTATGGGATTGCTGGATCAAATGGTAGGTCTACATTTATTTCTTTGAGAAATCTCTATACTGCTTTCCACAGAGGCTATACAAGTTTACATTCCCACCAATAGTGTATAAGCATACCCTTTTTACTGCATCTGAGCCAACACCTAGATTTTTGAAACTTTTTTTTTCCTTTTATTTCATCATATAATGGGGGTACAAATATTGTTA
>VBSM01001265.1:51372583-51384591 GCA_008086735.1 Cheirogaleus medius
AGAATCAATATCATTAAAATGTCAATATTACCTAAAGTTATCTACAGAATCAATACAATCCCCATCAAATTACCATCAGCAGTCTTTACAGAGCTAGAAAAAACAATTTTTCACTTTGTATGGAACCAGAAAAAACCTCATATAGCCAAAGCAATCTTAAGTAAAAAGAACAACCTTGGAGGCATCAGTCTTCCTGACCTCAAGCTGTACTATAAAGCAATAATAGTTAAATCAGCCTGGAATTGGCACAAGAACAGAAGCATCGATATCTGGAATAGATCTGAGATACCAGAGATGAAACCATCAGTTTACAGTAACCTAATCTTTGATAAAGCAGACAAAAATATACAATGGAGAAAAGAATCTCTCTTCAATAAATGGTGCTGGGAAAACTGGCTAGCTACATGCAGAAGAATGAAGCAGGATCCCTACCTCTCACCTCTCACAAAGTTTTTTGAATTTTTAATAATGGCCATTCTGACTGGGGTAATATGGTATCTCATTGTAGTTTTAATTTGCATTTTACTGATAAATCGTGCTATTGAGCATATTTTCATATATTTGTTGGTTATTTGTCTATCTTCTTTGAAAAAATTGGTTCATGTCTTTTGCCCACTTTGTCATGGGGTTGTTTTTTCCTTGTTGATTCATTCGAGTTCTTTGTATATTCTGGATATTAGTCATGTGTTGGATTAATAGTTTGCGAATATTGTGTCCCATTCTGTAGTTTGCCTATTTACTGTGTTGATTATTTCCTTTACTACACACAAAATTTTTAGTTTATTAAGTTCTATTTATGTATTTTTGTTGTTGCTGTTTTTGCTTTGTGGTCTTGGTCATAAATTCTATGACTAGGCCAATGCCTAGAAGAGTTTTTCCTACATTTTCTTCTAGAATTTTTATGGCTTAAGGTCTTATACTTAAGTATTTTATAATTTATTAAATCGAGTTAATTTTTATATATGATGACAAATAGTAATCTAGTTTCATTCTTCTGAATGTGGTAATACAGTTTTACCAGAACAATTTATGGAATAGGGCATCTTTTTTCCAGTGTCTGTTTTTGTCTACTTTGTCAAAAATCAGTTGGTCATACCTAAATGGCTCCATTTCTGGGTTCTTTATTCGATTCCATTGACCTATATGTCTATCTTTATACCAGTACTATGCTGTTTTTGTTACTATAGCTCTGTAGCATAATTTGAAGTGAGGTAGTGTGACACCTCCAGATTTATTTATTTATTTATTTTGCTTTGAATTGCTTTGGTAATTCAGGCTCTTTTTTGGTTTTCTATGAAGTTTAGGATTATTTTTTCTAGATCTGTGAAAGATGACATTGGTATTTTGATGGGAATTGCATTTAATATGTAAATCACTTGGGCAGTATGGACATTTAACAATGTTGATTCTTCCAATCCATGAGCATGGGATGTTTTTGCACTTGTTTGAGTCATCTATGATTTCTTGCATAAGTATTTTTTAGCTCTCCCTCTAGAGATTTTCACCTCCTTTGTTAAATACATCCCTGAGTATTTTATTTCCTTTGTAGCTATTGTAATTGGTGTTAAGTTCTTGATTTGACTCTCAGCTTAACTGCTATTGGTATATAGAAATGATACTGATTTTTGTACATTAATTTTGCAACCTAAGATGTAACCATAGCTGCTCCTTGTCTCTTCTGGTTATCATTTGCATGGGATTTTTTTTCACCCCTTTACCTTGAGTATATGAGAACTTTTGCAAGTTATTAATAAATGGCTTTCTTAGAGACAGTAGATATTTGGGTTGTGTTTTTTTTTTAAATCAATTCTGCCAATCTACATCTTTAAAATGAGCCATTTAGACCATTTACATTCAATGTTAGTATTGATATGTGTGATGCTGTTCTAATCATCATGTTCATTGCTATATAGTTACTTTATTTTCTCTCTTGTGTTACTGTTTTATAAGAACTATGCTTTTTAACTTTTGAATTTTTTTGAGACAGAGTTTCACTCTGTTGCCTGGGCTAGAGTGCCATGGTGTCAGCCTAACTCACAGCAACCTCAAACTCCTGGGATCAAGCAATCTGACTGCCTCAGCCTCCAGAGTAGCTGGGACTACAGGCATGCGCCACCATGCCTGGCTTATTTTTTCTCTATATTTTTTTAGTTGTCCAGCTAATTTATTGAGTATTTCCCCAGTTATGGGAGGCTATCACCTGAGGGATTCACAGGCACTGGGGTACTAGGTAGTTTCAAGCATCACCCCTCCCACTAGTGCAGTGACTTTCATGGCAAAAGTGGTAGGCTCTACCCCTGGAAGTAGGAAGAGGAAAGAAAAGCCACTTTCCCTGTGCAACTAGTGTGAATCTGAGGGGCCTTGGTGCAGATCAATAGTTGACAGCCCAGCAATTTGGCCTGTGAGACTGGCTTAGGTCATCTAGCCTAATCATAACTCTAGGACCTTCTCTTTGTGTCCCAGCAGCTGCCAACAGTGGGGTTCCCAGTCAGGGAAGGAAAATCCTAGCCAAAGGCTGCAGCACATGCACCAAATAACCCCTTCTATCAGTAGCAACCTCCCAAGCTGGTGGAAGAATCCTGAATAACATATTAGTGGCTCCCCCTAGTGGCAGATCAAGCAACCATAGAAACACACACACATCCAGGATGATAGGCATCCTCTGTGATCTGCCTTGCTCCTACCACTTTAGGGGGAATAGGGTCCAAGTAACCCTCAGGAGTGGCAAGACCCTTCCTAAAGATTGGGGTATTGGTATTCCTCACCCAGGAACCAGAAACCAACACAGAGGCATCAGATTACCTCAATAACTGGCTCTTCCACACAATCTACAACCAATGATAGAGAGGGTAACCCCACAGCTTAACACAATGTCCTCCATCTCAAGCTATTAGAGGGCAGTGGAGATATACACACAGGTGCGATTCACAACGTGGAGCTTAAGCTGGGATACCAAACTTAATCTACTAATCTCCACTGGCAAGAGGTGAAGACAACGGGTCAGAGGTAACCCAACTTGCCAAAATACCTCTAATGCAATACAAGACCAGAGCGCCTCCTCCCACCACTGTTAAGGAACATCACTTGGGGGCTTGAAGTTAAGGGCACAAACCAGTCCTAGCACCCCCAGTTCTCAATGAATTACCCTGATGAGACAGAATCAGAGAAAGGACACGGGGAATATGAAAGAGTAGAAAAGTCACCCCCAAAAGAATTCATGAGACCCTCAAAATTGGATACTAATTTAAATGAAATTATTAAATTTATGGAGGAAGAATTCTGAATATGGATTGTAAGGAAACTCAATGGAATTGAAGAGAAAATAGAAACCCAACACAAAGAAACCATGAGAACAATACAGGAAATGAATGAAAAATTATCCAAAGAAATTGAAATATTATGAAAAATCAAACAGAAACCTTGGAAATGAAGGAGGCATTCAAAGAACTTCAAAACACATTAGAAAGCCTTAAAAATAAAATGGATCACACAGAGGAAAGAATCTCAGAGTCTGAAGATAATACCTATGTCCTAAAACAAATCAGATGAAGAAAAAGAACACAGAAACAAGAGAAAATTAAATAATTAGGAATACATTTAACGAAGGAGGTGAGAGATATTTATATGGAGAACTACAAATCACTGAGAAAAGAAATTGTAGAAGATGTGTACAGATGGAAATCCCTACCCTGCTCATGGATTGTTAGAACCAATACTGTTAAAATGTCCATGCTACCTAAAGTGATCTACAGACTTAATTCAATCCCTATCAAAATTCCACCATCAATCTTTACAGATTTAAAAAAAATAATTCTATGCTTCGTCTGGAACCAGAGAAGACGTCGTATAGCCAAAGCAATCTTAAGCAAAAAGAAAAAATTGGGAAGCATCAGTCTTCCAGACTTTAATCTTTACTACAATGCTATAGTAACTAAAACAGCATGTCATTGGCACAAGAAGAGTGATAAAGGCCTTTGGAACAGGATGGCGATCCCAGATATAAAACCATCCTCATATTGTCATCTAATCTTCAACAAAGCAGACAAAAGTACACATTGAGGAAAAGAATCTCTATTCAATAAGTGGTGCTGGGAAAATTGAATATCCACATGCAGAAGATTGAAACTGGATTCCCACCTCTCACAAAAATCAACTCACATTGAATACTAGACTTAAACCTAAAGCATGAAGCCTTAAGAATTCTGGAAGAAAATGTGGGGAAGACTCTTTTAGATATCAGCCTAGCTAAAGAATTTATGAAGAAGACCCCCAAAGCAATCACAGCAGCAAGAAAAATAAACAAATGGGACCTGATCAAATTAAAAACCTTTTGTACAGCCAAGGAAACTGTCCCTAGAGCAAATAGATAACCTACATAATGGGAGAAAATATTTGCTTTCTACACATCTGATAAAGGGCTCTTAACAAGAATCTATATATAACCTAAGAAAATCAACAAGAAAACAATCAAACAACCCCATCAATAAATGGGCAAAGGACATGAACAGAAACTTTTCAAAAGAAGGCAGACTAATGGCCAGCAAACACATAAAATGAGCTCAACATCTCTAATCATTAGGGAAATGCAAATCAAAACTACAATGAGATATCACCTAACTCCAATGAGAATGGCCTCTATCAAAAAATCCCCAAATAACGAATGCTGGTGTGGATGTGGAGAGATTGGAACACTCTTACATTGCTGGTTGGACTGCCAATTAGTACAACCCCTGTGTAAAGTAATTTGGAGATATCTCAAAGAGCTAAAAATGGAAATATCATTTGACCCAGCAATCCTACTACTAGGCATCTATCCAAAGGAAAAAAAGACATTCTATAATAAAGACATTTGCACTCCAATGATTATAGCAGCACAATTTACAATTGCAAAGATGTGGAAACAACCCAAATGCCCATCAATACATGTGTGGATTAATAAAATGTGGTATATGTATACCATAGAATACTGATCAACTACAAAAAACAGTGGTGACCTAGCACCTCTCATATTATCCTGGATAGAGATTGACCCCATCCTTTGAAGTATGGACAGTAAAACATGCGCCACATGTACTCGCCATCAAACTGGTACTAATTAATCAACATTAAGGTGCTCACATGGTAGTAATACTGGGTGCCGAGCTGGTGGAGGGGTGGAGGGCGGAGGGTGGAGGGGGTGAAGTGGGTAAACCCACAGCTAATAGAGATGGGGTGCATTGTATGGGGGAAGGACACACTTGTGGCCCTGGCTTGAGCAAGGCAAAGGCATTTCATGTAACCAAAATGTTTGTACTCCCCTAGTATCCTGAATTAAAATAAATAAATAAATAAATAAAAAGTTACAAAAAAATAAAAAATGATAACATATACAAACAAATAGAAAAAAACATTTAAAAAGCTCATTTTTTTTCCTATTAAAACATAACCCATAATTTCATCACTGTATCTTTTGAAGAGGGGATAGTCTGATGAAACATGTTATTACTAGATAAAAATATCAAAGTATCTTCAATAATGTAATTTTTGAGAGAACCCACTGAGGGGTACATTTCTCAATGTAAGCCATGAAAAGCGCTGGATTCAGAAATGAGTTCACCCTAGGGCTTACCTGGACGATTGCTTTCCTTTTATTCCCATTAGAGATGGATAACTTTAAGGACTCTCTGTTCAGGAAAATAATTACACCTCTCTTTGGGTGAGGCTCTGGAATAATTATGTGCGTTCGTTCCATCAAAGCAATACTCCTGCACTGCTCAGGGCAACCCTTCAAGTAGCAATTACAAAGATTAAAAATTGAAATGAAAGAACTCTTACATTTTGAGAAATATATTTAGTAGATAATATTGCCCAAGTTTCAAACATTTCTGAATATCCATAATGCAAAATACTAATATATCTAATCTACTTCCTCTTAGAAAACCTATTCTTATCAATTCAGCTTTCTCTTAAGACAATTTCCCTTTTATATTTAGTTCTTAGAGTTATACCAATGGGGAGCAATACAGAGGCAGAGGGCAGAAATTAAACTGATCATAAACAAATGCAGCCTAATTGTCTATCGTTTATTTTTAAAGTGGGCCTATTTCTGAGCTAGCCAATGTGTATAGGGTAACAGAGTATGGATTATGTAATCCTTTTCTTTTCCTCACCTTTGTTCCTGCCACTGCCTCATCAAAGTTGTTTTTTTTTTTTTTAAACGTCTGCACATCATAGGAAATAGGCTTCAGGAAAAAAAATCAATCAAATTTCATATGCTGATTCTATTTCTCATCCATTTCAACAGCCCCAAGGCTGAATTCTCAGGCGGGGAGAGTTCTGCATTGCAAAGAAGGGAGAGTACCAATGCACATCTCTTACTTCACCAATGCCTCTCAGGAAAGATCCTGTGGACACAAAAAAGCTTCATGAAGAGAAGTGCACTCGCAGCTTGGAAAGTTATCCAGCAATTCAGTAAAGTTAAACAAACTTTTGTTCTCTGGAATCTGATCTACATAAATGAACTGGCAAGGATTTTTAAGCAAGATATTCAAGGATTGACATAGAAATAGTCATTTGCAAAGCAAATTAGGACTACTTGTGTTTTGTTTATATTGCTTACAGTGGAGGGGAGAAATTGCCATGTGGATTTGCCTCCTATGCTCAGGGAAATCAATCACTTTGTGTAAATCATTCATAATTCCAATTGTCCTAATAATGCCATTATAGCAAAAGGGGAAAAAAATCTGGTAGAGAATTGAAGCAGGAATTATGCATTGCATATTTTTATTCTCCCTCAATCTAGAATGTTCTTTAGCTTTTCATTGCCTTTCATGACCTTGACCTGTATTTTTTTAATAACTTTTATTTTAGTATAGTTTTAGATTTTAAGAAGTTTCAAAGGCAGGGCAGAGGTTTCTCATATGCCCTATACCCAGTTTTCTTTAAGATTTTACATTTTACAGCTAATGAACAAATATTCATACATTATCTAAAAGAACATACTTTGCTTAGATTTCCCAAGTTTTTAACTAATGTCCTTTTTCCATTCCAGGAAACTTTCCAGGATACTACATTACACTTAGTTATCATGAACTTTACAAATCAATAAAGGGGTGCAAGGCAAGAACCGTGGTAAGGGCCTAAAACTCTGCGAAGGCACAGGCCTAGCTAAAAATATTGATAATAATCAGCCACTGTCCCCTTGATTGCTTCTCTATAATTGCTACTCAGGAGTCACATAGCTGGTGGTCATAAAGATTCTTAACTTTCTCCATAGATAGCATCACCTTTTCAAAACCTAAAGATAGTTTCTGAGATGTCTTCCAGGCTCCACATTCTAGTGGCTTGGCTGACACACCCAGACCAGCTGCCCATAACAAGAAACTGACTCAACTGGAATTGTGACCCCAACCCAGGAACTGACTCAATATGAGAAGATGATTCCTACACTCCTACAATTGTGCCCCAAACCTAGCCAATTAGCAAACTCAACTGCCTAATCCTTTGCCCACAAAATGATCTTTAAAAACCCTGTCTCTCAAATTTTGGGAAAGGCAGATTTGAGAAATTCCTCCCATCTCCCCTCTAATTAAACTCTTTTTCCATTGCAATCCTGACTGCCTCCGGGTATTAGCCCTTTGTGCAATTGGCAATACAACCCAGTTGGGTGACATCAATCATGTTTCCTTATACTCCTCTAAACTAAGAAATTTTCTCAGCCTTTCCATGTTTTTGATGACCTTGAAGAATATTGGTTAGGCATTTTGCAGAATCCTTCAATTGGGTTTGTCTGATTTTTTTGTGTGTGGTTTTACTGGGCTTATGGGTTTTGTTTTATTTTGTTTTTGAGGAAGAACACAGAGATAAATTGCCATTATCATCATATAAAGGTACATGTCATCAACATGAATCTTCACTATTGATGTTAACCTTGATCACCTGACTGAGTTTGTTTTTGCCAGGTCTCTCCATTATAAAATTGCAAAGTTACCCCCTCCACTCCCTGCAACACACACACACACACACATATTTTCCATATGGGATTCTTTGGAAAGAAGTAACTATGCACAGCCTACACTTACGGAGTGGAAAGTTACCTCCTGGGGGCAGAATATTTAAAGAAGATTTGTCAATTCTCTTGCATTTATGTATTTAATCGTTTATTTATATCAATATGGACTCATGGTCATTTTTACTTTAGGTTATTATCTAATGTTACATTATTTGTTTTCTTGCTCAAATTTTTCTACCTTTCAGTAGCCCTTTTGTTTGACTTCTATGTCTCTTTGATATACCTATATGATTCCATTTGTGTGTGTGTGTGTTTGCACATTTTACATACTTGTGCCAAAAGAAGCTCCAGGCTTATCTTGAATATTCCCTGCCATAGCACTAGAATCGGTGATCTCTCCAAGGAGTCCTGGTCCTTTTTATTAGGTAATAGTAGATCTTGATATTTCTGAAGAGTACAGTACACTTTTATGTGGAATGTCCCTTAATTTGCATTTGTGTGGTACGTTCTCATAATTCTGTTCAGATTATGCATTTTGGCAGGAATACCAACCACAAAAGTAATATTGCATTTTCACTCTATCATATCAAAAAACATACAGTGTAGTTTGTCCTATTACTTATCATGTTAACTTTGATTACTTGTTAAGTTAGTTTGTGCCAGATATCTTGACTAAGAGGCATTATTAGGGAAGATATTTGATATCATGTAAATGGCATATTTCTAATAAAGCTTTACCCTCAAATTGAATATTTATTGATGAGCCTTGCCTGAAGGCATTATTAATATGTAGGTTGAAAAATTTTTATTTTATCATTCTATCATTCATTCTACATTTATTAGTTGACTAGTTGACATCTGACTATATTTAAAAAGTTATGCCTATTTATTAATCTATTTACATATGTCAGTGTAGACACATGACATTTTGTCCTATTCAATAGGTTGGAGTCATCAACATCATTATTTATGTGTATGTGAAAATTGTCCTAGCTAATGCAAGTCCCTTCAGTCTGATTCTTATGTCCTTTTTACATTCCCTCCATATCTCTGAAGCATGTTTTTTTTCCTTTGTGATGTAACAAGATGTTACAGCTTCATTTTGTATTTCTCTACCTCATCCTTGGAACCATCCATTTCTTCAATGAGCCCTGGTTCCTTTTAATGGAGTATGATACACAAAAATTAAGATCTGGGAAGCAGGAGTGCTCACTGCTACTAGGCCGTCATTGTTTCTAGGCCCTTTTAGGAGACAGAGTAGAATATATATCTATCCGCATAGTATATGTTATGATCTTAATGTTTGCCCCCCCATTCATATGTTGCAATCTAATCACTAAATGTGATTAGATTAGGATGTACAGCCATTGGACTGTGATTAACGTCCTTATAAAAGAGGTCCCAGAGAGCTCCCATCCACCTTAGACCATGTGAGCACACGGAAAGGAGCCATCTATGAAACAATAAATAGACCTTCATCAGACATAAAATCTGCTGGTACCTTGATCTTGAACTTCCCGGCCTCCAGGACTTTGAGAAATAAATTTCTTTTCTTTATGAAACACCAAGTTTATGGCATTTTGTTATATCAGCCTGAATGAGCTCATATAGAAACTCTTTTCTTTTTATAGTCAAATGTCAACTCACTAGCCAATCAATAAATATGGAAGGAATTATGGAATTAGAAAATCATCATTTATAAACCATCATAGAAGTTAAAATTGGGGGGCAAATATTTGATGATAAGTTTGTGACATATACAATGTATGCAATAGATATGCCATACAAGTTGGTATATCTATATAGATATACATGCAAGTTGTGTATATTATATATTCTAAATATTTGCCTATTTATATTAAAATTATAATTTCACATTGATTCTTCTGATTTTATTTCAATAACACAGGGTTTATTCTAGCTTTCTACTCCATAACTTTCATTCCTTTCTTGAATAGTAAGAAACCTGACTCCTTTAGCTATAGTATATTTACTTATTTACTCAGTCCTGGAATATACACAGTGTTTCATAAATTTTTACTCATAATATTGAGAAAAACAAACTTGGTAACCAGAGTTCAACATTTCTCTACAATTCTTTGGCATATAGCAAATAGTTTTGTAGCTAAAATACTGTGTTCAAATGTTGCATAGTTGTTTTTTTTTTTCCAGTGTAGTTGCATTATTCATGTGAGATATAGTTAGGTTTATTTGCTTGTGTTTATATTTCATATTTTCCTTTCTTATTCTTGTGATTTTGATGTTTGTTTTTGCCCATATCTGTTTTTAAATGATGATTATACTTATCAAGTAATTTTAATTTCAAGCAATTTTAATTTCAATTTCAATTTTTAATTTAAATTTCAAGCAAATTTAATTTTTATCTAGTTTTAAATTGCTATCCTATAGAGTCAAAAACCTTTAAAGTAGATATCAGGTTGAGTGAGTTGATGTTGCCAAGTTAAAAAAAATACATAGGCAATATGTATAGCAAACAAACACCTTACCTTATCAACAAATTCAAGCTGAATTTGCACTGAGATGTGTCCTATGTATTTACTGGTACAGTGACTAAGTTTTTCCTCATTTCAAAGAGAAATGTTTGTGGAAGGAATTTCAGCTCTTCCTTTATATTTTCTCTCATATATTTTTAAGAATTAAAAGTTAAGAGACATAGCAAGGTTATTTTTATATCTAGAAAATGCAGAGTAATACATTGCTTTTGCTGTAATTTCAAGTTTTAGGAGGAAGATTTTGTAATCAGTTGAAAAAATTACCCTTGCCTTCTGAAACAATTTTAATCACTGCTTACTACTAACTAACACAACTGTCTTCCACTGAAGAAAAGGAATATTGTGTTGACCAAACTCGGTGAAGCTTATGTTTGCTAGTAAGTTTTCTCCCCAAATCTAGAATACTGGCCTCAGAATTAAATGTGATTATTTTCCTTCTAAGGTTATATAATTTCAAAAGAAAAATAATCTATCCTATCTTTCCCCTGAGAAACTAATAAGGCTTGACCTAAATAGAGGCTTCTAGGATTGAAATTAGATATAGCAGAAAATTTAATGGAATCTTAGAGAATCCCTCAGTATCTTCCAGTCAAAATGTTTTCATTTTAGAGAAAAGAAAAATACTCCACATTTCTTGAAGTCACTACAATGAAACACATCCACACATGCACTGAACAATTTTTAACTGGATTCACCTGAAAAACAGAAGAATGAAACAGAACACTTAAATAAGGCAAAATATATGTCATATTCCCATTTCAATTCCCTTCAGAATTGAGCAAATTGCAAAGTACAAACTTAGCTCTAAATATTTAATTTTGAGGAAATGACTATAGAAAACTACCTAGTTGAGTTATATGTATTTAAATATATGTAACTGAGTAACACCTATTTCTAAAAAATGGGAACAAGGCTTTAACCACACTCAGGCAGGGGTCCTCAAACTTTATAAACAGGGGGCCAGTTCACTGTCCCTCAGACCGTTGGAGGGCCAGACTATAGTTTAAAAAAACTATGAACAAATTCCTATGCACACTGCACATATCTTATTTTGAAGTTAAAAAACAAATGGGTCTTCAAAGGCAATCACAGCAGCAACAAAAATAAACAAATGGGACCTGATCAAATTAAAAAGCTTCTTCACAGCCAAAGAAACAGTCAAGAGAGCAAACAGACAACCCACAGAATGGGAGAAAATTTTCGCAAGCTACACATCCGACAAAGGGCTGATAACTAGAATCTATTTAGAACTCAGGAAAATCAGCAAAGAAAAATCAAACAACCCTATCAAAAAGTGGGCAAAGGACATGAACAGAAATTTTTCAAAAGAAGACAGAATAATGGCCAACAAACAAATGAAAAAATCCTCAACATCTCTAATCATCAGGGAAATGCAAATCAAAACTGCAATGAGATATCATTTATCTCTGGTAAGAATGGCCTTTATCAAGAAGTCCCCAAACAATAAATATTGGCGTGGATGCGGAGAGATAGGAACACTCCTA
>VBSM01001265.1:51384691-51408333 GCA_008086735.1 Cheirogaleus medius
GCTGAAATAAAAAAAAAAATTAAAAAAAAAATGGGCAAAAACACCCACATGTGGCCCATGGGCCGTAGTTTGAGGAGGCCTGAAAGAGTAATGATTTTTACATTGTAGGAAAAGCCAGAGGAATGAAGCAAGGGGAGAAGAAGAAATTTATTGAAATTTTCCTGTCAGTCACTATGCCACACATGAACTAACTCAATGTAACCCATTTAGGCTTTTTGCTACACTCAACAGAACATCATTGTTGCAACCAAAGACACTTGAGAAGAAATTTAAATCTTTTTGAAAGTATCTGCAAGAAAAATAAAAAGAATCAAATAACTGTTATGATAACAAAATTAGATACACTGCAAAATTTCTCAAAACTACATACTCTCCATTTCTTATTCTCAATGTAGCTTGCAGATGTAGTTGCTAATTAAAACTTCCAGCCAAAATTCGAGATCTCTTAAACTTGATCACAAATACAATCCACATAAGTTCCTTCCTTTTCTTTTTTCTTTTAGATCAATCTTTATTATACAGGCCAACTTGTCTTTCTTGTGGGATTATTTAACTAATGCCTAGTTTTCTTATCAGTTCAATAACAATGAAGATTTCAGGTTTGTCTCCAAAAAATATGTATATCTTTTTTTAAATCTCCTGACTACAATGCATACCCAATTAGGAAACTCATTTGTTTTGTTGACTGCTTTATCTCCAAGTCTAACATAATACCTAGTTTGAGTCAAAAGATTTTCGTCAAATGAAAATCTCTAAGTTTTCTTCTCTTCCTTATTTTTTTGTTTTTATACCTGAAAAGAAGAAAATAAGGATCCAAAAACACATCTTACAATGAAAATCCATATTTCTTGAATAGGTCTTATGACAGAGGTGAGGATAGATCCCCAAGAAAACTGCAAACACCTAATTTATCAAAGAAATACTTACATATTGATTCACTAGTGTTTACTTAATATTAATTAGCATAACTATATCTCAGAACCTTTTGGAAGGTTATGATGTTAATAGTTACCCTGCATGTCTGAGAGGCTAGACAGTTAAGAGAGTTTAGACATTTAATTAAAAGTTACCTACATATTTTCACACATGTCAAATATTATAGTATTCATCAATGATGTATTGAATACAGGGTATATTTGTCACTTGTTTTCTTCTCTTGAGTTAATATACTATGTATCTGGTATTGATGAAATTACTGCTCTTAAGTCTTAAGAAGTTACTTTGCTGCACAAGAAGTACATTTGTAACCTTCTTTTTGATGAAGTTTCTCATTTGAATATACAAAATCTCTTTGCCAATAGTCCATATTGATGATTTAGGAGAAAAGACACTGAATCCATACCCTTCCTCACATTCTGCTGTGTTCAATGACCTTAGACTATATATTTCCTAGCCAATCTGTCTCTCAAATTCATGTCATTGATTACAAGAGAATGTAGAATAATTAACAGAAATTCAGTACTACAAAATCAACTCATGACTCTTCCTCAAAATAAGTGAGCCATTAGTGGAATCTTAAAATAAAAGAATATTTATTTGTTTTAACAAAAGACAATGCATTTTCCTTCTAAGCCATTCTGCCAATGTCCTGAAATCATTAAACCAGAGACTTGAGGCTAAGCCTCATCAAAAATTATAATTAATATGCACCCACTGATTTATAGTTTTCATTCAGTGTTTCAAGTATTCAGATATTATATCTTCAAGATGACAAGGGACTATCATTCAATTTCACCAATGAGGATACAAAAGAGCAGAGAAAGTATTGAACTTACCCTAGGCCAAAGAGGAGTTCCATCTCCCCCACAATGAAAATCATGTACTCCCACAAAGAGGTTGATGCAGGTTTTGTATAGCCTGAACCTTATACAATTTGAGATGTGTGTAGGGAACAGCCCTATTTAAGAAAAATGATACAAATTTTAAATATAATATTAGGCATGAAATATGACTGTTTATCAATGAGAAAAGAAATTCAAAAATTTGAAGACTGAAAAATACTACAACAATCATGAAGTCCAAAACAGTACTATGATATTTTCAGTAATTACTTTCTGACACACATCCCTAGTTCCTTTTTCTTACATTTTTTATTCTTGTTATTTGATCATTTGTCTATAAGACATGGTTTCATAATTTTATAGAGTAAATTCAAAGATAATTTAATCATTCCTTTAACTTTTTTGACCAAAGTGCTTTATTGATATTTAGATATTTATATCTCAAGACAGGAGGGAAACATTTTGTCTGTTTAACATTTCAAAAATCTAATAGGAGGTAGGCATCCTGGGGATAACAAAAAGGAGAACATGGGTGGACATGGTACACAATTTAAATTATTGATATTTATGTATACATACACACACAGTGAATAAATAATTTATATATATTATTACAACTTAGCCTCACAAACAGGAATGATTTGTTATTTTCCCCATTGGACAGATAAGAAAACTGGAGCTCAGAAAATTCAGACATTTTGACAAAATTCACAAAATCACCATGTGGTGAGTTCATGTCCACACTTCCTGACTACAAAGCTCGTGCTCATCCATATACCATTCTGCTGCATCTTGATGTAAGATAACTGTTAATAAAATGAAAGGAGGGGTATTCTATATGGAAGGGAAGACACAAGGCATCCACTTTCCAAATTTCAAATATTGTTTAGCTCTCATAGCCTATGCTCTTGGACAACAATAAGCTAACATTCCTAATCCCTTCATAGACTGCATGGCACTATGGGGCCAGGCATCCTCTTTTGTAGTTAAGACCTGATAATTACCAAGCCATTTTCACTACTGTTGGTCCTTTTTTCATATTCTGTCATTTGGATTTTCCCCACAGTGACTTTTTGTCTTAAACAGAAAGAACAAGCATATTCTCTGCACTCTCAAATGACCCAGATACACATTCCTGGAGAATTTGAAGTTTCCCAACAGAATACATTTGATGAAAATGTAGCCCATTTAAAATACCTCTTTTATGTTTCCTAATTGTCCATAGCCAGGATTGTACTAAATATCAATCACATTGCTAGAATACGGAAAAAGAAATCTATTTTCTCTTGGTAACATTGAAGTCCTTATGTACATGAGTCAAAAGTTTAACAAACCCACAGAGAAGGAAAATAATTTTTAAAAGAAATAAGCTCTAAAACTATTTATGTACTTTTCGGGGAAGTATTTATGTTACATAATTATGAATATATAATTTCTCAGGTCATTATATTTACATAATATTTTTTTCTTAAAGTGCTTTTAGGATCTGTGAAGAAAAACTAACTTTAAAGTCTCCTTTTTGAAATGCTTTAATTTTTCCATTTTATCATATTTTAGCTCTTCTCATATTCTGATTTACTCCTCAATTCACAGTTACTATTTTCAACAGTAGTATCATTTAAAGTTGAAATTTCCCTCTGGAATATCTTATCTGATTACATGAGAGTCTTAAATATCATATAAATTTTTTTTGTAAGTACTGAATTGCCCTAAAAAATCTGAACATTTTAGAGTTGCTGAAGTTTCAAGAATTATGTCTGAGTTTAACAAGTAAGGGGAAAATGGTTCAACAAAAAGCATAGTTGTTGTTTAAATTAATATAGTATACCATGAGTAAAAGTTCAAAAAATAAAAGTTTGGCCCCCAAATGATACCACAAACAAAGGGTCATACGAAGTGATAGAAGAAAAGGATATTTGTCATTAAATATTTTATTACATGGACAGTAGAGAGCAATAGAACTTTGTTCAGGAAAGGAATTGCACTATCAAATAAGTTATTTAGGAATACAGTTGTAAGGAGACTGTAGTGCAGAATGAGAACTGGAAGAGATGGAGTTGGGGAAATCAGTTAGGAAGACAGGTGTGATATGATGAAGAAAAAAGGACTCAAATGAATAAATAGAATATTTTTACTTGCATTTGCCAATATAGAAATCTTCTGGATTATTCAAGAGAACAATGTTCATAAACAGCATGTGAAGTACTTTCTCCATTTCTTTACCATCTTTCATTTTTCCGGAAAAACACAGCAATATCAGTTTGATATACAATCATGAAAAGGAAACCGAGTAAAAATATATCCAAATTGATATTCCTTTTTCAAAAAATATTTATTTAATATAACATACAGAAAGTATGTTAGATACCTAATATGTATCTTAGTTGAGTTTTTCAAGATGACTACCTTTCTAATCATTTAAAAGAATGAAAACAATATCAGCACGACAGAAATCCAAATTTTGCCCTGTAAGTAAATACACATTCAAATCCTAATTGAGCCAAGTTTACTTTGACCCAAAATTCTTTTAAGATATTGATTAAAAGAAATGAACATTGTTAAAGCATTTATGTTTACAGACATATATAAATACATATTTTTAAAAGTGGAAAGTGAACACTGTTTTGTTGAAGAGAAAGTAAAAAGTTATAGGTGTCATATTCTTTTTTCTCAATATTTTTAATTCATTTTTTTATTTAGATATAATTGTAAGTTTAGAGAAAAGTTGTGAGAATATTGCAAAGAATTCCTGCATGCCCCTTACATATATTTATGAATTAATTCTATTTTATCCTGTTTGCTTTATCTAACTATTCATCTATCTACGTGGCTATATTACTTAACCATGTGAAAGTACGTTGGAGGCATTGGGCCCATTTACCTCTAAATAAAACAGCGTATATTTCCTAAGTACTAGAGTTTTCTTTTACTTAACAGCAGTAAAATTATCAAAATCATAAAATACAATACTATTGTTTAATTTATATCCCATATGCAACTGTCATCAATTATCCCAATAATGTCCTTTATAATTTCTTTTTATTCTGATCTAAGATACAAAGCAAGGTCATGCATTGCTCATTTCTTTAGTGTTTTTTAATCTATAACCTTCAGTCTTTCCTGTTTCTGTTATTTTTAAAAAGTAAAGATGACTAATTTTGCAGAATGGAACTTAGTTTGGCTTTAACTATTGTTTCTTCATATTAGATTCATGATAAGTACTTTTTGTAGAGATAGCTCATTAATGATGTTGTGTCCTCAGTGCATCATATTAATTTAGTTGGTTGGCCACTTAATGGTGATGCTACATCAGATCCTTTGGTTCATGTCTTGTCTACTAGATTGAGAGTGAAGTTATTATTTTTTCCCTTTGTAGTTAGTATCTTAAGGAGATATTATAGATGTATAGACATGCATCTTCATCTATCTTCTACCTATCATCTCTGTATTTTGCAATTTTATTTTATTCTTTCACTAAACAATTTATTTTCAAAATGCATAGTAGTTTACAGAGCTCATTCTCGTTCTTTAGATGTATATTTCTCTACATATTCAACTAATCTCCCTATATATGGGCAAATGGATTTCA
The DNA here is from genome assembly GCA_008086735.1 of Cheirogaleus medius. Taxonomy (NCBI): domain Eukaryota; kingdom Metazoa; phylum Chordata; class Mammalia; order Primates; family Cheirogaleidae; genus Cheirogaleus; species Cheirogaleus medius. The sequence goes on from VBSM01001265.1 coordinate 51,390,062, forward strand.
TTCTAATATTTTGCAAATTAAAATAATGTTGTTCATAATAATCTTATGTATCTTCTGAAGATGTATATCCAGGATGAAGTCCTAGAAGTAGAATTGCTAATAGTAAAAAGGAAAATACATATGCACATTGCAAATATTGGCAAATTTGCCTCTATAAAGATTGAGCTATTTTGCATTCTCACGAAGAAAATAGAGTGCCTGGTTCCCCAAAGCATTACTAATAGAATCAAGATTTTAATTTGTTTATAAGGTGTCATTATTTTCTTGCTGCTGGGAAATTTGTTTATCTTATCTTTTTTTCTCAGTACATGTTCTTTGGGTTTACTGAAATTTTTGAATCAATAAATTTTTGTCTTTCACTAAAATTTGGCTAAGGTTCTACTATTGTTTCTTTTGTTTTGTTTTTAAATTTTAACCCCACTCTTACTGTCTTCTACCGAGTGTCAATTACACACATATTAAACTTTTAATGTTGTTCCAGAAATGCTATATTTCAGTTTCTTTCTTTTTTTCCACCCGCCTCCCTCTTTTCTGGCTCAAATTGAATAACTTCTATTGATCTGCCTTTAAGATCACTGGTTATTTCCTCTCCCATATTTACTATGTTGTCTCATCCATTTAAAATTTTATCAAATATATTGGAATTTTTTAGTTGTAGAATTTTTATTTTGTTATTTTTAGTAATTTCTATTTTTCTTTTTCAGTTTCCTATTTTTTACTCATTAAGAGCATATTTTTTTTACAACAGTAAGCATGACTATTTAGTTGCTTTAAAACATTTGCTGCTAATTCCAATATCTAGTTCACCTTAGTTGAGTACATTCTTTATACGTTGAGTAATTTTTATTGTATCCTGTACATTGTGAATGTTATACTGTAGAGATTATGGATTCCATTATAATCCACCAAAGTTTGATTTTTTCCTCATTTATTTTGGTAGGAAATTAAGTTGCTTCAACTCAAATTGAAGCTCTCATTTGCTCAAATCTCTGTTCATGTCTTTCATTCTTAGCTGTGCTGCTTTTGGTCTGTCTCTTACATATATAATTTATGACAGTTCTAAAATGTAAGAAGTGTGTTGAGACCTTAAAATAAGAGTCAGAGTCCCTTCTGTGACTTCTCCCTCACTTTCTACCAGCTGCTGATGATCCTAGTTTAATTTTTTGGGTCTTCTGACCTGAAGATTATGGTTTTTCCACTGGAAATTTAGAGCTCTAAAAAGTTGTGACTATGGTTTACCCTTAGGATAAAAGCCAGAAAAACCTGAAACATCCTTTGCCTCATTGTTCTTCTAAGTTAACTTCCCTTTGAAGATGCCTGGTTTTACTCACTTTTTATGCCTTCAGATAGTATTTAATTTTGCATTTTTCCAGGGAACGTGGGGGATTTTTATGATTTTATTTGTTCTTCATGTTGATTTGTGGTGATTTCAGTAGATGTGTGGAATGTAGGATTTAGGTGAGTACCTTGGGCTTCTGGAATTCCTCCAGCTGATGCTTGTTTTCCCATCAATATCATTAGATTTCAGACAAACATAGCTATTACATTTGCTGCTTGGCTACTGGAATCATGTCTTCTCTATGTTGCATAAACAATAAAGGGAAAAAAACCTGGCACCCTTAGCAAATATCTATAATGTAATGTAAATAATATGTCTTCTATTGTCTAATGTAATTGGATTGGAAAACTTAACTCTGGTGCTCACTAGCTATACTTTCCTAGTCACATGAACTTTATTAGCCTTATTCTTCATAATTTTAAAATAGGAACAATCATACTTTCCTCACAAATAAAATAATGCTTGTAAAACAGTATTTAATATGTAAGCTTTCATCTCCTTAATTTTATGTACGATGAAACTGAGGTTCTGTGAGGTGAAGTTAAAGGCCCAAGGTCACCTGTCAGGCCAAAACCAGGTTTAGGAGCCTAATATTATTTGGTACTTTTTTCTTGGTCCTTAATTTGGTCCTTAATTTCTTAATTGTTTCTTTTTGGGATCTTATGCTCTTTTATATATTATATGTAAATATAATATATATAGTGTACACACACACACGCACACACTCTTATTCATTGAACTAAAAAAAACCAACACTTTGAATTTTATCAGTCCCTTTCATATTGCTATTAACTGCAAGTTGGAAAACTTCCATGAATCTCAATGACAACATTACTAAAGTCAGGTCAAACTTTGTCTCAGTGTTGAGTGAGCAGTAACTAAAATACATATAAAGTGTTTTGGATATTGTTAATGTATAATAATGTTAGTTTATATCTTGGGTTTTTGTATAGGTCCTTAAAATATTTGAAAAGTCTTTTTTCATGGTCTTGTCCCTAATTGGATATTTATTTTAACAGTTTTGTGATCAATATCATGTAATTCTTCAACCACAGAGTTGTCCTGTACGATATTCTATTTGTCAGTAAGGCCCAGTGTATTTTCCAATCTCATGAGTAACCGAATTCTGCAGCAAGCATGGGAATAACTCCAGGACTTTGTCATCATGTAGACATTTTTCTCTCTCCTCTTCCAGACAATGCATGTAATAGTGACATTACAATAAACTCAAATTTGACCTGCTTAAAGCCAGCATTCACAAACATGTCCTCCCTTTGGCAGAGTAGTATCTACTGAGAGCAGAGACAAGAATGGCTGAAACATATCCCTTTCCATGTTTTATATATAGTAGACAGGTATAGCATTCAAAAGATTCAAGACTTCCCCAGGGGCAATCTTCTTCCAGGTAAAAGTTGTGTTTTCTTAACTTCCGTAAAAGTTTTCTCATTTGTCCCTGCTATCTAAAGACAATTTACATTGAGGTCAGGTTGATGATGCAAGACAAGGCACAGGGCTGTCTGAGATTTTCATTTCAGGCTGCCTGTCTGATTTAAACTCCAAATGCTAGAGTCAGAGCCTCAGGTATAACTCATTGTTCTGTTTTTTTCATCTAAGAGTATTCTTTTGTTAAAGGTCTAAGACCTTATTTTTCTTTTCCTTATTTTAAAGAATAAGTTTGAAATGTAGACTCAAGCTCTCTTTCACAACGAGAAAGCTTTCACATCTAAAATATTGGTTTAAAGAGGATAGTTTTCTATAATTTACTGAATTTGAACTTTCAGTGAAAAAATGTTTTACTCGCAAACATAGCTGGGCTATTTTTAAGCACTGTTATAATATGACTTTAAATATATCAAAAATAAAAATCAATCAAATTGAATGATGATGTATTGGTGGAGAGAATGCATGATCACTTATCCAATATTAAAGAATTTTCAACATGCAAATAATCAAGCGTGTTTATATATACTACCAATAAACTATTTGAAAAACAAATAAAAAAAACAATCTCATATTCAATAGTTGCAAAAAATACATGGGAATAAATTTAACCAAGGAGGTTAAGCATTTGTACATTGGAAATTATAAAACACTGATGAAAGTAATTGAAGAAGATAAAAATAAATGGAAAGATAACCATGTTTATGAATGGAAGGATTAATATTGTTTAAATGTCTATACTACCCAAAGGATCTACCTTCAATGCAATCCCTATCAAATGTCAATTCCAATTACATTTTTCATGGAGAAAAAAAAATCCTAAAACTTATATGGAATCACAAAAGAACTAGAATAGCCAAGACAATTCTGAGCATAAAGAACAAAGCTGGAGGCATCACACTACCTGATTTCAAAATATGCTGCAAAGCCATGGTAACTAGAACAGTATGATACTTACTTTAAAACAGACATACAAACCACTGGAACAGAATAGGGAATCCAGAAATACATCTACATATTTATGAGCAATTGTTGAAAAATGTGTCAAGAATACAAAATGGTTAAAAAAGTCTTTTTTTTCTGTTATGGAACAATTTATTGTATTACTATAAAGCAAATAAAAGAACAGTGGAAAAAACAGCTATTTAACCTAAGGGTACAGTTTTAAAAATTCTACATCTTTCCTAAATTGCACTGAAAAACTCAAATGATGATTTAACTGTCTTAGTAAGACTCGATTACATTTTAAAAGTAATACCAGGTACATATTTAAAGAAAGGGATCCCTATGTAGCAAGCAAATATATGTACTTAATGTGGTTTAATTATTATATATGTTATATAATTTATTTTTTGGAATAAATTCACAATAATACCTTTTATAATTTATCTCTTTCTAAAAATTTAATACAGCAAAAAAAAAATGCAGATAATTGATGGTTCCACTTAGTACAGTCAGTTGATATTTAAAATACTGTCTATTGCTTTACAAAGTAAAATGTTTTTTTCTGTGAAAAAGTCTTTTAAAAAATGGTGCTGAGAAAATTGGATATCCACATGCAGAAGAATGAAACAGGACTTTTGTCTCATACCATATACAAAATAAAAAAATAAAAAATAATGTCAAAATGTATTAAAGAATTAAATGTAATACCTGAATCTGTAAACCTAGAAGAAAACATTGGGCAAAAGGTTTTTGACATTGTTCTTGTTAAGATTTTTTGAATATGACCCTTAAAGCACAGATAGCAACAATAAAAAAATAGGCAAACGGATTGCATCAAACTAAAAAGCTTCTGAACAGCAAAGGAAACAATTGATGGAGTGAATAGATACTATAAGAAAAAGAAGTAACTTGTGACTGGGTGGTTAAAATAAGAAAAAGAAAAGGAAGAAAATATTTGCATATCATACATCTGATAAAGGGCTAATATCCAAAATATGTAAGGAAATCAAACTCAACAGCAGGAAAACAAATAATCCAATTAAAAATGGACAAAGGACCGAATAGACATTTCTCAAAAGAAATACAAATAATCAATAGGTATATGAAAAATTGCTCAAAATCACTAATCATCAGAGATGCAAATTAAAACTACAATTAGATATCACTTCACACCTGTTAGGATGGTTATTATAAAAAATATGAAAGATAAATTTTGGTGATAATGTGGAGAAAAGGAAACCCATGTGAATTGTTGCTGGGAATATAAATTAGTTACAACCATTATGGTAAACAACTTGGAAATTCCTCAAAAAATTAAAAATAGAAATATCATATGATCTACCAATTCTACTTCTCAGTATATATCCAAAGGCAATAAAATTGGTATGTCAAAGAGATATTTGTACTCTTATGTCCACTGTAGCATTATTCACAATATCTAAGATACAGATGGAATCAACCTGAGTGTTTGTCAGTGGATGAGTGGATAAAGAAAAAATTATATATATACACAATGGAATACCATTCAGTTTTATAAAAGATGGAAATCCTGTCATTGGTAACAACATGGATAAGCCCAGAAGATTATATGAAATAAAATAAGCCAGACACAAAATGACAAGTACTACATGAGGTCACTCTTATTTGGGATTTAAAAATAGTCAATTTATGGAAGCAGAGAGTACAATGGTGGTTACCAGGGGTTAACAGGAGTGGGGGGGACAGGGAGATGATAGGGAATGGGGACATGATGTTCAAAGGGTACAAAGTTTCAGTTAGATGGGAGGGATGAATTCTGGGCATCTACTGTACAGCTTGGTGACCACAGTTAATAATAATTAATGCATTGTGTACTTGAAAATTGCTAAGAAGATAGATTATAAATGTTTGCACCACAAAAAAAAAATAAGCATGTGAGATGATGACTATGTTAATTAAATTGATGTAGTCATTTCACAATGTATACATATATCAAAACATCATGCTGTACACCATGCATATTGGTCAGTTAAAATAAATAAGACAAAATAATAAAACAATAAATACATTAAAAATTTCCTCCCTGGCCCATTAAAAAAATAAAAGGAAATCACAAGTACCCAGAATGGTAAAAAAGAACATAAAATAACTGAACGAATTTAAGTATAAAGGCCCCATCCATCATTAAATAACATTCTATTTATAATATATTCTTAAAATCTTCTTAAAATTATTGTAGAATATGGGGTGGCATCAGGTTAATTATAATTAAAAACAGTGATTCATAGAGGAAAGCAAAGCACTGAAGCTACTTTTGTCTTAGAGCAATTGTCAAAGCTGGTAAACCTGAGCTTTAGATTTAATAGCCTTGGAAGACCTCGGTAAGTAAAGTAGAAGTCTGGGCCTGCTCAAGTGAAGAATCTAATAGGAAACTTTCTTCTTATAAACTGGAGCAACAAAAGGCTGTAACCCTCAGGTAAAGCTGAAACTGGGACTTGGAGTGTTGCCTTGACTTCGAGTGTTGAAAGGGTCCTTTATTAGGATCTTCAATTATTTTCTTTGTTCTTGGTCTTGTGCAGTCTCATTCTGGGCATGCATTTGTTATGTTTGTTTCTATTTTTATTTAATATGCTTGTGATTCTTGAAACTGTATAATGACATCCTTTGTCACTTGCAAATTCTCAGCCATTGTTTCTTTATATTTTGCAAAGGTTGGCTTTTGGTTACAATTCATTAGGGACCAGGAACTTGCCCATTTTAATAGATGAGCAAAAACTATAAAACTCTTTTACAAAAATTCTTAGCAGTCTATGAAGAGAAAAAATACATTTAATCTAATTAAGAGTATCTACCACCAATGTCTCCTAAATATAACCTTTATTGAATAAATATTAAAAAGACTTTCATTTATGATCAGGAACATGGCAAAAATGTCCACTATCATTATTTTAAAATATTGCTCTAGAATTTCTAATTTGTGCAGTAAGGCAATTAAAAGAGTGTAAAGATTAGAAATAAAGGGCTGTAATTATTTTTAAGTGAATAATTTTATAGAGTTAATACAAAAGAATCAATACTAATTTATTAGAATTAATAGGAATGTTTAACAGGGTGCCAAATTAAAAAACTTCGTAAGCTAATTGTATCTCTACAGACTAGTGATAAAAAATAAAATAAAAACAATATAAATATGATTTATAGATTTTACATACATAAACTATCAAATACACAAGAATAAACCTAACAATTGGTATGCAAAATCTCTGAGGAAGAAAACAAAAACAAGATTTATTAAGAGACAATAAAATATTTCTAAATAAATGGACACTTAACACTATAGTGATAGATTGGAAAATTCAATACAATCAATTCTGGTACAACACTTGTTTTGAAATGTTATTTTCCCAATGCAATTGATATATTAGAGAATAATTTCAGCATAAGGCAAAGTCTGTGTTTTCTTTTGTGCAATTTCAAAAGTGACAAACTATAGATAGAATACAAAAACTGTACCCAGCTGAACTGAGCCATGTAGAAATACAGAAAAAACTCATACACATCTCAAACATCTACCAGCTATCACAATTTGCCATGGTTGTTATAAGCCATATCCATCTACATCTGGTATTACAACTTTCCATCTGATTTCAAATAATCCTTCTTCCACCACTTCACAATAATTCACAAGTAGCAACCATTCTAATGCCCATTTCCACAAGGAAACATCAGACGTTTTTCAAGGCAAAGTGCCATATTTACTGTAGTATATATGTATTTTTAACCACTTGGCATATGTAAAATTGTGTTACTGTTTTTAGTAGGTTCCTATATTTTTCTATATCACAAATACTGTTTTTGAGTGTTTTCCCCCTAACACCACTTTTCCCATGGCCTTTTGTTTTTTACTGAGTGATTTTGTACAGAAAATAGATTTTTAGAAACAAATATGCTCTTTAGAAATATGCTGTGTTATAGGTTTTCTGATTGTACTGGAAAGATTTTAATTCTTACCAAAAATTTCTGTACATTCAAGGCAATTGAAATTAAAATTTCAGCAGGGTTTGTGTGTTTGTGTGTGTGTGTATCTGTAAATTGGCAAGCTGATTTTTAAATTTATGTGGAAATTCAAAGGGTTAGGACCTTATTGAAAAATAACAAATGGGAAGGTCATTGTTCCTGACATCGAGAGTTATAAACCTAGAGTGATTAACAGAAAGAGATTATTTTCCAGAGACAAAAAGGCCAATATTTCAGAATACATAACCAAAAAATTAACCTATATGCATATGGATGTTTGACATATGATGTAACTTTTTAGGTCAATAGGCAAAGGACGAGATTTTCAATAAGTGATGCTGGGAAATTAGGTATCCATTTGGAATAAAAATGAAATTAACCTCTGTCTCACATTGTATATAAAGTTAATTCCTGGGATATTAAAGTCTGAAATCTTAAAGACAAATTTATGAAAGTTTTAAGGTTAAGTTAGTAAAATATCTTTATGTTTTCAAATAGAGAATATATTCTTAAACAAAATACAGAAAATACTAACCATATTCTTAACAGTACATTCAATTTCACTTAAATTAAGAATTTCTGGTCATGAAAAACCACGATAAAGAGAGTGAAAAAAAAGTTATATAGTAAAGGGTATGATTTAAAATGCATATTGACAAATAACTAGTCTTTAGAATAAATGAAGAACTTCTACATATTCATTAGAAAAATATGGAAAACCTTTAATTGGATACTTCATCAAATGACAAATCCATATGGCCAAAAATATTAATGGAAACTCAATATTACTGGTTGCATATTGAATTATTATGTACTTTTATGTATACCTTATCTGTCTATACCCAGTAAATTTGAAGATATTCATATTTTATAACTCAGCATTTCAATTCCCAATAATACACCCTAGAGAAACACTTCCAAAAGTCCAACATGAGATATATAAATGATACCAATGTTTTAAGACTTAGCCTGGATTAACATGTGTTTTGTTTAATACTATTTCTTTTTAATATTTAAAATAGGTTATATATTATGTATAAGATATATTTTATTTATAATTATTTTGCATAGTGTTACATGTATATTTTATCATTTCAAAATTTTAAAGAAAATGATAAATTATGACTAAAATATAAAAATCAACTTTATTGATAAAGTTTATGTAACTAGATTTGAAAGTTACAAAGGATAATTGTTTTTATCTGCCTAATATTAAATTCCAAACACAATAAACAATGTAAGAAACAAATCTACAATTAAATCTCCACTAGGAATACTAGCAAACAATCAAGAGCAAATTATAAGAATATGAACTCATTATTAAGTGATGATTAGAAATGATGGAATTATTACATCTTAGAAAATCTATTGATATTATTCTCCATATCAATGAATCAGAGGAGAAATTAAGATGATCAGCTCCATAAATAACTTTTTCAAAAGCCATTTTGTAAAATAAAAGTTATTCTTAGGGAGGATCAAAAAGTAGATGGGTATTTCCTTCCATGAAAATTATTTAATGTATTGACATTAATCCAAAGTCAACTATGTGCTTAAGGAAGTTTCACCAGAAATATTTACATTATGTGGAAAAAAAGAAAAGACCACACATTAACAAAAAAATTTTTAAACAGTGTATGAAATTACTGGAATAAATTTGGATTGGAGAAAAAGAGAGGAATGTAAATAAGAGAGAAGGAAATAAACATAATTTATTTGTCCATTGGCAAATTATATGATTGTACACATAAAAGACTGTATATGATTATATAGTTCACATAAACTAAGAGGATCCTCTGAGCACTATTAGTAATAATAAGAAAACTCAGGAAGACAGAAATTAATGGACTTTATAATACAAACCGCAACCAGTTAGAATTTATAAACTAATAAAACATTCCATAAGTAATAGCCCATAAAATAAAGTACAAATAAAAAAGAATAAAATAAAATATCTATGAATAAAAAAGTAACAAATATTCATAAAATATAAATAAGTATTTAATGCTAATGAGAATCATAAAATGACAATTGAACATGAGAAATTTTTCCATATTCTTGTACAGAAAAACACAATTTCAGAAGTATTTAAAATCTATTTGAGTTAATTAATTTTTTTTAATTTCTTTATTTCAGCATATTATGGGGGTACAAATGTTTAGGTTACATATATTGCCTTTGCCCCAACCTGAGTCAGAGTTTCAAGTGTGTCCATCTTTCAGACGGTGCACACCACACTCATTAGGTGTGTATATACCCATCCCCTCCTTCCCTTCCCATCTACCTGACACCCCATGAATGTTATTACTATATGTACATTTAAGAGTTGATCAGTTAATACCAATTTGATGGTGAATACATGTGGTGCTTGTTTTTCCATTCTTGTGATATCTCGCTTAGTAGAATGGGCTCCAGCTCTATCCAGACTAATACAAGAGGTTCCAGGTCACCATTGTTTTTTGTGGCTGAGCAGAACTCCACGGTATACATATACCACATTTTATTAATCCACTCATGTATTGATGGGCACTTGGGTTTTTTCCACATGTTTGCAATTGTGAATTGTGCTGCTATAAACATTCAAGTGCAGATGTCTTTTTTATAGAACATCTTCTGTTCTTTTGGGTAGATGCCCAGTAATGGGATTGCTGGATCAAATGGTAGTTCTACTTAAAGCTCTTTGAGTTATCTCCATATTACTTTCCAGAGAGGTTTTAGTCCCACCAGCAGTGTAAGGGTGTTCTTATCTCTCTGCATCCACGCCAACATTTATTGTTTTGTGATTTTTTTGATAAAGGCCATTCTCACTGAAGATAAGTGATATCTCATTGTGGTTTTATTTTGCATTTCCTTGATGATTAGAGATGTTGAGCATTTTTTCATATATTTGTTGGCCATTAGTCTACCTTCTTTTGAAAAGTTTCTGTTCATGTCCTTTGCCCACTTTTTGATAGGGTAGTTTGATTTTTTCTTGCTGATTTTCCTGAGTTCTATATGAGTCGGCAGAGACAACATTGTTAAAATGTCTGTACTTGGGTTAATTTGTAAACCTATTTGACCGAATACAAATGTCAATAGGTACTTTTTTGGGAGAATTAGATTAGCTGCTTCTACAGTCATATGGCAGAATTAGTATAATTGGAGCCAGAATAATTCTGAAAGAGAGTAGTAATAAGGGGAATAAAGCATAATAGATTTTTAATAATATTATAAAATTAAAATAGTTAAAATGATGATGTTGAATAGACAGATCAATGCAACAGAATGGAAAGTGCAGAGACAAGCTAAAGTAGATCACAGAATTGTTATTTGACAAAGATATTACATCATAATTTGTTAAGATTTATATTATTAAATAAAGTGTTTAAAATGTTTGTATAACATTTTATTAAATAATATGGGTCTAAAAAATAAAATGAAGTAACAAATCAAAAAAGTTCTCTAAAAAGTAAAAATGGAGTGATAAATCAAAAATACACATAAATAAATTCAGACTGGAATATATACTTAAAGTTAGTAGAAAACCTGTAATAATACTAGAAAAATAATAACATAGAGCAATTTAAAGATCTCAAGCTGAAGAAGGTCTATGTAATGTGACATGAAACCCCAAAACAATAAAGGATTTATAGAGTTCAAAATAATAAAAAAATATGATAAAAGGCAACTGAAAACATCCAAATACAAATAAAACTGGGAAATGAATTTGTATTTTATTATAATACATGGGAAAGGATATATCCATATATGAGGAAATAGCCATAAAACTATCCATATAACAGTGAAATAACTCAATCACCCACAAACCAAATATATGAAGATGATGATTAACAAGAGAGAAAATATAAAGTTCTTAATGCATTGTAAAGATGCCCAACCTTTCTCATAAAAGAATAATTCAAACTCTAATATGCTCTGAGATACCTTTTATTTTATTTTTTTACTTATCTGATTGGTAATGATCAAACAGTTGTGAAAAAATAGTGAGGGTGATTGTGTGAAAAAACAGGTACTCTCATGTTTTCTCATGAAAATATAAACTGGTATAACATTTATAAAGTGAAATTTGACAGAATTTAAAAGTTACAAATGGATCTACAAATTGAACTTCCAAGTCCTATTATGGAAATGTGTACTATTTTGGCAATCACACATGTGAAATGCCATGGAGCATTGCTCTAAAAAAATTGGAAACAACTGAAATGTCCATCAGTAGGAAGCTGCTTCAATAATTTATGATGTATTCACAATAAACTATTGTACAGCTGTAAATCAACTATATAAGCTCATATGGAATAACCTCGAAAATATATCTTAAGTGAATACCAAATGAACAAACAGAAGTGTAGAATAGTGAATATAACACCCAATCATTTTGAAGAAAGTGGGATATGTGTGTGTGTGTGTGTATATATATATATATATATATATATATTTGTTTTCTTTCATTCATTTCCTCAGTCAGACAATGTATCAGTGGTATACTGTTTTAATCAGTCTGCTAAATTTTATAATGAAGGTGTTCATTTCTCCTGTATAAAGAGCGTTACAATAGAGTAAACTGAAATTAAATATTTTATAACTTTTACCACTTGGGAGTGACAAAAATTACCATTCCATATTTTTAGTTACTACAAGTCATGGTATTAAAGACACATATTTTATCTGTAAGAAATCCATCTCTTTCCTCTATTGCCATATATATATATATATATAGAGAGAGAGAGAGAGAGACAAAGAAAGAGAGAATATGCAAGAAATTATCTCTGCAAGAATATATATGAAAATAGAAAAATTGATGCCCTCAAAGAGAAAAACTGAATGGCTGGGCACTATAGTAGAGAATTTTCACAATATATTGTGTCATGTTTTCTGAATTTTTTAAGACACGTGAATTATTTGTCCATTACATAAGTAAATGCTTTGTTTATTAAATTCATAAGTAAAATTTAAAGATGAAAGAAAAATTTAAAAAACAAAGGAGAAAGGAAGGAAGGAATGGAGGGAGGGAGGCAATGAGAGAAGGGAGAAAGCAGAAAGGAGGGAGAGAGAGAAGAAAAAAGTCATAGTTTCATCCCTATGTTAGATAAAAAGGATGAAGATTTATTTAGATTATTATAGCATGATTTTTAACTATCAATTAAGAAGAGAAAAAAATGTAGGTATAAGTGACAGAAGGTTTAAAGAATGCCATCTTGCATTTGTCCAGCCAAACCCCACCCAAAATTTGTAAACACCTTTTTTTTTTTAGAAAGCACTTGCATATTTGCTTATCTTTCCTAGGTAGTTACTGTCTTTTCAATTTTTGAAATGATTAACTAGAGCTCAAGAATGTCAAGTGACACACGATGAAATACAGAAGTTATTTTTGAAATCAAGGTCTTCTAAGTTTACATCACGTGCTCATTACAAGCTACCCCATTTTCACAAACATGGATAAACTTTCCTTCTTTATCGCCACTTCCCCTCCATGCTATGATGATTTGGGGCAAATGTTAGGAGTAAAGAAGTGTTTAAGGGAATGAATGCCTGAGTGAATAAATGAGTGTTAATTTACGAGGGTTAGAGAAATTAAAAATTATAATATGTTAAAATGCAGGAGCAAATTAAAACTTAAAAGTAAGCCTGCTGAGAGTAATACAATCTTTCCAAAGGTCTATTAAGCTATTTCAAAAGCCTTAACATGAATGCTGGGTTCACTCAGCAATTTTACTTCCAGAGATTTTTCCTAAGAAAATAATGAGACAAATACAAAAAAATGCATATGCAGTTATATATAATATACATTTGTCACTTGCAAAATAAACTGAGAAGTGTTTTTAATAGTATAACTTAAAACAGATTCAGTGCCAAAATAAAAAATGCAAATAAAATATGGGATTTTATTTATTTACTTACTTACATTACTTATTTCACCTAACCTAAGCTTCCTTTCACACATGTTAAAATATCAAGGTTTTCACCAAGTATATCTTTGCTTAGATGCCTTAGAAATGGGTGAGAGCTCAACATCAGTAGCCTACTTAGACTTCTAGTCCCTCAAAGTTTAATGCATTTGATCATCAATGTTTATTTAGAGCTGGTGCAAAGCTCTCTTGGTAGCCCAAAGATTTAATTGGGATCAGTCACTGTATTTGAAAACATCATAACTCTCCCTTTTGAGCCTTTTTAAGATCAAAGTGTCATTGGCCCTACTTTCAAGCCCAGCACCTAAAGACCTTTCTATCAATTAAAGAATTCTCACTCCAGACCCACTAGAGTCCTGCATTGTGTTCCTGAAGCATGCATCTAAGGAGATCCCTAAGACTTACAGACTTACTGTTCTATTATAGCTACTCTTTCTTGCAGAATTCTTTCCCCTCTGGCTCTGCCAACAAATTGGAAAAAAATCCTCCTGATACTCAGTTATCAGAAACCTTAAAAAAGAAAACCAACGTTTTTGTGCTGGATAAAATGCCCTGTAATTGTGATTCAATCCTTTATCCTTCTAAGATCTTGGTTATCATGCCAGTGTCTCTTATTTCCCCTCTCAATCCAATCCTTTGTTCATAAATACAGCTTTTCTAAGGAGATGTTCATATATTGTGTGGTGTCAGTAGCCAGTAATGAGGATAGATTTATGTAGTTTAAAAATGCCCAGAAAATTGTATATTAAAACAATCTCAGTTAATAGTTGGCTTCTGTTATATTGTGGTACAAATTGGGGTTCTTTCATGGCTATGTCACACGGGGCCTTCAGATATAATAAAAAGCCCAGCAGATTGCTAATTGAGGACTCAGTTCAATCTTCACAAAAAGCAGTAAAGTGTAGAAAATAAAAAAGCAGATTTGTGTCCTTGGGAATTGTGAGATGACTGAGCTCATTTGCTTCCACCTTTAAACTAGAGTGCCTCACCATGACAAATTAAACTGAGACCAACAGACACTATGTGATCAATGGGATCAAAATGAGTGACATTCAACCACATCCTGCATTATTATATGCACATTTTAATAAGATAAATGATGGCCTTGCACCACTAGCAAGACACACACACACACACACACAAATCGCTTTCACTCCCAACCATCAATTTTTTTTTAAAAGAGAGCATGATAAACAGCTGAAGTACGAATTCCTTGTCCTGCTTCGCTTCAAAGCCATTTCACCTACTCTGATACCAAGTGATGCCTTTAATTTTACACATATTAAGTCCCATTGACACAGGAAGGCAAGCTACCTAATCGTGAAGAAACTCCCTTGTCTCATGAACATTTCTAACCTGAACCATTATTTGGCTTTTTATATACATGTGATCATTGAATGTTCAAGAGTCCCCAAACCTGTGGAACAATCTTCCATTTGTAGATATATACCTATAAAGAGTGTTTGCCATGTTTTTCTTGGGAATAATAAAAGAAATTCATGAACTACCTCTCACATTCTATATTTCTTCCATCAATTAGTCCATACTTGACCTAAAAGACATCATTAGAATTTAGGTAATTATATAAGAAGTTTTACCAATAAACATTGCTTTAATTGTGTTTCCTTTTTTCCAAAGCAGATACACATCACTACCCAAAATGCCTTTGTTTTCTTTCATTCATTTCCTCAGTCAGACAATGTATCAGTGATATACTGTTTTAATCAGTCTGCTAAATTTTATAATGAAGGTGTTCATTTCTCCTGTATAAAGAGCATTACAATGGAGTAAACTGAAATTAAATATTTTATAACTTTTACCATTTGGGAGTGACAGAAATTACCATTCGATATTTTTAGTTACTAACAAGGCATGGTATTAAAGACACATATTTTATCTGTAAGGAATCCATCTCTTTCCTCTATTGCCCTATTGGGATTTTGAAACCAGGTCTAACAACTAAACAAAGAAAATTATGAAATGAAATTCCATTAATTAGAGGAAATCAGTATGAAGGGGCCGGAATTTACAGATGGGCAAGATGTCTGATTGAATTTACAGGCAATGCAGATTGGCTGCAGATGGTGAGGAATCTGATCCAGAATTTAAGAGCTCATGCCATTTTTGGTTTTTTTACTTTTAAAATTCCATTTCCCAAATTCTCATTTTGAAAGGCAAAGTCCTCTAATATGAACCAGATCTTAGGACTTCTGTATTTTACAACTTCTTAAAAGTCATTTTTTTATCCATAGAAAGACCACACTTGCCATCATCATCACCTGGCGATTTGATGCAGTTTATGCTTCTTAAACAAATTACTTTGGGTACAGCCATCATTTGCTTCTGAAAGCGAGGCTCATAGTTCAACCTAGCAGTGAACTAATCCATTAAAATTTGACAGTGAACTTACTATTGAAAGAATACTAGTGTCACTAAGAATAATCAGAAAGAAAATATCCTGTGTAAATTTTCAGGTTTATAAAAATACTTAAATATAATTAGCACACAATATTTAGACAGGAGGATTAGTGGATTTAGTAGGTCAAATTCTAACCTAAGATTAAAAACAAATACACAAAAAAACTACTTTGACCAAAAAAAAAGCCTTTGTCTGAGCCTGGCCTTAAACAAATCAAGCTAAACCGATATAGTTACAAAATTTGTCAAGTTTCTCCTAATACATACATCTGAATGAAAACGGAAATACTTAGTTAAAAAGTCCCAAAACTTTACATTATTAACTCTAAAGCCAGTGCAAAACATAACAGAAGAAATATAGCTTGTAGTTAAAAATTTGAGCTTTCAAGTTGAGTCCTTGGGGCTTATATCCTAGTTTTATTATTTACTAAATGCATATGAACTTGAGAATATTATTTAAACTCTTCATGCCCTAGTTTCCGTACCTTTAAAATGGGTTCTACCAATTAAGGTCTTAGTCACACATAATACAACCCACTCTAACCAGCTAGCAGAAAAGTATTAGTTAAAGCAGGGGTCAGAAAACTTTTTCTCCTTGGGCCAGAGACTTAATATTTTAAACTGTGGGCCAGCTGGTCTATGTTGCCAACACTCAACACTGACCTTGAAGCAAAAGCAGCTGCAGACAATGCATAAATGAATGAGTGTGACTGTGTTCCAATAAAACTTTATTTACAAAACAGGCATTGCAAACCTCTGTATTAAAAGATATTATGTACCTCACAGAATCTTGATTTCAGAAGTACAGATGCAGGATCAGAGATATAAAGCCAGTTTTAATAGCAGTCACCACTGACTCATACTTTTACTAGCAAGATCCTACCATCCTTGCTCACAGAAAGTACAGCTTGCAACTTGTACACTGAGCACAGGAAACTACTATTAGAACCCCGTCCACTAATATGTAATCTCTCCATTTTACTCTACACTTTTGCCAACAAAAATAGGTTCAACATAACACCTCCTGTTTTACATTGCCCTGCTAGGAGTGCATCTCATTGGAGAAAAGTAGATAATATACTAAAAAAGAGGGTTGGAAAAGCACATTTTTGGATTTCACCCTGGGAAATTTTGACTTATGATTGCAAAAATTTAAAAAATACAGGAAAGATATTTAAAATATACTGTGGCCACAAAATGACAAAGGTTTACTATACAGATACATATGAAAAGAATATATATCTCATAGTAAGTTATGATAATGTAAAAGCATAATGCATATTTATTATTTAAAACAATATGTCTACTTGGTGCTCATTGATAGTTAGATATTATTATATGGAATTCCAAAAAGTCTAGGTTTACCTTTTGTCTTAAAAATAAGCAACCAGAACATTATATTTTATAAAATGAAGGAAAATCAATTAGATCTTCAAGAACATTGTGGCATGAACCCACCCTAATGCATTCTGAGGAAAAAACACTTTCCATACCACCCTCCACCCCAAACTCAGCTACAGCTCTCTGCAGTCCACATATTAGCAGTACAGATAGATGGAAATGTGACATATTTTAAAATTGAACCTATTGTCTTTAAAATATTTAAAGACCATTGAAAATCAAGGGGAAATCTTTATTGATTCATTTCCTCTTTTCCCTTACTCTACAACTCAGCTGCAGACCAAGCATATTCAGAACTGTCTTCCACCAAATTAAAAGGAATCAAAAAGCAAAAAGGAAGGTGCTGCTGGGAGAGCTGGTGCCCTGTGTATTCTGACTCATGCCCTACTAAGAGTATTTTCCACATTTGTTTTTCCCTGCCTTACATCTCACCCCCTTTTCTTGATTTTGATCATGTTACTGATTTGTTCACGGGTTTTACTTTACTTTCTTGACTTTGTTTTGTTATGTCATCCTATTCTTAAAACCCTCCAGTGACTTTTAACTTCATTCAAAGTAAAAAGACAATGCCCTGGAAATGACCCATAGGGTTATGTGTCCTGGTTACTGTTCCAATCTCATCTCCTACTACTCCCACGGCTTCAGTCAATTGCAGCCACCCTCAGACATCCAAAGCACCTCTGCCTCAGGTCCTTTACACCTTCTGCTTCTTTGCCTGAAATGCTCTTTTCATATGGCTCCCTCCTTTCCTTCTGAAATTGATTTAAATGTCACTTTCTTATACTTCTCCTATTCTCCATCTCCATCCCCTCCTTTTTTTTTTTTTT
>VBSM01001265.1:51408433-51438706 GCA_008086735.1 Cheirogaleus medius
CTGGTAATGTCTCATCTGCTCAGAAAAAAAAAAAATGGTGCATTCAGTTTGAGGATCCATGAATAAATAGATATAGACAGGTGTGTACACATCTCCTCATCATTGTCAATAATTTTGCACTTAATTGTAGACCTTTTTGTGTTCTTCAGGAGTTTCTAGACCTGAGAAGATGAGGTGAACTAAGAAGAACTAAGAAGAATGTATGGATTCAAATGCATTGACAATGATTATGCATGTTATATCTCATGTAATTGAAACTGCCATATTAAAAAATTATTTCATGAGGAAATTGAGACTCAGAGACCTTAAATAACCTGCTGGATTAAATATATCAAGTTAAGAGGCATACTCTTCCCACCCCACCATACTGTCTCTCTTAGGACAGAAATTAAACTTAAATAAAAATATCATAAATATGCATCATATACACAGGACACAAAGTTAAAATGTGGAGGCAATTTTTTGTAGTAAACATTGAGCAAAATCATTATATTTTTACCTCTTTCATCTTATTTTCAAGCCCAATTAAATTTATAAGCAATAAGTTGAAATGAGCGAAAAAGATGGCCAACTTAGCATAAGAATCTTGCATATTATGCCTAGGTAAAATTAAATTCCTAAGTGTGTCGCTCTAAGGTTTTTTCCCAAAATACTGCCATTTTGTTCCATCAACTTGCACATTTGTCATAAAACACTTGAGATCATTATTTGAAAATATATTAAGGGACCCCCACTGATCATTCCTTCTCAAATTCTCCCCGATGAACTCACAAACCCCCAGATGTTTTCTTTTCAAGCACAAAAATTGTTAGAATGTTCCCTGAATATGTACATTTGTGCCCCCATCCTTTGAAGAAAACACATCAGCTTTTAGTATTGTGAAAAATATTCCTTGGGGAAGGCCAGGCTTGGGGAGGAGTGACTAGAAGAATGCAACCGAATGTGTCTGCAGAGAGGAAAAGGAAACAAAGAGAAGTGAGAGCCAGGGAGTGCTTGCTGAGCACAGCTTTCAATTTCTTCATTTTAAAACCATTAGGGGAGGACTGGGGATCGGATTTCTAAACACTTGAGGGACCCAACATTACTATGTAGAAAATGGAAACATCACGTTATTTTTCCATTTTTTCCTTTCATTTTTGTGAAAGCTATTTCTCCCAACTGTAATTTTCAATGAGAAATGCTTTGAAATTTCTGTCACAGCACTACTTTTGATATAAGCGACACAACCAATAGATACCTAGTAATTTCTATCCCATGTTAGCCTCTGTGATTCAAAATGAACTGATTTTCTCTCAGCAATGAAGTTAAACAATTTTTTAATTAAATGCTGCTTTCAAGAAATAAAGTGACTTAAAATCTATTTTCATCTTTTCTAAAATAAGTTCAGACTAATTTCTCTGAACCTGAAAACAGCACATAAGGCAACTGAATTCCTCACTACATATATTCAGAAATAACTGTATGTGTAGGTATGTGTATGTGTGTATATGTATTTGGGTGTATGTGTATTCAGGATTCTTCTGAATATGAAACCCAAAGAAGCAATTAAAATATACAATTATAGTCATACTTTGATTTTAATTTCTTGGTAAAGTAAAGGACCCGCCTACATATGCAGCATTGTATTATCTATCACTGCAACTACTCACAGCCCTATCTCATCTCATTTAGTTGTGTCTACTACTTTGTTCATATTCTTATTCCATAGAGCATCACACGCATAGCTCTGATTTTTCTGGAGTTCTAGTGAATGTTCTTACAGTTCTACTCACTAATTTCTTTCTGTATGACACCTCAAAAAGACCATGAGCACTTTATCTAGGAAAGCTTTATTTTCTCCTTTATCTTGGATGCTTTCAGAATTGTTAACTATTTTTTGTTGAATAATTTCCTCCCTATTACTATCTATCCCTCTACCCTTTTTTCACAGCTAATGCTTTATAAACCCTGTTGAAAACAAAAAATACAAGTTTTTATGCAAGTATATTCATTTCAAGGTTGAATGGATCAAAAGAACAGTGGAGACAAAACTAAGAAAACTGGATTTTAAACCTGGATTTGTATTCACTGAGAGATTTAGTCCTAATTACCTAAACTTTCAGAATTTTGGAATACTCATTTGGAGACTGAGAATGACAAGAACTGTCCTACTTGTGTGTAAAAAATGTAATCAATATCAAATGTGAAGTATGAGATAGGGATGGTGGATGTGGAGGAATAGAGTGGGAGAGACATACACACAGAGGAACTCTGTCTGTCTTTCTCTTTCTCTCTTTATCTCTCCCCTGACACCCCATGATTTTGGAGAGAATAATTATAAAGTATCTTCCAAGATAGCCCAACTGATCAATGTCTACCTTTGCCAGGTCCTTATTTCCATAATTTCAAGACTGATTAGTCAAGAATAGATGTCAAGGAAGCCAAAACAGTCACTCAAGAAGTCTACTGGCTTAATAGTAAGAGTTCTGACCCTGAGATCCCTGGGCCCATGGTTGCCTAGGGTGTGACTTACAGAGTTCTCTTCAGCTATATGTATTCAATTTCTCCCGTGTAAGTTAAATCTAGTAAGAAATCTGTAAGCCATGTTTCTAATTTTCGAAAAAACTTTTCAAAAGCGATCTATGATTCAGTGCTTTATTGGTTATGACAAGTAACACATTTATTACTCTAACAAAAATGGCAAGAGAGAATAACATGCAATCTTAAAAGTACAATCACCAGCTTTATAGGAAAAATACCTATAGTCAATAATTTGTCCAGGAGAAACTAAGGAAATTGAGAGCACTGAGATGTTTGTTTGTTTGTATTTTCTAACATTTCTGAGGTTTGTCCCTGCAGACCATGGAGGCAGCGAGTCTAGTCAGTTGACTGGCCAGGGGTACATGTTATCTCTTCAATTCTTTGTCTTTTCTAAAGCCTGCACTGACACTATTAGACTTTGTCCAGATGTTTTTGTTACGTGTGAGATCACTGGGTTTATACATAGAGATATAACAAGGCTTCTCATAGGAAAGAGGGAGGGAATATATTCATATATTAAAGGTTGAATTGTAAAATCCAAAGCTAAATAGCTCATAGCAGATGTGCAAAATTGCCTTAAGGAGACAGAATGGTTCGTGGGTGTGTAAAAACTGATCAAAATTTGTCTAACACAAGTCTAAAGAAAAACATTTCTAACATAAAAAAAAGTTATTGTTCAGCCCTGGAAATACAGTAAAAGGAAATGCAGGATGGCAAACGTTGGCAGGGCCCATATAAGCAGTGTCCAGGATAGAAACCACCTTAGTTAAAAGTCTTCAACTATGAATGTTCCTCCAGCCTATCCATCTTCGTTGTGAGATTCTATGGGTAATAGAATGAAACCTGATACATTGTTTTAAGCATTTCACATGCATCATTTAATCTGTGGTAAATTACTATCATTATTCCCATTTTACTACTGAGCACACTGAGGGAGGGAAAACTTAAATAATTTGTCTAGGGCTACACAGCTTCTAAGTGATCAAGCTGAGATTTTATAGTTGAATTCAAGAACCTTTGAGACATACTACTAAAATTTGCCTGATGCCACCTAAATTTCACCAAATTCTTTGTTTTAATGCCATATATATCTCAAATAATTTTATGGTTGATTTCTGATTTTTCAATGTTTTTATCTTATACAAATATTCTGTTTTTTATGGTTCTGCTTCTAATTATAAATTAATGGATTGGCATTCTAATTTTATACATAAATCCTATGACTTTGGTGAGTGTAAAGCTGCTATAGGGACAGACGGATTTGTTACAATGTGGTGACAAAACTAGAATTCTAGGCCTGCATCTTTACCAAATAATGATCTAGTAATGTAATTGGGTCAAGCAGTTTTCCAAGATAGGAAAACCAGATATATAAGATATAAACTAAGAATGAGTTAATTGTTTATTTGAGTCAGAAACAAAAGATAAAGGGGAATACAGGGCCCTAAGAAGAAAATCTGGTCTGGAGGCTGAAGGCTAACCAAGACAAGTCTTTTATGTGACATAATTATTTTAAATTATTTTCTGTTCAAGCCACCCATCCCTGTAATATAAAGAATATTTTTTGTTAGTTCTCACTGAAATTCTAATAGTTGACTTCCCTTCTTTAAAATATAACTACATGTTAGTAAGAGATATGAAACCGGTAACTAGAAAAGCTTTAAAGATAACCCTGCAGAAGCACAAAATTAATTGTAAAGCACGATTTTTTTCCTGATACTGTGGCCTTGGATGGTTGGTGTGAGACACAAGAAAAAGACTCTGAGAGACTCTTTCAGTCATGAAAAACCTTCAGTTTTCCACTTTTCCTCTTTAGGCCATGAACGTGTATATAAAACACATATATAAAACACGTGTATATAAAACAGCAAGCCATTTTAGACTCTGGCAATGTATTAATAGGTATTCTCAAGTATTTATTAAGGGTGCATCCTTTAGGTCTTGCATTTTATGCATTAGTGAGCTAAAAATTAGAAAAAAAAATTAAAAGAAGAGTGGCAAGAACAATAAAAATAAACTCCATAAGAAGCATACACTAGACTAAAAGTATCTTACCACTTTAAGGCTTCAACACTGGACAGTTATGAGGAGACAATAAACTTCCAGAAATGGCTTAGCTTGGTTGGATATGAGTAAAGAACATGAAAACAGAA
Organism: Cheirogaleus medius; assembly: GCA_008086735.1. NCBI lineage: Eukaryota > Metazoa > Chordata > Mammalia > Primates > Cheirogaleidae > Cheirogaleus > Cheirogaleus medius. The sequence continues at coordinate 51,413,107 of VBSM01001265.1, forward strand.
CATTCACTCTGCACTGGATGAAAATAAAATCACCGGATAGCGCCTTTAGAATAAACACAAAAGTGTTCTTCTTACCTAATATGGCAATAGACCCCACTGATTATTATGGGGACAACATTATTATGATAGGCATCAGGGACTAGCTGGGAGAACATCTTCATGCTACTGGGAAGTATATATGAAATGGATTTGTGTTGGGGGAGTTTCATCTAAATATCATCCAAAAATTTATTTTTGTGAATTGCTTTGGGTATCACATCAACTACACCAGTGTCACACAGTAGATAATAGCACCACAAAATGAAACAAAATAAAACTTTGGATCATGGGGTCAAAAGATATGTTAAGTTCTAATTATGCTACTAACATCATGTATGACCTTACAGGAGTAATTCTATACATTTTTTCTGTATTTAGAGAGACACATTTCATATTATAACAATGTATAAGTCTAGAAGAAACAAATGTCACTTTCAGAATTATTAGGGTAGGTGCTGTAGGGAAATCTCAAAAAGAAATATCAACAGAACAAGCAAACAAAAATATTTTTGCCAATAGAATTTTACTGTTATGAAAACTCAACTAGTAGAAAGTGTTTAGAAGGGAATATTCATATGGATATAAATATAGATATAAATATGGATATGAATACAGATATGTGCATGGTATACATACATGGAGCTCTCCAAAGTAGTGAATTTTGGAAGGATAATGTGAGAGATGAAGGACAGAATGTTTGGTAATAACATGTCTCAGAAATGATTTTACTTATTTTACAATTAAAATTATTTTTTAATTTGAACCCATTTTATATTTCAATTCAAATTGATTTTTGAGTTGAACAAAGGTTAGATTGTTTTTTAAACTTTTGATGCATACTGTTATATTGGTAGTGGTAGCATTAGTATTTTCAAGGATGCAGAGTGAGCAGGTAGTTCAGAATGCAGCTGTATTAGTTTTCAAAATGCAGGGCACTTTTAGTTTTTCCAGAGATCAGATGTCCTCATTTTTAATGGCATGTTCATAATTATCTTTTCCACATGCCTAGGTTAGTCCCCTGTTCTAAGTCCATTACGAAACTTCAAGTCATATATCATAAAATTTAAAAATGCAGATAGGTTCCTCTGAAAAGTAACTAAGGCATGAACAACCTTGTTGTCTTATGGCCTAATTCACATGTGCTAAAGAAAGTAAAAAAGATGAATAGAGTTCACTGTTTTATTAGGTTCCACTAGGAATCTTTAACATGATGAAGGACTTTTACACATTATGAGTTCAAGTCTCAGGCAGTTTTGTGTTGAAAGCATAATTTATTCACTTACGAAACAAACACATCTGAATCACAGATATGGATTTGCTCTGCTACGGTATCAGTGAGATAGATATTTACCAGACATTTCAATCATAAAAAGCCCACGTTTCTTTGTTCTGAAAATGAGGATGAGAAGTTGGTGCCAATTTTTCCAGCGGAAAGTGGCAAGTAGCAGCTTACATGAAAGACTAGCAAAGTGACTTTTCAAATATAGCAGTGAGCCAGACAGCAGAGAGCCCTCTAACCCAAACAGTAGTTTATCTTTAGACACGTTTTACATTTATCCTGGTATTCATTTTCTGCCAGACTCTGAGCCTAATGGCCAGTAACATCACATATCTAAAAACACATGTGGAAAACAGCTCTTAAAATGATTACTGTGTCTTCTAAGAAGGTTAAAGCTCCAAAGAAGCAGGTCAGGTATATGAACGCTTCTAGCTTGGCTAGCAGGTTTACTTAGTAGAATTGGTAGAGAACTCTATGACGCTGCAGAGAGTTATTTGGAGAAGTGTCCTACGTCTCCCCCTTAACTTCCAGTGTCTCTTTACATTGTAATATTGGTTTCCTTTCATTAAGAAATCAACTACTTACGCAAAGAACCCAGAAATATGAATCTTGGCATATCAGTCCTGCTTTAACTTGCTGTTTAACTTGAGACCTGTTTCTTAAATTTTTGGATACAATATTTTCCACATCTCTGAATTTTTATATTAAAAACTCTGCATGAGGTGGGTTCTGAGAATTACATGATAGGATTCAGGTATATCACCTGGCACAATGTGGGCACAGAGTGTGTACTCACTGAATGTTGGCCTCTGCCATCCATTTGCACCTTTTGCTTTGAAATTTCCAGAAGATAGTACAATCCTTCTACTGTGATCTTTCTAGAAGGAAACATATATTTCCATCCCTTACATATCCACAGTCATTAATGGACATATTATTTTCTGTTAGATTCATGTGACAATGTGCACGCAGGTGGCAATAAAGCATCCTTTGAGAAAGCATAAGGAAGGCATATAAATAATGCTTTTTTTGTCTCCAGTTCTAAAGTTTTGTTTCAGTGGGATTTCAGAAGGTAAGGTGACAAATATCTTCTCTTGAGTCAGACAGAGGCTTTGAAAAGAGAACTTGATCTACAGCATCTGAAAACCCAAGTAGAAAGAATGTGCAAAAATAAAACTAGCTTGCATAAAGATGCTGAACATCTATCCCCCATGTGTTAAGAATTTACAGTTGGATTAGTCTTCATGAACTTATCACAATTAAAAATGCTTATGTGATTTATCAATCAAGATGTCCAGACATTCTGTAAAAAGCAAAACTTGCTAAATCTCTTTATAATGCACCTGCCTGAAATGTTGCTTTGCTAAATTCCATGGACATTTGTAAATTCTTGGATAAGAGGGTAAAGTACTTGGACACAGTGAGGATGGGAGAGAGAATAGGTAAGTTTCATCCTTAATTAATATAAAATTGAAATGAACCAGTTTCTCTTCCTCCTCATGATATCTCCATACACATCTTAATTTTCAGAGCCACTCTATAAGTAGGTCTTATTATTACCCCTATTTAATAGATGAGTTACTTGAAGCTCAGAGAATTCCAGTATTTTTACCAAGCCACATAGCTAATAATTAGAGAAGTCTGGAATTGAAGTAATTCTTTTGATTTTAGTCCAAAACAAAAGATTAAATATACACAAGGTACTTTATCTTTACCTTTCAATGTCCTCTGTGGTAGTCTCATTGTCCCCTGGATGTTCACAAAGAATCCTACAGTACCTCACACAGTAAAGGAAGAGACTAGACTTTAGTGCCTACATGATTCCTCTTTTCTGTATTTACTCTCTTCCATTTCTGTTAGATAAACCCCTATTCATCCTCTAGTAGCTACTAAAATGTCATCGTCTATGAATACTTTCTTGTTTCTCTTGGATTGTTACTAAAAAAAAAAAAAGAAGTCCAGTATTATTACTCTAGAATTTAACCATACCTTTATTATCATATTTCATATAGAATATTGTAGTTGCTTGTATGTTTATATGCCCATTATTCTATTCTTTTCAAATTGACTTGAGAAATGATTCTGGGACACATAGTAGCTATTTCTAAGATATACTTTAATTGAAATGAGAAAGCAATCATGGTATATTACATAAAGCATAAATAGTTTAACAATTTAATAATTGTTTCTAGATAAATAATCTAGAAAAGTACAACAAAGTATTTTCAATTGTAACCAAGTAGGATGATTTGTGGTGATATTTTTTTCTTTTTGTTTATCTGTGCTTTCTAATTTTTCAACACTGATTATATTACTTGCACACTTAAAGTGAGACATAGTTCAGATGCTTACATTAGTTCAGTTACTGATCAAACTCTATATGAAACTGTGTCCTGCTTTACCTCATTAACTCAAAACATAGGAAATAAACAAAAGCTTTGACTCAGTATAAGGGGAGTAGAGGATACAAACCAATACTGGGATGAGAAAAAAATTGGGCTTTGCAGAAAAGTTAAGACAACTGAGATTATTGAACTAGAGAGAAACTGTTAGTTGCCAATTATATAAAAGATGAAGATGCATATAAATAATGGTTACCAGTTGTTATCCATCTTCATATAGGATTGAACTTTTTTTAAAGAAGAAAGAATAAGAAAAAAAGTAGACTGAAACTCAAAAAGAAGGGATTTAATTAATATATAAGTAAAACTTTTAATTGTGAAAATGGTTAAAGTACTGTACCAGATTACTGATGGAATGAGGAAATGTTTTTGAAGCCTTATAAAACTAGTCTGGAATAAATTTTAAGTTGGCATGTGTGCAGGCAGGGGGATGGTTAAGTTGACTTTTAAAGGTCCTTTACCATGCTTTGCTTTTATAGTATGATGGATTTTGTAGGAATAACACCTATTTCTCATAGGACACTAAGTGACTTATTTAAAACTTTCCAGAAGCCAAAAAGCCCTATCCTCAGTCCTCTACTGCCATGTAGTCTTTATTTTCTAAATCTCCAAGGTGGAAAATAGATTTCTTAAATGTAAGCACTGGGATTTTAGCAATCCCACAAAGCTCCTGCGATTTGAATTCTCAACTCAGATCAAATTCATTTTATGCTCCACTAAATGCATATCATCTCTGAGAAACAATTTTTCCTCTTTAAAAAACTAACCCTTCCTCTTTCTATCTTCCACTTTGACTCCCCTACTGACAAGTTTGGTTTTAGCCAAAGATGAATTTTATACCCTGGCTCTTCTGAACTTAAACCTTGACAATGAATGTGTTTTGATGTGTGGAAAATTGAGTGGATAATATGGTCAGGAAGATTTCCTATCTAAAATATACTTCACCTGGAAGCACGTTCATTTTGCCAATTCTCCAGCCCCATTCCAGGCCTAGTGAGTCAGAAACCCTGATTCCTGATTGTAGGGCCCAGAAATCTATATTTTATCAATTCCTCCAGGTTATTTTGATGCCAGCTAAAGTATGGGAAACAATATGTAAGAGGAACTGGAATTCAGATTGGCTGGCGAGAGTATACAGAATACTCAAAAGTAGCTAAAGGTTGACCTTGCAAAATGAGAGATAAGACCAGAAAAAAACAAACATGGCCTTGTCAATCACAGGAAAGCAATGATGACTCACAGAAAAGTTATAAGGAGGAGAGTGACAGCCATCTATCCTCATGATTTCACTGGAAAAGCCTCCTCTGACCTCCTGACCTCTAGCAGCCCACTGGCACTGGGTTATACCAAGAGTTTCATTTGTATCACAGCACTTATCACTCCCTTATACTTTCTTACCTGTTTACCTTTTTGTTTCACTCTGTCTTCTTTCACTGTAATGTAAGCTTCTTTAGGGCTGTGACCTTGTCTGTCTTGTTCTATATTGAATTTCCAGGACTTGTGACATTACTTGCTATATGGTAGACACTCGATAAACGTTTGTTGAATGAATGAATCAATGAGCAAGTCACTAGGGATGTAGAGGTGAGAAAGAAAGACCCAGATCCTGATCTCATGAAGCTTACTTTCTGGATTGCATTTCTGGTTTGCATGACTACATTTCAGATAGCATTTAGATTGCTGTAGGGTGACGAGAGGCAAGAATGGGATAGAAAAACTAATTTGGATGCCGTTGTGGCCATCAAAGTCAGAGATAATGGTGGCCTCTAATAGAGAAATGCCAATGGAGTGGAAAAAAATAGATTTAAGGTGCATTTAGGAGATGGAATCAGGAACCTTCTGTAATTGATAAAATGTAGTTGGGATGAACCAAGGTTGGATAAAGGGGTTGGATTCTGGCTTAAGCCATGGAAGACAGGGACAACATTTGCAGAGAGAGGGAGCAGAGGGGAGAGGCAGGCAGGGTTGCAAATACCATATGAAACATACCAGTACTAAAATACCATTTGTTGTTTGTCTGAAATTCAAATTTAATAGGTATTCTGTATTTTATTTACTAATAAAATGAAGCACACAATGAAATAAGAGCTTGTTGGTGAAATTGCATGTAATAATCAACACAAATTTCTTCATAAAGAAATCTAAATGATAAACTGAACACTGAAAGCATTAAATTCAGACAACTCAAGTATTTCATTCACTAAGAAAAAGCATTGGGCTTACATACATTTGTAAGAATTGTAAACTTGTATTTATTATACATAGGAAACTATCAAATATCTAGGGAACTATTCTTGCTAGTCAGTATTAAAAAAAAAGTAATTGCCTCTATGTACATGGAAGGTAGATGAAAAGGAATTAGGAGAGTTTTGCCCATTAACCTATTGTTAGATATTGTTAAGCTAGATTCTCAGTTTGAATATCCTTGCTCAGTGGGTTTTTGTTACAGTGAGATCCTTGTGAGGAAGAAAGTCAAGGGAGAAGAAAGATATGAATGCTGTTGTGATTGTGGTCATGCATACCCTTATATACACATAATAGTTTGTAGTTTTGAAAAAATATTCACATCCATTTGACTATCTCTGGTTGAGGCTCTTGGTAACTTTGGATGTCATTAAGATTTGTCTACATTTGAGCAGATGAAGGACAGGAAATTCTTTGAGATTCTATGATTTACTTGAGATCACATTTCTAGAAAGTAGGAGAGACAATAATCACGCACCTGATGCTTCTGTCAACAAGTTTATAATTCAATTTTAAGCTATGGTTAATGGGAAAAATATATTAGTATGTGCACATACGAAGATATGTCTTCCCAATGAAACTATTAATAGTTACTTATCTGAATACATACCTTGAATGAGTTGTACATCATGGGAGCTGTGGTTAGAAGGTTTCACAGAATTGCTTCTAAAAAGAACACTGTAGAGGTGCTAATCAGGGTGGAAGAAGTTTTGGCCAGCTGCTGAGAGATGATGGGACATTATTAACCCGTCACATCAGCCAGTAGTAGCTGCTAACTCGGTGAACATCTGCAGCAGAGTTAACACCAAAACAAGCTGCCATTGCTGAAAGTTGATGCTGACAGGACAAATGTTAAAAATGATTATTAAAGGGGTCATCCCAAACAGGAGAAACTGAGGAAAATTGTTTGGGAGAAGCCATCTGTGGCAGAGAGAGCCAATGAAAGCGGATGAAGTTTCAGGTAAAGGAAGACTAATTTTCCGCCATCTCCACTTCATTCACCATCCCAGTGAGAGTGTTAGTTCTGAAGGAGAAAAGGATCATTCCCTGTTTATTAGAGTAAAGTTGAGGTTCATCAACATATTGTTATATCCATAATTATGAAACAAGAATAACATTTACCCACAATGCGATAAATAAAGCAGGTTGGGGATCCAGATTTCCATCATAGGGGTCCGGAAAGTTGCCAGTGTTCAGAATCCAGTCCTTCAGGAAACAGACACAGAGAGACCCATAGCTTGTTTCCTCAAGTAATAAACGAAGGGTTGAGTTAGACCAGGTTGTTTTCACATTGTTTTGAAAAGCCTTAAAGATTTTGTAAGTGCCGCTAGAGTCAATTTCTAGGCATGACTTGAGGTGCGTGCATATGGGTCCAAGACGCTCCCCACTTTTAAAATCAGACAAACTCTTCTCTACCCATGTGGGAATTCTGCATATGAATTTGTTTGAAGTTAATTTCTTGTGGCTATGGCATTTGAAAATATCTAGACTAGGACACTTTAAACTTTCCTTCCAACTTTAAAATATGTATTTATTAGCAAGAATGTTAAATATTTCTTTTTGCAAAACATTCGAAGTTCAAAGTGCCAGTGCATCCTACTGTATTTTATCCCTCTCCCCCACTTTCTGTCCCCCTTCCCTGGCCTTTCCTAGTGACTGTAAATTCTATCATTGTTTCTTGATTACGCATATGCTGGGCATTTGTCTGTCATTCCCAAATCGACCTCAGGTTTGTAGAGAAGGCTCCAGCTGGAAAAATAAGCTTCCTGTTCAGGCCCATCCTGTTTCTAATCTGCTGCTGTTGTAAGAAATTCCCTTTAGGGATTTCTTTACTTCCTATTGCTTTGGCTTTTCTGCTATAAACCTCACCAATATTAATCTCTCCTGGTCCTCATTTTCCCTTACAGCCTAACTTTTTTTTTTTTTAAGTCTAAAATGCCTGCCAGTGCTTTTCACACTTCATCATGTCTCCAGGAATACTGGCCCTAGGTCAAAGCCAGAGGCTGCAACTTGACAAGATGCATTGCAAGGTGGTTTTTCCTCCTCACTGTCTACAGCTGTCATCTTCTTTCAAGTCTTCAAATTGCAAATTAGTGAGTCAGCATGGGATCACGGGATGCTATAATTCCTATTCATTAGACAAAGAAAAAGAAGCATGTAGGTTTTTGTTGTGTGCTCTTTTTTTCCATATCTAATAAAATAATTAACCCATAAATCAATATTCTTTTGCTGGTTTCTTTTGATGGGATTCTGATTCATATAATCAGAAATCACAACAGAGAAGAGTTGAAAACTCCTCTTCCTGGAGGAAAATGTTTCACAAATAACACTTTGGCCATAAAAAGTATATATTGTCCTTTAAAGGAAAAGAGATCTGCTGCACTAATATTGCTTAATATTTAAATTTGATGGGCAGGGGGTAATTGTGGTAACTGTGGTGATTCCAGGGCAGAAAGAAGTGGAGACTCTTTTAACTTAGAGGAAAAGTAATCTAAATTTTGGTAGCCTATTCTCAGTTTCAAAAATATAAAATTAAAACCATGATTTTATGTATTATAGATGCTATGTTCCATGGACATTAAATTTGAAATTAATGATAAGAATATTAATATTTAGAAATTGGACTTTGTTTTACAAACTTATATGGAATAAACTTTAGACATTGCTGGAATACGAACATAATTGGCATTCCGTTTCTTTTTTTAGTAAAGACAGAAGTGTTTTTTTAGTTCAAAGCCTGCAGCAGTCAATCCTAAATGGTTATGCTAAGTGTTCTATTTTTCTAGAACTTTGCCATAATCCTTTATTCTTAAAATAAGTTTTCCATATGTTTTATACAATGGAACTTGAGTTTCACGAATGTTCTGATCTCATAGAAATATCGAATTTTTACAAGTATCTATTGAGATACTATTATGTGCTCGGAAATGTATTAAGCACCTGGGATGGAATGGAGAACATTATACATATACTCATAAGCCATTAAAATATTAAATAAGTAATTACAGAAAAAACTATAAGTTAAATTTTGTGAATTTCATAATTTCTCTTTGTAGTGATTGGGAAAGAAAAAATAAAATCAAATCATGTTTGTCTGCTTTAATCAGTAGTATGGAAAATTAAATACTACCATACTTTGATTGATGATCTACAACATGTCTAAAACTGAATAAGCAAGCATCTAGATCTTCAAATCCTAAAGGTTTGGTCTTATAAGTCATATATAAAGCATGAAAAGTTAAATATTTACTTTATATTCCTTTAGTTTTTATCTGGCTATCATTCGGATGAGACAAGTAATGAAAGTCTCCTATAAAGTAAAAAATAAAGTAAAAAATTCCATACTGCTCACCATTTCAACTGATGCATAAGAGAAGATGTGTATAGCCATATAGTCATAAGAAAAGTACAGGAAAATTGGCTATTCATACAGAGACAGATGGATAGAGGATAGATATATGATTATAAATGATAGATAAATATGTAGACAGAACTCTAATGGACAAAAGAAAATGCACTCAGTGTAGTTTATATACTGAAAATACACTCAATATCTTTGCAACCAGGGGGCTAAGACTCTAAAACTAGGGTTTGAGTCCTTGGCTCTGTTTTATGTGCTAAGTGATGGTAAATTATTTAAAATCTCTTAGCTTAACCTTCTTCATCATCAAAATGGAGATAATAATGACATCTACTCCAAATATGTTATAAAGATTAAATATGAATAAATATATGAAAGAGATTTTTAAACTGCAATATAGTTACTTTTGATATTTTTTAAATTATGTCCTCATATTGCTACCAGAATTCCATGATCTGAAAATTATACATCTGGTGGTAAGACTATTACAAGCAAATGGACAAGGACTAAAACAGTACTAGTCTTCATTTCTCATAACTTATTAGGTTAAGTGGTTATCATCTCCAGCAACCTCTACTTTTTAAAATCATGTGTCATATCTGTCTAGCACACTATAGGAATCTCATATCCAAGCTCATGCTGGGAAAAACTGTGGGCACTTAATAAATGTATATTGGAATAAATGAATGATGCATCTGTATGTCTATCCCTACTTTAAGGGAGGGACTTGGATTAGGCAGCCAATTTGCTCTTATGATTAGACTTGTTTTTAAGAATACAGAGGAAAGAGTAGCATTATAAAACTGTACAAAGTATTTCAACTATAAGGCAGAGTGGTTAGGAAATTGAAAGAAAGGCTGAAATACTATCGTTTTAACCCACTGATTCTAAGCTTGTCCAGGACACTGCTGAAATCACACCTGGTTGTGAGATCTCAGTAATAAAAGGAATAAAAAAACACAACATCAGGTTTCATGAGTCTAAAAACAGGACAGACTTATGGGGAGTAGATATATATTTCTTTTTATAATATCATATTTGGATAGACTGGATTTCACTATACGTCTAATCCAATACTTTGCTTTCCTGGGGCTCTCAGAGTTATGATAAGCATTGCAGGCAGACCAAGCTGTTACCATTCTACAGTCTTTTAAGTTCATTCAGCAAGTGTTGTATGACAATAGCTAATATTTTTGATACCTACAATACTGGCAAAACCATGAGATTTTCAGATTTTTTTATTCTGCTTTTTAAAATGAAAAAGAATAAGTCAGACACTGAGATTGTGCTTAGGCTTGACATCAAAACATCTTTTAGGAAGGCAATGAAGCCTCATATGGGCAGAATAATCTTGTGACACAAATTGAGATTTTTTTAATATCTTTTCTTCTTATCACAATTCTCAGGTTAACTCCATACTAGCTCTAGGGGAGCAGAGTGAAATATAAGTGTTTGCTTAAAATATGTCCTCCTACATGGTAGAGGTTAGGTATGTGGGTTGTAATGCTGGCATTAAGAAAAAAATATTTATTGAGCACCAAATGCCAATGTGTTTATAATTGCAATGCACGTGCACAGGTACACATGTGAATAGGTGACAAGAATAGTTTATATTATGCAGCATTGAAGAGAGACCTCTGGAATGGTTAATAAAGAAAATTGAAAGTATGAAACACAAATGGAAAGGAAAATATGTTGCTGTATCTACTTAGAATTTCAAGTCATAAAAAAAGCAGGATTTTGAAGGGATAACATTTCAAAATGTATATAAAATGATGTTATAAGACATAGTGAGAGGTAGGGATCTTGTTTCAATCTTCTGCATATGCATATCCAGTCCTCCCAGCCCCATTTACTGAAGAGACTGTCACTTCCTCAATGTGTGTTCTTACTGCTTTTGTCAAAAATGTGTTGGTTGTAAATATATGGTTTTATTTCTGAATTCTCTATTCTGTACTATTGGTCTATGTGTTTATCTTTATGCTAGTACAATCCTGTTTTGGTTATTAGAGCTTTGTAGTATAATTTGAAGTCAGGTAGTGAGATGCCTCCAGCTTTGTTCTTTTTACTCAGAATTGCTTTGGCTATTTGGGGTCTTTTGTGGTTCCATACAAATTTTAGGATTGTTATTTCTATTTCTGTGAAGAATGTTAGTATTTTGGTAGGAATTGCATTGAATCTGTAGATCATTTTGAGTAGTATGGATATTTTAACAATATTAAATCTTACAATCCATGAGCATGGAATATTTTTCCATTTTTCATGTTCTTTTCAATTATTTTCATCAGTGCCTTACAGCTTTCATTATAGAGACATTTCAATTCTTTGATTAAATTTATTCCTAGACATTTTTTATAGCTATTGTAAATGGGATTGCTTTCTTGATTTCTTTTTCAGATTGTTCACTGCTGGCATACAGAAATGCTAATGATTATTTTAATGTCTTAAAATTAATCCAAAAGTAGGGGTTAAGCTTTATAAATAAAGAAATCAAATATTTCTCCTTTAACAAATATTTGCCTCTGTAAGGTAAGATACACTTATAACATTGTATATTTATTGGTTATTTATCTTGTCTGTGTATAGTTCTAGAGGACATATAAAGAAATAAAATAAAGCTAAAATTATAGAACAGGAAGCAGAGCTCAAAAGAGGAAAGCAATGAAATATTTTTAAAAAATCAGATAAAGAAAAAGCTTTTAAAGGAAAGATGGAATGTTGTGATGAGTAATGCGGCTGGGAATTTGAAATTTATTACTAGGGAAACAGAGAAGTTTCCTTAGTAGGTGATGTTTGAAGATCAAATTACCAGTGTCAGTGAAGGACAGAAAGCAAGTGAGTGGTCCAAGGTGACATTGAAGAGATAAGGTGAGACTAGATCTCACAAGGCTGATAAGACTCCAGTGGGCAGTTATCACGTACTGAATGACATCCCTTCCAAATTCATACATTGAAGTCCTAATCTCAATGTGACTGTATTTAGAGATAGGTTCTTTAAAGAAGTAAAGTGTTAGATGAGGTCATAAGAGTGGAGTCCTATAATCCAATAGGATTGGTGTCATAAGAAGAGAAAGAGACAGTAGGGGTGCATGACCACAAAAAGGCCATACAGGGACACAGCAAGAAGGCCACCATCTGCAAACCAAGGAGAGAGGCCTCGAGAAACCAGCTCTATTGACACCTTGGTCTTGGAAATCCAGCCTCCAAAACCATGAGAAATTATCTTCCATTGCTTAAGCCACCTAGTCTGTAGTATTTTGTTATCGTAGCTCTAGCAAACTAATACAAATATTTAAATTTTGATTTTAAGTCAGTATAAAAACATTAGAGAGTTTTAGGTAGGCCTATGGTATTATTTAATAGATATTTTAAATGACATTGCTTCAGCTACTGGAGTCCAGAATAGAGTGTAGGAAAGAGGGAGTTTTGTTAGGTGATCTGTCAATCAAGATATTGAGTAGTAATCTGGGTCAGAGAAGTTAAAAGTATGAACAAGGGTAGCATGGTGCAGATAGAAGGAAGTGTATATATGAAAACAATACTTTGAAGATAAAGTTGACAGGCCAGCTGCTGAGGGGAAGGGAGGGATGAGAGAAAAGAGAAATCAAGAACCATTTCCTAGTTTACCTGGGTGAATGGTTGTAGGATTTTCTGAAATGAGAAGTAGGTAGAGATAATGAGAGATGTAATGAGCTCTTTGGGATATGTTAACTAAAAGACTGTTTTTAATAGATGTTAAGAAAAGAGATGAGAAAAATAAGCCTTAAAAGAGATATTTATGAGTTAAGAACAGAAAATCAAGAAACTCACTCATCATTTTTTGAAAAATGTGTTAATTTTTCTATATAGTATTCATTTTATTAATAAGTAGGTTTCTGTTAAGAATGAGGAAAATTCTTTACCTCAAATTTCAGCTCTCATGAAAACATAATGAGCAATTTCTAAGCCATCTTCTACTATATAACAACCAGGAAATTTAAAATAATATAGTATATTAGAAGAATTAAGTGGAATACTTCAGTTTTTTGAAAATAGCAATATGTATATTTTTAGAGTTTAGCAGCATATTAGGTATGCTAATCTATGGCAATCTGAGTATATCTTTCAGATTTAAGAATAGGAAGATTTCCTGAAATATAAACAGTTCTTGGTGAAAAGTTTTCGTATTTGGTATGTTGAACAAAGTTTTGTGAAGAGCAGTTCATAAATATTTTAAAATGATTCTGCCTATTTGCACTGAGTGCTTTTCATAATATTTTCCCATTCAATGATTCAACTTCAATAACACACTTGACATAAAATGATTGCACGGAAATGATACATTTTAACATGACTTTTCTTTCTAAGTACTTGATTTTGTCAAGTGTATTTTTCCTTTATTAAAGTATTTTTCTTCCTGATTATATACTCATGGGAAAATGCTAAAGCAATGCCTTTCTATCAAGTGGATAATTTTATATTTTCTAATCTCAAATTGTAGGGTTGTTTTCAGTCCTTTTTCATTCTGGAAATAGATTTGCGTAAATCTCACTCAACCCTCAATGACACATGGTTTCATTCACATGACAAACGCCTCTAAAAGTTATGAACTCGGGAATGAAAGTTATAGAATTTCATTCTTCCACTGATCTCAATATATTTCATTAATTGTAACAGAAATGTCATGCTCCTATGATTGCACAAACACACCCTTACAAAGAAAATACAAAATAGCTAGTTGTGCAAAACAGAATCCACCTGGGTGAATGAGTCTTTAAAAATGCTATCATGTATGAACACTTGACACATACTGCATATTTTGACTTTTCAATGCATATGTTTAGGAAACAAACATATTATAGATCTTGTGAATAAACTGTTATATTGGAAAGTTGCATATAAAGATATTATCGAATTTAAACATTACAGTTATTTTCAATGCTGTTTGACTTTGAGTCCATTTTGTGAATGTGAATTATGATGTGAATGAACCAGTGCTTTCTATATTTGAAAGAATATTTCCTTACTTTATGAGTTTTTTTCAAGATGCAAAGATAATACATTTTATTATAATCTTCTCTAAATTTGGAATTATTTTCCTCTCATGGACATTTTATGTTTAGCTAATAGCATTCTTTTCTTTTTTCTGAGTCATTGTCAATCAATATATATTATGCATATGTCTGTATATACCACTATATAGATGGTGGTATATATTTAAGAACAAACATATTATGCATGCAGCAATTTAGAAAGTAAGAAAAGGTTCAAGAAGCAATAAATGTTACTATTTTAACTTAGAGCAATTTAGGCAGTTTCTCCATGTGAAACGTCTAATTTTTGTTTTTGTTTAATCCTTCTCTTACCAAATTCACATTTGTACAGACTATAATAACCACATAATTAGTCATCGGAATTTATTTATGTGATCATAAAATTTTAAGTATAATAGCAAACAACTGTCAGCAGATAGATAAAAATCAATTTATGTTGGTTTTAGAAATATTTTCTTATTAAGTTAGGTCTCACAAAACACTGAAAATTAAAAAAAATGATAAGCAAATTAAGACAATATAGAAAATTTAAGTAACCTTGGCATATAGATATAAGCACTAATGACTTTATATAACATTACTCTTTGGTCAAAATTAGATCTAGTTATAAGGTTTGTTTTGTAATATACTTGTACTTCTGAAAATCATTGTAAATAGTTTTCCATGTCATTAAACATTACAATTAATATATTGGTTATATTCTACTCTATCATATGGAAGGATAAATCTTTAAATATCACCCTAATGTTAGGTAATGTAGATTGTAGTTTTCAATCTCGAAACTTTGCTGCAATGAATATCCTTGTATCAACAACCTTGACCATATTCATCATTTTTCTCATGTTTATTCTTGAAAGATGGCCATGAATTGTCAAATAAACTTAAGACTTTTGAAACATATTGTCAAATTTCCTACTAGGAAGTTTGTACCAATTTACAGTCCTGTCAGCAATGTATAAGAATGTCAATTTTTATGGTATTGAATTTAATAAATTAAAAACATAAGGCAAACTATAATATAGACTAATATTCAGTCATAATGCATTGAGTTCTCTTCTGTAAAATTGGCATATCCTTTTTAGCTTCGTAGAAATGCAGCTCATTATTTTCTCTTGTGTTAATAAGATTAAACTGTGGCATTGAACAATGAGTACATATGCAGATAATGCTTGTAACTTCTTAGGTTTTAGTATCCTATGGAGTATAGTTTTGTGTAGATACTGTTTTCAGTTTTGGAATATGGTGGGGATCTGAGATATTATCGCTAGCTTAAAGAAATCAATTTCTATTCTCTAGGGAATAATACTTTATCATGCTGTACATTTATAGTCATTCTTGTTTTTGTTAAATATTCTAATTCTGTTCCTTACAGATTCACAGTAGGAAATCTTGCCAAGTTTGGCAGTATACTACCTTTCAGCTTGGAGTATAATGTGACACAAATATAAAATCAACTACCTCTGATTTAACAATTTCAAGATAATTTTAATCTTCATGTACATTTACTGAGAAAGCTTAAAATTTAGCAATTAGAAAACCAAAGTGTTCTTTCCTTCATACATTTGGTGGCTAAAATAGTTTATTGTTAATTAAACAATGATGTTGGAAATAATTCTATGAGTCATCTTCTCCAATCTCTGGAAATATGTAAACATATCATTACAACAGGTAGTCATCCATTTTGTTTTACTTTGGTTTTAAACTGAAGGAGCACATTTCACTCTTAAGTAACGTAGTTAGAAATTTATTTCTCCCATTGTACTTAAACTTGTTTCCTTTAATGTCCACTCATCAGATCATATTATTTTCTCTTCCACATGACAGGATTTCAAATATTTGAAACTATCTATTTTGTATTTCTCTTCAATATTTCTTTTCATATATAATATAATATAATATTATATTATAATATTTTAAATTCTTTTTATACTTTGTCACATGACATGTTTCCTCAGTTCTTTTATGAGATTACTCAGCTGTGCAAGTATTAAATTAGCTCATTGAGGCCTCATTAGTAGATAGAGAAGAAATAACAAAAGATTAGGACTCACCTGGCTTTCTGCTGATTGGATACCATCTAGACTTTTGTCTTTAAGTCAGAAACTTGTCAATTCAAACTAGAATGTATCCAATGGAGAGTTATCTGCAATAACCTTCAGTGAATGACCAGGATTGCCTTAATTTCCACTTAATCAATGTGGTGCCTTGAACCCAAGATGCATGGTTATGAAATGGCGGTAGAAATAGATAGCATAATATTTAGAACATGCCTGAGTAAAATCGAGAAATGTTTGCCTTGTAACAAAGTGTTGCTCCACCAAAAAAGGCAAATGATTCCACCCAGTCAGCAAGATTTCAGCAATTAATTCATTTATTAAACTTTCGTGTTTTACCATCACTGAGGTGAGAAGGAAGATAATTTTGACATTAGGAGATCCAATCCATGAATTTACAAAGTTTTAAAAAAAATGTGTAGTTTTATTGAGGGTGGTCTTTCTTCTCCCATTTAGCCTATAACTTTGATGCCGACCAACATTTCCTAAAACATTTTGCTATCCATTGGATTTCTCCTCCGAAACATAATGGACCTTGGGCCATTATTTACTAGTGTATTAGATATGAAATACCTCATTTTAGTGCTTTATAATCTTAAATCTGTTCTTCCTTTCCACTCTGCCAGTTACTAGTGCTTACTAGAAAAACCTTACTTAGAATCTATGCTCTCCCCTGGATGCCTGAATAGCGTCTAGAAGCAAGAAATCAGTACAGACAGTACAAAATTAGGTAACTATTGGCAGCATGATTCCCACTGGTGTCTTGACCATAGGAACTGGGTGACTCAATCCCAATACATATTTTTTTCAAGTGTACTTTCTCACCTATTGCATCATCTATTCCAAGTTCAAACCCATCTTATCTATATAGTGACCTCAAACTAGTTTTAAGCAGAGGGGAAAAATGTCAGGACAGGAAAGAAGTGACTTAAAATACAATCTTTGTTTTTAATCAAAAAGTTTTGTTCTCAGGGTTTCCTCTAGGTCAAACTTTGTGATATTCTAGCCTGTTTTGATATTCCTGTATATCATGGCTGTAATATTTTCCAGTTGGTCTTAAATACTTCTAAGAACTTGGCACAAGGATCGCTATCTCAATAAAAAGCAGCAAAGAAACAAAAAATTCCCATGAATATTAATTATCCCAATTCTAAGTATACACAAGCATACACATACACACACTCACTACTCTTCGTTGGCAGACTCAATGGTATAGCTTTCCACTTGAAACCTCAGAAACATCACTAAATTCATCCTTTTCTCCCTTGGATCTCAGTAACTTACAAAACAAGTTGGATCTGCCTTTTTAACCAACTCAATGATTATTTATAGAATTGATTTAATGTTTGAATATGTATTTCTTAAATGTACAAAGTGCCACATACATGGAATATATATTGAATCTTTGACTCTCTATTAAATTAATTTGTCTCTTTAAGATTGATTTCCCACTCATAATTATTAACTCCATATTAGGTTTGCACCTCAACATTGCAATTGGCAAAATATAACAAGTATATATCTTACCTTGTGAAGAAAAATGTTTATTTTGTTTGTTTAGAAGTCCTTTACCCATTTGGTACCAAGGAATTCAAATTTAGTAGATTATTGAAGCATAATAATTCTGACCATTACCTTAATAAAGTCTTTGATTTGCTTTATTTGAACAAAATTTACTAAATTTATGTTGAAGTAAATTTTATCACTTCAGAAGGAGGCTGAGAATCATCAAGGTCATTCCAATGCACACATTTTAACTTACACTGCAGTGAAATTCTATTATGTAAAATAAATTGCTTAATAAGTTAATTCTCCCAAGTTGTGTACACTACATCTTTACATTTGAATAGTTTCTAAATATTTATATAGTTGTAAATAATAAACACAACTCAGAATCTAAGAGAAAGCAATTTGAAAAGTTTAACCTTTCAAAATCTCTTATTTTTATTATTTGAATTGAATGAGATTGTTAACTCTATAATATTTTCAACTGACATTTAGAATGTGAAGATGTGTTTACTTCCACAACTCTCCCACTGCCAGTTTATTTATTACTAAGGATTTATCTACCGATTGTTTCATTCAATAATCAGGAAAAAAGCATTTTGATTAATTGTGCCATTTCTGTAGCAATTGCAAAACAAGCGGATGGAATAAATTGTTGAGGGTGCTAAATTCTATATAATTCATCTATTTTTAATCTCTTAATTCTGTAGGAGTACACTTTAGTCTATTAGCAGTCAGTTTGCATTGGAATAATTAAGTTTCACAAAAAAATCAAGTCAAAAATCTAAAGTAGTAAATGCATTCTCTTTTTGAGGGTCTGACTGGGTATGACTGAGGTACTTAATGTTTGTTTTCTTACTTAAACTATGAGTGTATTTGTTTTTTTAGGGCATCATATTTCTTCATGAAGGAATTAACAAGGATTTAATATTTTGTAGAATTTAACATTTGCAATAAAATGGACATTCCCATCCTGAAGTATTGATCCCCTACCCCCATCCATCTAGCAAAATCCTGCCAACTCTTCAAGCCCCAGCTTCAAGAAGACCTCCTTGTAAAGACTTTACTTAACATCACTCCATTCCACTCAGACTATGTCTGAAACAAATAATTCTATCTATTCATGAATGGTTTAGTCCAATACCTCAAGCACTGTATGTATTCAAAATAGATCATGTCCTCTGCTATTTCCTTCCTCAGTGTTTCATAATTCTCCCTGTAGAGGTCTTTTACCTCCATAGTTAAATATATTCCTAGGCATTTTATTTTCTTTGTTGCTTTGTGAAGGGTATTGAGTTTATTATTTGGTTTTCAGTTTGACTATTGTTGGCATATAGGAATGCTACTGATTTCTGTACAATGATTTTGTAACCTGAGACTTTACTGACATTTTTTTTTTTATCAATTCCAGTAGTCTCATGGCAGAATCTTCGGGATTTTCCATATATAAAATCATATTGTCAGTGAAGAGCAATAGTTTGATTTCTTCTGCCCCCATGTGGATGCCCTTGATTTCCTTCTCTTGTCTGATTGCTCTGGTTGGGACTTCCAGGACTAATTTGAATAGAAGTGGTGATAAAGGGCAACTTTGTCTGCTTCCAGTCCTAAGTGGTAATGCTTTCAATTTTTCCCCATTCAGTATGATGTTTGCTGTGGGCTTGTCATATATAGCTTGTATCATTTTTAGGTAAATCCCATCTATGCATATTTTGTTAAGCATTCTTATCATAAAAGGATGTTAAATTTTGTCAAATGTTTTTTCTGCCTCTAGTGAGAGGATCATATGGTTTTTGTTTTTGCTTCCATTTATGTGGTGAATTACATTTATAGATTTGCGTATGTTGAACCATTCCTGCATCTGGGGAAAGCCATACCATACTCATGGGTTGGCAGAATCAACATCATTAAAATGTCTGTACTACCCAAAGTGATCTACAGATTCAATGCAATACTTATTAAAATATCAACATCAATTTTTGCAGATCTAGAAAAAATAATCCTATGCTTCATATGGAATCAGAGAAGACCCCATATAGCAAAAGCAATTTTAAGCAAAAAGAACAAATTGGGAGGTATCAATTTATCAGACTTCCAGCTATACTACAAGGCTACAGTAACCAAAGTGGCATAAAACTGGCACAAGAACAGAGACATAGACCAACAGATCAGAACAGAGAACCCAGATACAAAACCAACCTTATATAGGTATCTGATCTTTCACAGAACAGACAAAAACATACATTGGTAAAAAGAATCCCTATTCAATAAATGGTGCTGGGAAATTTGGATAGCCACATATAGAAGACTGAAATAGGATCTGCAATTCTCATTGCTTACAAAAATTAATTCACAATGGATAACAGAGTTAAACCTAAAGCTTGAACCTATAAGAATTCTGGAATAAAATGTTAGAAAAACCCTTATAGATAAGATTGGCCTTGGCAAAGAATTTATGAAGATGATCCCCAAAAGCAATTACTGCAACTACAAAAGTAAATAATGGTATTGCATGAAACTAAAAAGCTTCTGCACAGCCAAGGGAACAATCATTAGAATGAATAGATGGCCTACAGAGTGGGAGAAAATATTTGCACGCTACACGAACATTTGATAAAGGGCTGATAACTAGATTCCATACAGAACTCAGGAAAATCAGCAAGAAAAAATCAAACAATGCAGTAAAAAGTGGGCAAAAGACATGAACAGAAACTTTTCAAAAGAAGATAGATGAGTGGCCAATGAACATATGAAAAAATATTCAACATCTCTAATTACCAGAGAAATGCAAATCAAAACCACAATGAAATACCACTTAACTCCAGTGAGAATGACTTTTATCAAAAGTCCCAAAACAACAAATGTTTGTGTGAATGTGGAGAGATAGGAACTCTCATACACTGCTGGTGGGACTGCAAACTAGTACAACCTCTGTGGAAAGTAATATGGAGATACCTCAAAGAGCTACAAGTAGAACTACCATTTGATCTTGCAATCCCATTATTGGGCATCTACCTAAAGGAAAAGAAGACATTCTATAAAAAATACATTTGCACTCAAATGTTTATAGCAGCACAATTCACAATTGCAAAGATGTGGTAACAACTCAAGTGCCCATCAATACATGAGTGGATTAATAAAATATGCTATATGTATGCCATGGAGTGCTACTCAGCCATAAAAAATGGTGAACTCATACCACTTGTGTTAACCTGGATGGACCCAGAGATATTCTTCTAAGTGAGGTATCACAATACTAGAAAAGCAAACACCACATGTACTCACCATTAAATTGGTACTAATTGATCAACACTCATGCACATATGGAAGTAACATTCATGGGGGATCGTGCAAGTGGAATGGAGAAGAGGGGATGGGTAAATTCATACCTAATGAGTGTAGTGTGCACTGTCCTGGGAATGGGCATGCTTCTAGCCTTGACTCAAACATTGGAAAACCTTTGTACCCCTGTAATATTCTGAAATACAGTTAAAAAAATATTAGAGCCCAGAAATGGAAGAAAAAAATGTAAAGAAGAACTCAGGTAGGCCTTGACTGTAGGAAAACCAAGGAATAGCAGGTGTTAGAAATCTTTAAGACTACCATGAGGGATAGATACAAAAACAAGCAACAAAATATTTTTGTCTAAACCTATGGTTGCCTTAGAAACAATTGGGATGTTTGATGCCCATTTATTCCTTTCTTTCTTTCCAATTGTTTCTTTTTTGGAGAGTGGGGTACAGAC
The DNA here is from genome assembly GCA_008086735.1 of Cheirogaleus medius. NCBI lineage: Eukaryota > Metazoa > Chordata > Mammalia > Primates > Cheirogaleidae > Cheirogaleus > Cheirogaleus medius. The sequence continues at coordinate 51,434,767 of VBSM01001265.1, forward strand.
TGGGGTACAAAGACACAAGCATAGTGGAAGGGTGAAGGACATTAGAATACTAATTTTTATGTCATAACCCTTATAAGATCAATAGTTTCAAGTAATAAGTAATCTAATCATGGTGGTATCAGAATTTTATTGCCTAAAATGCTATTATAGCCAGTAATTCTGATAATTATATATAGAGATAAGATTATTGCATGTTTTCAATCTTGTAATATTCTGCACCTGTTATGGTCAGTAAAGACTAGCTTTTGCCATATGCTTTTCTTACTTGAAAACCCTGACTTTAACCCAAATATTTGACCTCTGGCATTTTCTGTTTGGTGCCTGGATCATGGGTGTCTGGAGGTCAAACGGCTTCCTATAGCATGTAGTTTTAATTTTACTGAGGTAAATATTTTAGATCCAACAATGAAATTGAAATCTTTTCCCTCAGAGTTTCAAATCAAGGGAAAATATTTTAAAATAAGACAAACAAACCTTGCCAATATAACTAAAAATGAACATTTTTTCTTCATTCTTTCCTCTTAATAGCTCAACTCTATTATATGGCTTTTGAGACACAACACGTGAGAAAATCTGAAGTTCTTAACACATTTTCATTGTGAATGCTAAAAATAGATATGTGTGCTAAGAGGGAAATAGGGAAGATTTTTGTTAGAGTTCAAATGCCAGGCGCCAATTTCAGATTTCAAGATAACCCCAGAATGCACTGATTGACATTAATTACTAGGGCTTGGCAGTGGAGACTGGTATCAGCTGGGTTCAAGCTTTGACCAAGCTGTAGAGTCCAAGCTGTTATCCAGTGATAACAGGCCTTTTAAAAGAGCAAATTGACCCATGGCCTGATGATATCTTATGGCCTGATTCATTCGTTACAGATTCATGTTGCTAGAGTTATTTGAGTGACATATCACAATCCAGATCGAGAATTTTTTGTCAAATAACTCTCTTGGAAATTATTTAAGAGGTCTAACATTTTGAACTCTTGTATAATGGGTTCATTTAGCATTATATCTGATCTTTTAGCTCCTTTTCTTTGGATGATGGTTATCATTATGTTTAACATAATAGGTGTTTTAAATAACAAAGGTATCTAGTGTTCCTTAGAAAGGGTTTTTGAAAGAATCCCTTATCCTCTACTTCTATCCCATTCTATCTAGAACAGCCTGGATTATTACCTGGATTACCCTTTTTTCTATGCTGCCATTACTCAGATTATTACCTGGGTTATTACCTGTGTTACTCTCCTCTACACTAACATTGTTTCAGCACAGACCTAGGTTGTTACCACTCAATCCTCACTAGCTTTCCACATCCAGATCTCTCCAGTCCATACTCCCTGCCATTTCTGTCTACCCACTTTAAGGTACTGATTTCATGGAAGTTCTCCCTTAATATCCAATTCCCAGTGTTACACAGTACCTAGCATTTAGATTCATGCACAGGAGATATTCAAGTAACTTTAAGTTCAATTACTAATGATTAGTTAATGATTTAAATATATAAAAGTATCTAACTATATGACAACATTAAATAAGTCCAAGTATGCAGAATTCAGGATACTGTAGACCCAGTGTAATTGTTTCAAATCAGACTTTCTGTTTAAGAAGAAATATCAGGTATTATCTAATTTTATTCCTAAGTGTGACTTTTTTCATCACCTCACTGTCAAATGTTTGACCAGTCTGAGGGAACATACAACAACACAGAGAGCCAAAACTTCCACCCATACTCCATTTCCCAATATAGCAGTCCTTTTTCTACTGTAGAAATATATTTTGTTAGAGAGACACAGCATCAGATCCTATTTACAAATAAATATGAAAAAATACAGGTGATTTTAATAAACAGCATTAGTTGTGCCATAGAGAGCTACCAGATAAATATATTTCATATTAATATTTTTAAAAATAGTAACGTCAAGACACTCACTACTTCCCCATACTGCTTAAACTTCTCTGAGTTAGTGTTACTACTCAGTACCACATTATGCACTATGAAAGAATAGCAATGATATAGAAACACAAAAAGTGAAATAACAAAATGTAAAGGAAAAGAGATCAAAGAAGAAAATTAACAGAAATTTTGAAAGGAGAAACTTATAGGATATTAACATTGTGCCAAACACTATGCTAAACATTTCATACATGTTATCTAATTAAATATCCATAAATCATAGTATATTTATTATTATTTCCAATGTATAAAATAGGAAAAGTGATGTAGAATCACTTTTTCAAGCTACACAGTTAGGAAGTGAATAATCCAGAATGTCATTAAAAAGTGGCGAAAGCTGGGCTTCTATTCTTACAATCAATTGTTATACTCTTTGTCCATTTCAAGAAGTTTTGTAAAGTGTAGGTGCTAACTAAATACTGTTGAATTGATTTTCATTTCATAACATACATTTAATTTGTTAACATATAAGAATGTTTATTGCTTCTAAGCTTCTTATGAATCAAAATCACCCAAAAGTATGTGCACTTCCTATATTGCTATATGATCAATTATTTGACTTTCCACAACTCTAAATACCTCTGTGTGATATTTGACATTGATATGTATAAAACATGAGTCACATTGAGAAGTATTAAATATGTGAATTGAACATTTTCTGATATAGTTCAGTTTGAAGATTTAATGTGAGTTGCCTTTGCAATGATTCTTTTTAAAACTTTTTTTTATTTCACCATATTATGGGGGTACAAATGTTTAGTCCATATATGGACTTTGCCCCATGCAAGTAAGAGCTTCAAGTGTGTCCATCCCCCAGACGGTGAGCACCACACCCATTAGGTGTGTTTATACCCATTCCCTCCTTCCCTCCCATCTGCCCAACAATAGATGAATGTAAGTACTATATGTGCACTTAATTGTTGATCTGTTAAAACCAATTTGATGATGAGTAAGTGAGGTGCTTGTTTATCCATTCTTGGGATACTTCAGTTAGTAGAATGGGTTCCAGCTCTATCCAGGATAATACAAGATGTGCTAGTTCACCATTGTTTTTTGTGGCTGAGTAGAACTCCATGGAATACATATACCACATTTTATTAATCCATTCATGGCTTGATGGGCACTTGGGCTGTTTCCATATCTTTGCAATTGTGAATTGTGCTGCTATAAACATTAGAGCACAGATATCTTTTTTATAGAAATAGAATGTCTTTTGTTCTTTTGGGTAGATGCCCAGTAATGGGATTGCTGGATCAAATGGTGCTTCTACTTGTAGCCTTTTGAGGCATCTCCATATCACTTTCCACAGAGGTTGCACTAGTTTGCAGTCCCACCAGCATTGTAGGAGTGTTCCTGTCTCTCTGCATCCACACTAACATTTATTGTTTGGTGACTTTTTGATAAAGGCCATTCTCACTGAAGATAAGTGATATCTCATTGTGGTTTTGATTTGCATTCCCTGATGATTAGAGATGTTGAGCAATTTTTCATATGTTAGTTGGCCATTAGTCTATCTTCTTTTGAAAAGTTTCTATTCATGTCTTTTGCCCACTTTTTGATAGGGTTGTTTGATTTTTTTCTTGGTGATTTTCCTGAGTACTATAGAGATTCTAGTTATCAGCCCTTTATTGGATGTGTAGCATATGAATATTTTTCCCCATTCTGTAGGTTGTCTATATGCTCTCATAGTTTCCTTGGCTTTACAGAAGCTTTTTAATTTGATCAGGTCCCCTTTATATATTATTTATTTTTGTTATTGTTGTGGTTGTCTTTGGGGTCTTCTTCATAAATTCTTTGCCTAGACCAATGAGTATAAGAGTTTTTCCAACATTTTCTTCTAGAATTCTTATAGTTCCATGACTTAGGTTTAAATCTGTTATCCACCGTGAGTTGATTTTTGTGAGAGGTGAAAGGTGTGGATCTTGTTTCATTCCTCTACATGTGGCTATCCAATTTTCCCAGCACCATTTATTGAATAAGGATTCTT
>VBSM01001265.1:51451881-51529827 GCA_008086735.1 Cheirogaleus medius
TCCCCCACCCCCACCTCCACACTTGCACTGGGTTTGCTCATAGTTATAGCAGTTCCTTCACCTGTCTAGCACCCTAGGGCTCTTTCCTCCTCCCCCTTTATTATTTGGCAACAAGATTCACATGCTCCTCTATTCTGCAAAGCAATTATTTGTGTTCCAAATTACCTTCACTACTCCTCTAGGTGTTCAAGAAACCTAGAATTCCTGTCAATAATAAATCCCTCTCACATTACAAGGTGATCTGGTGACCATCTAATGTTACTTCAGCTTACTCTATTGACTTTCCAATACCCTTAGTTACAAGCAATTAACAGAATATTGAATTAGACATACATTACTCTCCATGAGAAGAAAGCTTTTGATAGATATCAAGCATTTTATATTTTCCCACATTTTTATATTTTACCACAATGTAGTAAAACAAAAGTGAAATTAGAATTTAAATAATAGACTTGAAAACAAAGGTTTTTTTAACTTCACAATTTATCAGCTGACTTAAGGAAATGGAGATCTACACAAAAATTTAAGCATGGTATTTTTTCTTTAAGCACAGAACTTTTAAGAGAATATTATTTATAGTAGTAAAAAATTGAAAACAACCTGAAAATTATGGAAGACTGTGTAATAGCATAGGAAAGAGCTTATGATATAGTGTTAAAGGGAAACAATAAGTTACCAAACCATGCACTAACATCCTCACAATTTTATTAAATGTATGCATCATCAGTAATACATAAAAATGTTAACAGTGAAAATAGGCCAAGATTACAGATGATTTTTATTTTATTCTCTATATTTTCTAAAAGTTTTATAACACACATGTATTTCTCTTAAACCCTGAAAAATAATATTAAATAAGGAAACTGAAATTGCTTAAAGAACAATTTTGAAAATACCATCGTTATATACTCTTTGAAAAAAGATTGATGTCTTGGATAAAATGAGAAAACAGGCTATTTAGAGTCACTTTTTCATTTATTACTTCATTCAAAAACACAGGGGGCTGGGGAAAAATACTAATTTTCCTATTCTCAACATGTCTTATGCAAAATGTACATATACATTTCTGTAATGTCGAAATGGTTATAGCAATGTGGAAATGGTTATATAAAACATGCCTCTCTTTTATACCTGAAGTAGATATATGATTTCCTTTCCTGTTCTTGATACATTTATACTTCCTTTCATTTATGTAGTAACCCAGGATGAAGTACATTGGGAGTTATTGCTCAAAGGCACATTCACCCTTAGGTGTTGTAAAGAGAGGCAAATAGGCACCAGATTGCAGATGCAGAGCAAAGCTACATAAAAGAGCAACATGTGTGATTATGGTGTGCTGTGTAAAAGACTGAAGAGAAAATTCCATCTGGAGAATGGTAACCTGAAGATGGCAAAGAAAGGGCAATCCCGTGAGCTCAGCCCACCGCAAAATTTATGACTTGAAAAGAGAAGGTTACATATGAGCTTAACCAATTTAACTAGAGAATCAAGTAAGATGAGGACAGTGTGTTACATTTTCTAAAGGGCTTGATGAATACTATTTTTCTCTTTTTTTATGTGATAGAAAATTTCAAAATCTAAAGAGCAGTTTCAGCATCTCTACAGGAGACTATTGTAGTTAGGAGCAGTGCTAAGGAAGTCTTTTAGAAAAACAAATTATAATCAATGCAAAAAGCTTAATGGAGTGGGAAATAAATACACCAAAAGCATTTCCTCAAAGACATTTTTAGGTAATTTTTGAAGGAATCAGGATTTCAGTAGAAAATTTTCAGTACAGATGTGGAGCAGGTTTTTAATGGTATTTGCAATATTTAATGAGGATCCTAAATATTCTGTGAAGATAAACTCCTCATCCTATAAAATGGGCAATCCTCTCTGTGCTGTAATTTTTACATTACATTACAGTCCAACGTCTATACACAGAGTTCAGTAGCTTGAATATGAATCCTATTGCACTTATAAAAAAAAAGTAATGGTTATTACAAAGGAACATGTTTTAAACAATACTTTGGATGCTGCCTACGGTGTATTCAGGCGAATTTCCTGCTAGTTTCTAGTTTCAGGAGAAATTCCTAGAGGAAATTTTTTTTTTTTTTTAGCACTTTCCAGATATCATTTCTTTGGGCAAAAGGAGAAATGGAGGAGAAAAATGGTACTTATTACAAGGGCAATCATGAATGCTCAGCCACAATTGAAAAGCCTAGCATGAAACTAGACTCTATGATTGTGTCAAAGTATGGTAGGATTTATGGGTTGTTGAGGCTCTTGGTTAAGTACTGGATGCAGTATTATGATATATTTCACTGTCTTGTAAATTACATGATCTACCACATGAGCTTTCTGTCAGCACAACTTTTATTTATGGACTCCAATGTCAGACATGTCACATAAGGCAAAAAGTCATCCACAACAAATAATGATTACATTTTTCTAAAATGATAGAAACATTAGCTCTTAGTTGAACAGTGATGCTACATTTGCTTCTCTTTGCAGTTTCTGTCTTTACTTTTTAAATAGATAAATAAGGTCAATTTCATTCTTTTTTCCCTCTACTGCAGCAACTAAGATGATTGCTAATTTTATTCATTCTATTTCCCAGGTGTTCACAAGAGGTTTCTATCTACTTTCAATGAACAATGGGTTGGATTGCTTTATATCATTGATATATTGCATTACTTACAAGCCAGAGAAGCTGGTGTGCTAGCCTCTTACCTTCATAACACTGAGAAAAGGCAGCTTTTCATGAACAAAGGGACACTGGGCTAGTGAAGGCCACCAGAGTTCTCCAGCCACATTTTGCTGGTGATACTTTGTGTTACTGTAACAAATTTCTTACTATCCTCAAACTTCATTTTTCTGATCTCTGAAGTGATACTGTTTAGCTAAATCATCTCTAAGGTCCCTGACAGTCCTAAAATATTTGACTCTAATTTTAATTTGTTTGATTTTTATTTATTAATAGAGTAGATGAGGAAATAGTTTTTTTAAAAAATCTTAGTTTATATTATAAGAATATATTTATTTCCATAAGTAAGCTCTTCTTCCTGAGCAGAATCAAATAAAAGTACCATATCGCTGTTAGTTGTTATTTATCAGGGATAATAAGCAGCAAAAAAGATGAATCATTTTACATACTTAGATTTGGTTCTAGAGTACACTTACTTACCTTTTGACCTGTTGACACTACAAATAAGGAAGAGAAGAAATTCAAAACTTCTTTCACCAAGATAATTATTTTTATTTGTGACACATTATTTTACTATAATAGATCTTTAATTATTTGACATTAAAATTTTTTGAAGGCTGAATGAAACTCCACTCTTATTTCTTCTCTTTATTTAAAGATATGTTTCTATATTTAAAAAACAATGAGGAAATAAAATATCAGCATGAATGCTAATGCTTGGTGGCAGAGGAATCATCAGAACACAAGGAAGGGATACAACCATGTCTAATATCCAGAATCCCATACACTGTGCTGTTTGCTTTGCTGTTGGATCTGGGTGATTTGTATTGATTATCAGTCTTTTGTGTTTAGGAAGCAAAATTTCTACAAACCGAAGACCACTTGCTTCTTTAACATACACCAGGCTTCACATCCTCTCCATTCTTTTCAAAAGAGATGATAAATTACCATGTATCACAGTATTTAAAACAATAAGCATAGTCAGGGCTTGATGGTAATATACTTCAAAATGTTGTAGCTAACAGGAACCTTTGGGAAAAATGGGAGACTTTGTATGACTGGGATTCGAATTCTTCTTGAAACTCACCTGATTGGTGTGACTTTGCCTTTTGTAGCCTATACAAGAAATTTGTCTTATGTTTGGAAGAATCACTAAATCCAATCATAAGCTTGTACCAGGGGAAAACAAATGGAAACCTAAGCAAACATTGCATTTTCAGAAATGTGAGACTTGTACATTCCAGTCCTCAACCCAACCTGCTTTACCATATTCCCTTCCAGCAGAGCTCAAAAAAATATTATTCACCCTTTCCAATTTCCTTCCTCCTATTCTCTCTTAAATCCATTCAAATGAAGCTTTAGTTCCCAATCCCCCATCCAAATTGTTCTTGTCAATTCTAGTTTTTAAATCTACTGGCTAGTAGTCTATCCTTGTCTTGTTTAGATATTAAACCATAAGAACTGCTGATTTTGACCATGTTAGATCTATAGTGACAGCAATTCCACATGGTTTAATCTCATTTAATCTATCAGGAGCATTTGGTTTACTTGTACCTTCCACTTTCTTGAAAAATTTTCTTTACTTGGCTTCCAAGCAAAAGCATCACATTCTCCTCACTGTGCTGCCTCTCAGTTTTCTTGGCCAGCTCACCTTAATCTCTCCAACTCTAATTATTGCATCTCAAGACTGAAACCTTGGGTGTATTTCCTTCTTTGTTTGCACATTCCCCTCTGGTAATCTTGTTTGGTCTGCTGCCTTTAAATATTAACTCTATGCTCTCACCATAAAGTTGATGCTTCTACATAAAGTTGAGGAATCTATTTGGATTTTAATAGATATCTCAAATTAACACATTCAAAAGTATACTTCTGACCTTACCTCTCATCCAAGCTGCTCAACCTGCTCATTCTGCACCAGTTTCCCACTCAGATAATAGTAATTCTGTTTTTCCAGTTGCTTAAGTCAAAATTCTTAGTCATCCTCCACCTCCATTACTTCTGTCTTTCTTTTGCTCTTGATATTCATCAGAAAATACCATTAATTTTGCCTTCAAAATATACCCCACGTATGATTATGTTTGACCACCTTTCCTGCTTCTACCCCCGTCCTAGTCACTCCAATCTCTCCTGCATTATTATAATCCTCCATATTGGTTTCCCTTTCCCCACCATTTCTCCTTTTACATTTTCTCTGCACAGCAGCCAGAATGATCCTGTTTTAGCATTAGTCTGAACACCTCAGTTCAGAACCCTTCAAGGGCTTTTTGTCTCCCATCTTTAAAAGCTCCTAATTGCTAAAAGCCTACCTGATATAGCCTGTTTACCCTCCAGATATCAGCTTCTAATCCACTCAGGTCCAGCCACATTTCATACGTATTTGATTATGTGAAGTCACATCGTCTAACTAGGCAACTGGTCCTATACTTGGCTATATATCAAAATCATCTAAAGACCAATTAAAATATTAAAATGTTAGTTTAACATGCAAAGTCCAAGATAGCCTTAGGGCCTTTGCACTTACGGTTCTCTTTGCCCCAGATAGCCACATAACTTTTGCCCTTACCTCCTCCAGGTTTACTCAAGTATCACCTTCTCAGAGAGCTCTTCCCTTACCACCCTTGTTTAATTTGACCATTCTACATACAAGTACGTTCTATGTTGCTATTGCATGTTTTTATTGCTCCATAGTATTATTACAACACAACCCACCAAATATTCTGCTTTTATTCTTGTCTATATCCTACTATAGTAGATGGTGTTAGATCCTTGCCCATACTTCCTCAGCACTCCTTATTCCTGCTCAGCATCCTGTTGAAAGCACCTGCAGCTCCTTGCCTGAAAGTTTCTTTTCAACCTCACATGACCAGCAGTACTGTGAGTTGGTAGAGTTAGAGAGTAACTATTCAGCACATTTGGGTGGGATAATGCTGATTCATATTCTATTCTCCCTCCCAGAGCTCCCCCATGCAATCGAGCCTCAGTTTCCTACAATGATAACTTACACCTATTACTGATTTTCTTATGTTCTCTGTGTCATTTCTCACTCTCCTACAGGGGCTTCCTGAGATTATCTCTGAAATAAACTACTTTACTCAAATTCTTGACTCAGGATCAGCTTCTGGGAAAACCCAACCCAGGACATATTCCAAGAACTCCTATTCCTTTAAGGGAAAAAGAATTTTTTTCTGTTTTATTTTAATGGTCTATTTCCAATAACTGAAACAGAGCCTGCTATGTAGTAGAGACTTCATAAATATTTGTTGAATCAACAAAGCTCTGTGATAAAACATTTTTGAACTCTGCTTTGAGCACAAGCAGAGCTTAATTTTACAATCACCCAATTTACGACTAACATACTCATACTAAAAGATATTTCCTACTTGCTTAAACTGACAGTGCTGCTGGTTTTGAAAAAAGTGAAGATTTTGTAAAATCAGTAAATTAAGTTAAAGAAAAAGATAAATTTATTTTAAAAACAGGAATTACTTACAATAGTGATTTCCAAACATGGCTATACCTTGAACCTTGAATCACCTTGAACCAAGGTGTTGTAATTTATATAAGTTTCTGATTTTTGGACCCTGGTTTTCCCAAATCTAGATTTAGTTGATCTGGAATAGAGCCTATAAATATATCTTTTTAACATTTTCTTGATGATTCTGATATACAGGAAAGTTTGGAAACCACTTGTTTAGCTAGAGAATGCCACTCTAAGTTAGCAAGTATTTACACAATATGATATTTCAGAAGAAAAATACACATTCTTTAAATATTCCCAACTCTCTTTAAAGAAGAATCAAAAGCATCAATTTAAAAATACTGACATTTAAATTGTCTAGGAAAGTATTTTTTCATTATATAAAATATTTATTATCTTTCTATCAAGTTGCAGTCACTTTTACTTCTTTTGGCTTAGGAAGAAGAAAGAACTAATAAATATATGTATGAGGGAAACCTGTTAATGTGCATATATAACTTAAGACATAGGTAACCTATAAAACTACAGAAAAAGGAATATCACTAAAATTATTTTGAGTAGTCTAAGTGCTGTATTTTTCTTCAAAATTATATTAATAGATTATGGAGACTAGAGTTTCTAGTGTCTACCTGTCAAATATAAATGAAAGGAAAACAAGTACACATTTACATATTACATATTAAACACATGGGTTTGCATTTTTATCACTAGTGTAATTGCCATATTAAGGGTTAATGTATGTGCCTCTTACTGGACTGGAATAAGAAAAAAATAAAAAAGATAAACAAGATAACTTTGTCTTCTCTTGAATTCTCCAGTATAATTATCCAAACTCCAAAACAAAGAGCAGTGTGGATTAGAGAACCATCTGTCATTGGTAACAAATTAATGCTCTTATAGAAGCAACAAAGACTTTATTCCTTTTGAGTCACCTTCTTGCTAAATTAGAAAAAAAATAATCCATGTAAAAGTACAGCCTAGGCAGCTTATTAGTGACCCTTGAGGAATGCTGTGTTTTGAATCCTAATTATAAAAAGATCATCAATAAACTGATCTAGGGATTTCTCTCTAATGAGGCAGATAGGTCATTATCTAGGATCAGATTCACAGGAGAAGAAGAGTTTCAGGTCTTCCTAAGAGCATATTTTTTACTTAATAGAGTATAAGTCTATACAAAATGATATAAGATACTTCTGAGATATATATACATACATATATATGTGTGTGTGTGCATATAATATAGGTGCTATGAGCTATGTGATTATAGTTACTTAACTATCTTACATTCATTCATTCATTTATTCATTAAATATGTGGAAATATTTGCTAGGAACTGTGTTAGGACATATACACCAAAATCAGAGAAAGACATGGTCTCTATATTTAAAGACTTTTTAGTCTAGTTTAGAAAACTACTCAAAGAAAAAATTACAATAACAATTTTGCTACCATAAAATATTTATTATTAAGGATTTCTTTAGTAGGGAGAGACAGAAGTTCAACTCAGGTCGGCTTAAGCAGTGAAGATAAATTCTTGTTTCTCATAACTTACAAGTGTGATGATACACCCATGGCTGGATTTAGATGAATAAATGTCATAAAGACTCAGTTTTACTCTCTGTACTTTTTAGTTTTCCCTTCCTCTCTGATGGATCCATGCTTAGTAAAATTGCTGCCCTCAGTTTCAAGTCTATAAACTAAAACTATCTCAGAAAAATATATACAAAGATTCTTCTGCTCAAAAAATTCCCCTAATGGTGTTTTAACTGCTCTGTTTGGTTAGTGCATCACAGCATAAACCAATCACTGATACAAAAGAGAGATAATGTTCTGATTGGGCAGTCAAATTTTCCTTCCCACTATTGAGAGTGGAGAAGGGTAGTTTCCCAAGGAAAATTGTGGTTCTGTTTTTAAAGAAGGAAACAAAATGACACTAGGCAGGAAAAAATAAATTAAATATATGTCTACCTACATATGAGTTTGAAGAAATTGTAGTGGACGTATAATACAAGAAGGTGCTTTGGGCAGAATAGAAGACTAGTATTTGAAAGGAGGCAAACTGTGGATACAAACCGACACTGCTGGTCATATTTTTGGTGTTCAAATCAGGCTGAAGCTGGGGATAGCGTTTCCCTAATTGTTCTTCACACCCAAAACATACACAATTCATCATATTTTGTGCCAACTCGTACTCAGAAACACAGTCCGTCATACATGTAACCTATTCTCCTGTCGCATGGTCATGGCTTAGGTCAGGACTTTATCATTTGTTTCTTGGACCATTGGCATCGTACGTAAAGAAGACATACATCATATTGTGTGACAATCTGGAACCTTTGAAGCATCCTTTTTATGTTTGTGGAATGTCTGGTTTTATTGATCTCGCCTCACAATAAAAGTCACCAACTCACTTTCTGGACTTTCCTTGATACTGTAAGTAGGCACATGATATAGGTTTGGCCAATCATACACATCTGCAAAATATTAATTAGAAAGCAATTCGTGTGAGGACTTGAGTGCTACAAGGAACAAGTTTCCTGGGAGATAAGAATGCAAGTATCTGAATATTAGATGGATCAGTGGTGAAGGTTCAGGAAAGCAGTTTCCCCTGTTTGGGGAGAAAACTGCCACATCTCTGCAAGCACATGTGTACTGGGTCTTTCCTTGGGAAGCCCTATGCAGGTAGTTTGGCCAGTGTTACTGGCTGCATAGACTTCAAGCACAACCCTTTGATAATATCAAGAATTCTATGACTTTAATAATTTCCTTGAGCAAATGTGGAGTTATTTGCTTAAACTAGCTAGAATTATTTATTTCTTTATTTATTTGCCACAAGGATTTCCCTTGATTGATATATTGTTGACTGGGAATTGTCACAAACAAGACTACCAAGATAATGGAAATCTTGGATGGCAAAGTGGGATTTGAAGACAGTGAGAATCCAGCTCTAGTAAGGAATGGGGCTCTATCAGCCCATGGCACATGTGGTGAAAGAGTTAATTAAAACCTTACCTATTTACTGTGTGTCACAGCCAAGAGGAGCTAAAGTGATATGACTACTAAATACAATGCAGCATACTGAATGGGATCCTGGAACAGATAAAAAGGAAGAGAATTTGAATAACACATGGGCTTTAGCTGGTAACAATGTATTAATATTGGCTCATTAATTGTAATAAATTTACCACACTAATGTGAAATATCAGTAATAGTGGAAATGTAGTGTGGGTTATATGGGTACTCTTTGTACTGGTTTCACAATATTTTTGTAAATATAAAACCATTTAAAATAAAAGATGCTTTCTAAACTAAAAATGATGTCCAAATGAGTCTAAAAAGGCTGTTTCAGTTAATATAAAATAAAAATGTTAGTGAATAAGAAAAAAACATGACTGTTGTAATTTGGAATGAATATTAGGTGAAACATTTGCTGTGGGGAGAAGGAATTTGCATAGAACAGTGGGAAGAAAATGGAATACTAGGAATATGTAATATTATAAGCTGAATAGCTCTAATTATTTGGGGGAGCTTAAACTAAGAGAGCTAACATTTCAGAAAGTAAGTGCTGGTCAGGTTAGGAGGGTTGGAGGGGGTAAACCCACAACTAATGGAAGCCGAGCACACTGTCTGGGGGAAGGACACTCTTGTAGCCCTGGCTTGAGTGAGGCAAACGCATTACATGTAAACAAAATGTTTGTACCCCTATAATAGCCTGAATTAAAATAAATAAATAAATAAAATTTCAGAAAGTATAAATTTTTTGGTAACAGCCAGAGAATCAGAAACATTTATGACTGTGATTAAAAAAAAGAGTTTTATATTCTGTAGCCATATAATTATGGTAGCCAAAAATAAAAATTAGCACTTGTAGACTGCCAAGTCATAAGTAAGTTGAATTTGCAGGTGCACCAGAAATTTCATAACAAAATTAAGATATGTATCAGAAAAGAATTGGAGACCATGCATTGAAATTTACACATGTGGAAAGATTCCGAAGACACAACGTATGGATTTTTAATAATGTAAATGGACTAAGCAGGTATTATATCAAAGAGAAAGATATATAATATACTTTGATCTTAATTTATTGATACAGGATTCAGATTCATTGTCCTAACTTAAAGAGATTAGAGTGTTTTCTGGTTATTTTGTTTTCATTTGGTTTATTTATCATACTCTGTATGATATTTATATACTTATATACACTATAGCATATAAAACTTAAGCTTGATAAATTTTTACATATATATTTATTCACATGACCCAAATAAAGATACAGAATAGTCCCCTAGAAAACTTCCTTAAACCTTCTTTCTGTCTCATATTGTTTAGACTTTTATCACCATAGAGGAGGTTTTGTCTCTTTTTGAACTTTGTTTGTAGACATAAAATTAGTATTGAATTATAAGATCTGAATAATGTTAATAACCATCTTTATCTAATTTATATTTATAGAGCATTCTACTCAACAATAGTAGAATACACATTATTTTCAAGTATGTCAGGAACACTTACCAAGAGATACCACACTCTGGACCATAAAACAATCCTCAGCAAGTATAAATGATTTAAAATTACACAGCATATGTTCTAAAACCATAATGAAGTATATTGGAAATTAAACAATATAACTAAAATCACCCCTGGTTCAAAGAAGAACTCATGAGGGAAATTGGAACATATTTTGTGTGAAAAGAAAATAAAAGTAAAACATATCAAAGTTTGTGGGATACAAATAGAATAGTGCTTAGGAGGAAATTTGTAATATAAAATGCTTCTGTTAGAAAAAATGAAAAGTGCCAAAACAATTATCTAAATTCACACCTTACAAAACTATAAAGAGGATAGTAAATTAAATACAAAGCATGTACAAGGTAAAAAAATAATAAATAGCAGAAATCAATGAAATTGAATTTAAAAATGCAATTGAGGGAATCAATATAACAAAAAGGCATTTTAGGGAACATTGATATATTTTTGCCCATGCACATAAAAATAGAAATAATACAATTTTTCAACCATCAGGCAATAGAAAGATAATAAGGCATTATGTCAATCACATGTGCATATATTTGAAAACTATGATAAAATGAACTTAGCCCTTGAACAACACAACTGCCTAAGCACACTCAAGTAGAAATAGATAATTAGGAAAGTCCTATATCAATTGAAGTAAATAAATTCATAAAAAACTCTCTATCAAAGACCTCTGTCTACAGGTCCATATAGCTTCCCTGCTTTACCAAACATTTGATGAAGAAGTTATACCAATGCTGTACAGACTCTTCCAAAATTTAAGAGGAAATGCCATGTCCCAACTAATTTCCTGAAGTCATCATTACCCTGTTACCAAACCGGATTAATATATGATAAGTAGAGAAAACTACAAGACAATATGCCTAATGAAAATTTTCAATTAAATATAAGAAAATCTAATTCAGTAATATGTAAAATGTTTAACATATTACTATTACCAAGTAGATTTTACCCTGGTAATGCAAAGCTGGTTCAACATTTAAAATTAAGTACACTTGAATATTTATTATTCATATGGAAAGACTAAAGAATAAAAGCAATGTGATTATTTCAATAGATACAGTAAAATCACTTCACAAAATTCAATACCCAGTCATAATAAAATCTCTAAACAGACTAGGATTGAAGGGGACTACCTCAACCTATACAATGTATACAAAAAAAGGCCTAGAGCTAGTACATTATTTAGTGGTTAAAGACTAAATGTTTTCCCCCAAAGACTAGGCATAAGGCAAAGATACCTGGCCTTACCACTACTATTTAACATCATTATGAGTATTGTAGCTAACATAATAAACCAAGAAAAAAGACATTTCTATAAGTATAAATTCTATGATAAATAGTGTGCTATATAAGTCTGTTATGGTTGCCATAAAAAAAGGCTGCAGACTGGGTGGCTTAAACAACAAAAACTTAATTGTCTCACAATTCTGGAGGCTAGAAGTCTGAGATCAAGGTAATGGTAGGTTTGGTTTCTTCCGAGGCCTCTCTGCTTGGCTTGTAGATAGTTGCTTTCAGGCAGTTTCCTCACATGGTCTTTCCTCTGTATGTGCACATTTCTGGCACCCCTCTCTGTATGTTCTAATCTCTTTTCTTATAAGAATGGCAGTCAAATTGGATTATGGCCCACCCTAAGGGCCACATTTTAACTTAATTACCTCGACTTAAATTACCTTAACTTAATTACCTCTTACCTCTTTAAAGACTCTATCTCCAAATACAGTCACATTCTGAGGTAGTAGGGGTTAGGATTTCAACATATGAAATTTGAATGTATACAATTCTGTTAATAATATATACTATCTTAAAATTTTTTATGATATCATTCCAAACTGCATAGTCAATAAGTCAGAGCCAATTTATGCTCTCACTACAGTTACAACCTGGTCATTTTCTCACATTTTCACCAAATACTGCATTCAATCTTCTGACTGTTTTTTATATGGCTTGTTGAAATCCTCAGCCAGGAAGAGCTCAGGGAATTGACTGTGTCTTCATTCATTTTTGTTTGTTTATTTTCCACATTTTTGCTCGCATCTTTCCTGAATCCAATTATAATCTGTGGTAGGGTATTATGTCTTTGTTTTGGGGCCTTCTGACTCTTTCTTCAAAATTGTATTTACTAGCATTTCTTCAAAATCCATTTTAGGTTCAATGCATATAACCTATCTTACTGAGGAATTTTTGCTTTCTTTGAAAAAATATTGAAAGATAGTTGTTTCTATGTATTTAGTGCTAATAAAGAGTTTCTCATGTCAGTTATGTGACATTTCGGCTCTACTCTTTGTATTTGTATTTAATCAGCTTCTGGTGTATTCTTCCTGTAATTCAGGTTTTTCTTTCTTTCTTTTTATGGGACTTGCATTAATACTACCCAAAATGCTTCTAAGCTAAATAGATACCCCATTGTGAAGGTATAACATACTATTAGACTTCATATATAAGATTATTAAATATCTTCCTGGTTGTAGCTTAGTTATTTTATTTCTTATATCATGAGGGCCACAAAAATTACACACTTCCGTGTGATCTGAAAAGTAAATCTTTGGGCTTCTATTTTCAAAGATAAACACCTTCATAGACTACATGACATTATTTTCAGACCTATCAATATCTTCACATTACTTTGGAAAATCTCATATTTATGCAATTATTAATGCATCTTTGAAGACCAATTTCTTGTTCTCATGCCCACTGACCTGGTTTATTTGTATATTTCATCATCTCTCACTTGTATTCTTGTGGAAACTTTCTTTCAGAATCCCTGACAATTTATTCATCCCCATTTTCCTCCATTCTATTCACCAGTGCCAAATTATCCCTAAAACAGAAGTGTAGCTATTTTACGTTCCTGCGTTAAAACTTCTTTGGCTTCACACTGGAACCAAATCCATGTCCTGATAGTTTTCCCAACTGGCACCAAATATTCTCTTTAAGTTCACCTCAAAATCTCCCTTATCTCTAGCAACATGGGATGAGTTTCTGGCTTTCGTAACACAACATGACTTTTGAAATGATGCACTTATTAAAAAAAAAACAAAAACATACAGAAAGTATTCTTCCAGGA
The DNA here is from genome assembly GCA_008086735.1 of Cheirogaleus medius. Taxonomy (NCBI): domain Eukaryota; kingdom Metazoa; phylum Chordata; class Mammalia; order Primates; family Cheirogaleidae; genus Cheirogaleus; species Cheirogaleus medius. Next base: position 51,465,649 of record VBSM01001265.1, read on the forward strand.
AATTCATATCCATTCTTCCAGACCCAAATCAAATATCACGTTTCTATATAAACTCAAAGAAAATTAAGTCCTGCCTCTTTTGTGTTTCCACAGTGTTCTCTTCCTCTATTTATAATATATATTGCATCATATTTCGATTGCATGTTTATATAATATCTTTTCTGTAATTTATTATATATATTTCAAAGTCTAAGACTTGTGTTTCCAGTGCTACTCGCAGAGTAAGTACTCGGTGAGTGTTGAATGAATGAATAATGTGGACCAACTAATATAAAATATACCCAAACTTCTCTTAAATATGTAATGGAGCCTTACAGGGTATTTGCTTTTTCATTTAAATCATAGTGTAGCTTTTCTATTACTCTGAGTTAAGGCTGCCTCATTATTATCTGTAGATCTTTATGAGAATATTCTCTTTGCCATTAATTTAATACTAACATAAAACTCCTATTAGAACAACACTTTCCCTCTAATTACAGAAGATTTTTAGGAAATAACTTCTTGAGTTGAACAAAATGTTTTTCCTAATCAACTATTTCTATACATAGCTACATTATGGTATTTAAGAGAAACACATGGCATATAAAGTTTTAAAAACATCAAAGTCAATAGCACAGTATTGAAAAATTAAAATATGTTCTTAAAGTATACATATATATTTGGAGAAACAAATATAGTTGCAATTTATTTGTGCAATAGTGGCCAAATATACATTTTAAATGAAAAAACTTGGGAAAGTGTATCAATACATAAAGGCATAGTAACTCATTCAGTTTATAAACAATGAAAAATGAAGATTTATCATTGGCAATTAAATAGTTTGGTGATGCCATTAATGCATGGCTTCAGGTCTCATCCTGCTAAGAAAGGACCATGCAAATACAGGAATTTATTACTCTATATGTCTAACTCTCTTACTTCGGGGCCCCTTTTTCTTTCTGCTGACAGAGTCCTATATATAGCCACAAGTTGCAATTTTACAAAGCCAGAATTTGATTAGTTCTATTTGACAGTTCACCAAGGCAGGGGTTTGGAGGGTCAACTACAATAGACAAGGCTAACCATTTGCAAAAGCACAATGTTATAAAAATTGTATACATTTTTCTGAAGAGCAGAAATCTAAGTAAACTAAAAGGAGCTACAAACATTTATGATTCATTCTCAAGATAGTAATTTCCAGACTTTTGTGATTCATGAACTACTTAAAGATCTCTCTTCAGGATCAATTGAAAGATAAATGCAGATAAATGTCTGATGAATTGAGATACAAATAATCACCTTTATTACTGATTAAACTGATGATATTGGAGAATGTGACTGTTTTTTGGCTAAGTTGACTTGATAACACTTTTTCCATAAGATAAACTTACCCATTCAACTAGGGAACATATAAAGAGAAATGGTACCTTTGAAATCACAGCAATGTGTGCAATGTGTGTTTCTTGAGGTAAGGGACACCCTAAACAGAGATGAAGTAGTATACCCAGTTCTTTCTCTCAAACTGAAAAAGAAGTCATTCCTTTTCCTCTGGGGAGGAGAAAGTGAAAAGGTAGAAAGAGGTGTTGTTCTAGGGTAGCTCTATCCACATGGAAGCCAGAGTAGCAGACGGTGTTTCACACTTAACCCTTACTTTTTGTGCTCCTATATAAAGATACTGAAAAGAACACAACACTCTACTATCCATATCACTTCATGAAGATTGGTAGAGGCCCCTGAGAGTTGCCCTGTCAATCCTCCCCAGATTCTGCAGATCCATCATTTGCCACACCTGGCCACGTACCCTATGGTGACATCTGCTGCTCTTGTCTGAGTTCATCCCATCTACCTCAAATGAGGACTGCAGGGCTTCAGACGTTAGGTCGAATCCAGAACTTTTCAAATGACCTATGATGGAGGATGAAGTTGTTTTATGAAATACAGTGGAAATGAATGAAAAGAAAAATGATTGAATGATCAAATGTCACATCAATTTAAAATGCTGTAATAGTTCCTAATCGCTTGCTTTCAATTTCTGTCCTTCACTGCTTTGTTACAGTGCTGATTATCAGATCTTACTTTAAGTAGCACCCGTCTGAGTCTAAGCCATGCATCTTTTCCCAGCATTTGGCAAAGTTGCTCACCTTATAGCCTATGTTTTAATAACACATCATGCATCGCCATAGCAGCCCCGTGGCCCCACAGCAGTTACGCTGCCTTGGCACTCAGAAGTCTTCCATGATGACTGCTAAAAGCACAACGTTTCTGTTTTTCTTCTACATAGGAATTGAACAAACATAGAGGGCTTTATCGCTCATTCTCTCTCTGCTCTGACTCTCCCTCAAGTACTTCTAATGTCCTTTCTAGCAGTATGTAAGACTTCTAAAAGGACCTTTAATTTTTCCCTCACCATAGACAAGGAACTAACCTTATTGCTCTGGAATTTCTTCAAATAAAATTAGATTTTTAAAAATCCTTTTACATCAGGGGTTTCATACCTGAGGGCCTATGGTGTATCCACCATGTACTATCATACAAAATAGTTTCACTGCCCTAAAAATCCTCTTTGCTCTGCCTGTTCGTACCTCCTTGCCTCCTAAACTCTGGCGACCACTGTTCTTTTTACAATGGTCACATAGCTGGAATCATACAGTATGTAACTCTTTCAGATTGGTGTCTTTCACTTAGTAATATGAATTTAGGTTTCCTCCACGTCTTTCCATGGCTTGATAGCTCAATTATTTTTAGTGCTGAATAGTATTTCATAGTCTGCATGTATCAGAGTTTATTTATGCATTCACTTACATGAAAGACATCATGATTACATCCAAGTTTTGGTAATTATGAGTAAATTTGCTGTTAACATCTATGTGCAGTTTTTGTGTGGACATAGTTTTCAATTCATTTGGGTGAATACCAAGGGACAGAATTTCTGGATTGTATGGTAATAGTATGTTTAGTTTTACAAATAAAACTGTAAACTGTCTTCTAAACTGGCTGTACCATTTTGCATTCCTACCTGCAGTGAACGACAGTTCCTGTCTTCCAGTTGCTTCACATTCTCATCAGCATTTGGTGCTGCCAGTGTTTTGGATTTTAGCCCTTCTAATAGGTATACAGTGGTATGTCATTGTTGTTTTAATTTGCATTTCCCTGATAATATGATATGGAACATCTTTTTATTTGCCATTTTTACATCCTTTTTGATGAAGTGTCAATTAAGGTCTTTGTCCCATTTTTTGTGTTGATTATTATCTTAAGTTATCGAGTTTTAAGAGTTCTATGTACATTTTGGAACAGTTCTTTATCAAATATATCTATAGCTTTTCTTTTCATTCTCTTAATAGTGTCTTTTGCAGAAAAAAAATTACTGATTTTAATGAAGTCCAGCTTATCAATTCTTTCTTTCATGCATTGTGCTTTTCATGTTGTGTCTAAAACATCATTGCCAACTAGTCATCTAAATTTTCTCCTATGTGTTCTTTTTATAGTTTTGTTTTACATTTAGGTCTATTTATCCATTTCAGTTAATTTTGGTGAGGTATGTGTGATCTGTGTCTGGATTCATTTTTTATTTTGCATGTGAATGTCCAGTTGTTCCAGCACCATTAGTTGAAATAATATCTCTTTCTTCTTCATTGTATTGTCTTTGCTTCTTTGTCAAAGATCATTTAACTATATATATATGGTTCTATTTTTGAGTTCTCTATTTGGTTTCATTGATTCATTTGTCTATTCTTTCACCAATTTTACACTATCTGCATTACTGTATCTTTACAGTAAGTTTTGAAAGCAGATAATGTCAGTCCACCAAATGTTTTTCTTTTGATCATTAATTCGAATGGAACATTTGTTTCAATATTTTCAACACACTTTCAACCTGTGTGTATCTTTGGATCCAAAATGTGTGTCTACAGATAGCATATAGTTGGATGCTGTTTATTTATCTATTCTGACAATATATTTCTTTTAATTGGGGAATTCAATTCATTTAATAATTACTATGGGAGAAGAACTTACTATTGTTATTTTTTGTTTTTGTATACCTTATAGCTTTTATGTTCCTAATTTATTCCTTTGTTGTCTTTCTTTATATTTAATGGGTTTATTGTAGTGACACATTTTGATCCATTTCACTTTTCCTTTTGCATATATTCTATAAATATTTTCTTGTGTTTGCCATGGGGATTATATAGAAAAACCTAAAATTATAACATTTATTTTAAACTGATACCAACTTAACTTGAATTGCATACAAAAATCTCCATTCATTTACAGTTTCACTCTACTAAACTTTATGTTATTGATGTCACAAATAGCCTCTTTATATATTGTGTACCCATTAACAAGCATTTATGATTACTTATTTTATGCTCTTGTCTATTAAATCCTGTAATAGAATAAAAAATGCAGTTATAAATCAAACTTCCAATATTGTTTATTATATTTGTTAATGTATTTTCCTTTACAAGACAATGTTATATTTTTATGTGGTTTCAAGTTACTGTCTAGCATTTCAACTTAAAGGACTACTTTTGGCATTTCTTGTAGGGTAGGCCTAATGGTAATAAATTTCCTTAGTTTTTGATTATCTGAGAATATCTCCATTTCTTCCTCATTTCCAAAGGTCAGTTTTTCCAGATATAGATTTTTCAGTAGACAGGTTTTGTTTCGTTTTGTTTGAGAACTTTAAATATATTATTCCACTGCCTTCTGGCCTGCAAGTTTTCTGCTAAGAAATTTGTTGATAATCTTAATGAGGATCTTCATATCTGATGATTCATTTTTTTCTTGCTGTTTTCAAGATTCTCTCTTTGTCTTTATCTTTCAACATTTTGATTATCATATGACTTTGTCTCCAGTTTGATTATAATCAGTCTCTTTGAATTTATCATACTAGGAGTTCACTGTAGCTATTGGAATTTTATATCCATGTCTTCTTCCCTTAATAATCTCTATAAGTCATACATCTATTAGGCTCTTTTCACTTTTATTCTTCTTCTTCTTTTCTTTTTTTTTTTTTTTTGAGACAGTGTCTCACTCTGTTTCCCAGGCTAGAGTGCAGTGGCATCATCATAGCTCACTGCAACCTCAAACTCCTGGGCTCAAGTGATCCTCCTGACTCAACCTCCCAAGTAGCTGGGACTACAGGCACAAGACACCATGCCTGGCTACATTTTTTTCTATTTTTAGTAGAGATAGCATCTCACTCTTGTTCAGGCTTGTCTCGAACACCTGAGCTCAAGGGATCCTCCTGCCCCAGCCTCCCAGAGTTCTAGGATTACAGGCGTGAGCCACTGAGCCTGGCCTACACTTTTCTTCATCTTTTTTATTTTATTCTTTTTGTTCCTCAAACTCAATAATTTCAAATGACCTGTGTTTAACTGCATTCATTCTTTCTTCTGCCTGTTCAAGTCTTCTGTTGAACCCCTATAGTAAATTTTTAAAGTCAGTTATTGCATTTTTCAACTCCATAATTTCCAATTGGTTCATTTTTATAATTTATGTTTGTTGATATTATCATTTTGTTTATATGCAATTTTTATGGTTTCATTTAGTTCTTTGTGAATTCTTTTCATTCTTGTTCATACTTAAGATAGTTGTTTTAAAGTTTTTGTCTAGTATGTCTGATGTGTGTTTTTATTTAAGGACAGTTTCTAGAGATCAATTTTGTTCCTTTGAATGGTCGGTTTTGTTTGTTTCTTTGGTTGCTTTATGATATTTTGTTGAATATTGGACATTTTGGGGGAAAAGTCAACTCTTCCAATCCTTGCAGACTGGCTTTGTGTAGGTAAAGACCTTCACTAATTAGCCAAGTGTGTTCTAAACTTTGAGATCAGCCTAAGGTGAAGGCTTAAGTTTTTCTTTAGCATTTTTTGGGCAGGCACCCTACCTGAGCCTGTGTATATGCTTTTTATCATTTCTTCAGTATACATGGCTACTTTAAATGTCTTAATTTCCCTACTATTCTCACCCATACTTCTTGAGGCCTAAGCTGTTTTGTTGTATTTTTCACTCAATAATCTCTGGCCCCAGGCATCTACAGGTCTTTAGATCTCTTGTGGTTTTCACAATCTGTGCTCTAAGCTTCCTGCAGCTACCCCTAGCCTGATATTCAAGCTGTGCTACCTTTGGCCATCTGTGCTCTAACATAAGTCACATGGAGACCAACTAGGCAGCACTCAAACAAGCTAGAACACTGGATTAGGTCCACTTTGCTCTCTAAGCCTCACTTAAGGAAATTGAGGCCCAGGCAATTACTTCCCTCAATCCATCCCATGCTACAGAGAAAGAGGGAGACATGTGTGAGTGAAAATTTCCCACTGTTCAAAATGTGGTGCTTTCTTGACTGGGTGCTCACCTGGCCACTGCAGATCCATGACTGATTTCCAGAATTTCTATAAAGTTACATCAGTCAGTCTATAGTTGTTCATTTGATGTTTCCATGGGGAAAACAGGAACTTAAATGTCCCTAGTCTGCCATCTTGCTCTAAGTTCTCCCATCTGTGTTTTTAATACTGTATCAACAATGTTCAGCATCATAAGAAACACGTAGTAAGTAACTGTCACATGAAATATAAGGAAGTTAGAAATCTTAGTACCAGGATCAGAATAACTGATCTGTTAGCTATTTTCTCCCCAGAAGACTGCCATATTGACTAAGGTCTATAACGAAGTCTTATTTAATATCCGCTGTTGTGACTTTATCAGGCATATAACTTAAAATATATAAGGACTAGAGTGGTCAGGAACGATATTTGTTTTCTTTTGAAAGATTACTAAATTTTAACAGCTACTGTCTTGTTTAACAGGACATTCATCTAACAGGAAATTCAAATTTTATGAAAAAATAAAAAGGTATATAGTGGCTTTCAGCTCCTCCTTCAAACAAACATACCAGTATAGGTAGCTGCTTATTTCACTTAGGGACAAACTTGTTAAAGAAACCTGGAGACAGCTGGATGTAGAGATTCATCTGGATTATAAATGCAAACAAAAGTCTCAGGATAACTATTCCTTCTGCCCCTGCCCTCTTAGAATACGGTAGCATAATGACATACATATAATCAGTTATTCCTTTCACTGCCCATAATGGAAAGGCCATGATCACTAATAGAAAGTGCCCTTTAAATTGTTGTGATTAGCATGACAAAATTAATCTTAAAAGAGGAGGATATAACTATGAATTATTAGGATGTGTTTAGGGACCACTACTGCTCACTAAAGATACAAACAACAATCTTCATATTTCTCCACAAATTTCATAGATCAATGGTGATTTGTTATTTTTATCATGGAAGAGTAGAATCAATAGAAACAATTAGAAAACTATTTGGATCAATATAAATAGTCAACACTATACAATTCATCCAAAGAAAAATAGAAAAAACAGAATTCTTAAGCCAATTGCTCCTCAAATACAGTGTGATTTTCATATGACATTACTATATTATGAGTTGGCAATAATGTATAGTAATATATGTGTGTGTGTGTATATATATGCAAGTGTGTATTATGTAGTATAAATGTAGTATGATATGTGACTATATGTATATATATATGAATTTCCATATATATGGCAGAATAAATAGGGTTAATATTTTAAATATTTCACAAGTCCAATGGTCATATACAAATTAGAGTAGAAACTGATCATTGCATTTGAGAAGGGTTATGGAAGACCTCTACTGACTAACTGTTAATCACTTAAATGATGAATCCTTTCAGGGAATGTTAAGGAGGAAGCATATAATGGGCTTGGAGGCAGAAGTGTGGAAACATTTCAATACTTTAAAAGTAAGCACAGCCAAACTACATATTGGCTAAATGTGTAGACCAACATTATAAACTGTTTCTGATGACATTATCAAAAAAGGCTAAAAACATCCCACATATTAATATAGAGTGATATACTGCATATTTTATAACAACTTGTTAAGTTGGCAAATAGCCCTTTTGATTTTTATGTTAGAGATAGAGAAACTACGGCTCAGACAGGTGAAACTATTTGCTGGAGAAACAATGTTTGTTTTCTTTCTCTCTTTTTTATTTGTATAAATTTAAGGAGTTTTAGTGCAGTTTTGTTACGTGGATATATTGCATAGTGGTGAAGTCAGAGATTTTAGTGTAACCATCACCGGAATAAAGTACATTGTACCCATTAAGTAATTTCTCATTCCTCACCCCCTCCCATCCTCCTACCTTTCCAAGTCTCCAATGTCTATTATTATATACTGTGTGTCTGTGTGTACACATTATTTAGCTCCCACTTATAAGTAATAACATGTGGCATTTGACTTTCAGTTTCTGAGTTATTTCAACTAAGATAATGGCTTGGCTGAATAGTGTTCCATTGTGTGTGTGTGTGTGTGTATCTCACATTTTCTTTATCCAGTCATCTGTTGATGGACACTTAGGTTGATTCCACACCTTTGCTATTATGAATGGTGCTACAATAAATATATGAATTAAAGTATCTTTGTTTTGGGGTATGCACCCAGCAGTGGAATTGGTAACAAGTTTTTAAGACTTTGTGTTTTACATCGCCACAATTGTAGGAAATAGCCTTCCTGTATATGCAATACAGGAAAGTCTGTTAACCGCATTCCTGAAGTTCAATTAATTCAGCCAAACTTTAAAGATTTCCTAATATAGCAAGATTATCAGTGGATTAAGAATTAGAAAACCTTGATGACAGATTTATCCTATGTCACACATTATATGTTTATTGTGATTAAGTTTTTTGACCTCTTTGAAACTCAATCTCAGCATTTACCATGATAATTGTATTAGATTTTGTCACAAGTGTTCCTCAGTATTTGTGGAGGACTTCCAAAATAGAATAGGGAAGAAGCAAAGCTTTATCTCTTTCCTACAGAAGGGAACTGAGGAGAATAACACTTCTCCCCAATCCTTGACAGTTAAAATATAGGGCCAACTAGATGTTTCCTCTAAGATTTTAAAATCTGAGAATGTGACATGAAGACATAGAATTCTATAGGAGATTATTGTTAATAACATCTATGGCACAATTGAAAATATACTGACATGGTGGTCTGTGTCCAGGTTCAGCAGGGTTCAACACCACTGCATCAAATACCAGGGTTGACAGCTTTAGACACTGCTATGGTGATATCCTTAGGAAATATTCATGTGGCAAGACTGGGATCCCCTTAGTTTCTGCCTAAATCAATTCTCCAACCTTCTTCTTGATTCCATCAGTTACTTGATACCATTTCAACAACTATTTTTTATTTAAGTTAAAGAGAGATACTCTTTAAGCTACCAAGAATGATGCCTAAAAAGATATCAGTGTCATTATTAGAAAGTCCAATTTTAGGAAAATGGTCAAATCTGGGATTAGTTATTTGGTCCGCTTAGAAAGAAAGCAGTGGAAATTCAGCTAGTGTTAAGTTAGTTATACCTTCATATGCAATGGCAAAAGAACCAATACAATTATCAGTTGTGGACACCAGAAAGAAGTACCCACTGCAGTCAGGGTTTTAGGAAAATAGCCCTTCAAGGGCATGAAGAAAATGAGCATGGTGGTTGTAGTGGGTGGGAGGTGGGTGGTATCTACTTCCAGTGGTATTTAGACAGATTAGAAAGAATAACAAACATATTCTTAAATGCACAGTGCATTAAATTGAAGCTTATGGACTTTCAACGATTGTACTAACACATCCTTATATCCTATAGTGACTTAGTTAAGAAAGCTGAAAACTAAATGCAAGATTTGCCCCTGCACACGGACAACTTAAATTTCAGTTAAATTCAAAAGGTATTAATGAGTAAAAAGTGAAACATCCTTCTCAAGAATTTGAAGGAAAACATCAGAGCAATGTGGAAGATTCTAAATATTTCCAAAGTCTTTATCACTCTGTCACCTGAACCTTCCATATCAAATGAAGCATTCTCTACTTTGCCTGATGAGGCTGTTTTGGCTATTTTGAAAAGTCTGAAATCCTCTTTCTGAGAAATTTACTATGTAAAAGGAGACTATTTTTTTCAACCCCATTTAAACCATTCTTTATTGATCATAGACATGTATGTAGGGTAGAATTAAGTCTTAGAGATAAATTATAAAGTAAACCCTGGAGATGAAGATTTACACAACAAAATCAAGACTTCATTTACTTATATGTGTTCAGCTATGGAGACAATATATAGGAAATGACTTATATTATTTTATATCAACAAAAAAAGAACATCATTTAGATTGTGCTGAAATTGTTATGTATGCACTTTAAATAATTCAGGTTTTGATATCAGAGCTTGAGAGGCTGGGTGGTTTTCAAATGTTTATTTCTTGGATGACTGACTGAAACCTGCCTCAATGTTAGTCCATGCTAAATAAATTTGGATGCCCAAAGTCTCTTCATAACATTTATAATAAAAAACTCATTCAATATTTATTTATTAAAGTGGCTGGCAAAACTGCAGTGAACAGAGCACTTATCTCTGCTGTCAGGGGCTTAGATTTTTTGTGAGTAGAGAAAAACAATAAAGAGACTCAAGTAAAAACATACCAAGTAATGGTAAGTTGAGAAAAAAAATAAAAACTGGAAAGAGACTTAGGGAGGTTCTGTTGGAAACATTAACTTTATCCCATTCCACCTTAGAAAGAGTAATGTGGAAGTCCTTAGAGCTCCCTTTCCCCACTAAAATAGTAAAAAAAAATAAAATAAAAAAGCAATGTATGTTTTTGATGGGGTCACATTAATTGTTGTCACCAAAAGTACCTAAAATATGCAGAAATATGAATCCCTACAAATGCTTGATTATAATAAGAGCAGGAGATGGGTGGAGCATGGAAGTTGGCAGACACTGATTTAAGCACAAGCTATGGTATCTACAACTACAGTTGCTGTTCCAGATACTTTCTCTTTTTTGAAAAACATAAGTGTAATCTCTGACACATGATATGCTATTAAATATTTTGGGGAGTATTTTTTTTCCTCTGCAATAACAAGGACCATCTAAGCAGGCTCACTTGATGGAGGACACAGTTCTTCCTTGAATCATTGCTGCAATTTTAACTACAGAGACCCTGACCATGTCACCATTTGGGGAGCATCAGGGTCTAGAATAACAGTGATCTATCATGCATTCTGGAAATAAAGAAAATAGAAGGCTAAATGTTTGAGTAAAGCTTATATACCTCGAGGGTAAGAATGAGTTTACACACACACACGCATATTAATATATATATGGAGAGAGTGGTCTTACTTCGTTGTCTGGGAGTACTATGGTCTGGCTCAACTCAATGTAGTGGAAACTTTTGGCAGCCTACCTGAATCCCTATTAACTATCAGGTGCCCTCATCCCCAGCTGCTGTGAGGTTTAGCTGCTAACAGCTCACAGGTGTACCAACTCCTGAGCATTACCCTTATTAGTTGGAAGTCTCCTTAGCATGAACTATGATTGAGGCAGCTGAGAATTGCCCTTGAGAGTATGCCCACTTCAGGGGGTGGCCCACAGTCAATGACTGAGTGATAGGGAGGTACAAAATCTAACCTAGCCTCCTTGCCTCAAAATGACATAATTCTATGATGTTGTTCATGCTCCAGTCTGTGGTTAAATCTCAACTGAACCCATCTCTTTGTCCATCTTGCTCTTCATATGCCCCCCAAAAATCACTTGCATGAGCATCCCCATTTCAGGCTCTGCTTCCAGGGAACCAGAGTCAAAATGGTCCCGTAGGGATAACTAAAACACTTTTACATATATTAATCTCGTTTGACTCTCACAGTATTCCAGGTAGGTTGCAAAAGCAAATACTATTATCTGCACTTTACAGATGAGGAATTTAAGAAATTAAGGTCCTGAAAGTGTAAGTGCCTTGCCTAAAACCATATGTTATAATGCCTATGTCAGAATCATGGGTAAATCATAGGTTTTCAGTTTTCTAAGCAAATTATGTCTTGTTCTGTATCTGGCTGCCTTATAAATAATTATTTATTCTATAAAATCTAATCAAAATATTTCATTTTATTACGTTCTTGTTTTTTAGAGATAGGGTCTCACTCTGTTGCTCAGGCTGGAGTGCCGTGGCCTGACCATAGTTCATTGCAGCCTCAAACTCTTGGGCTCAAGTCATCCTCCCACCTCAGCCTCCTGAGTAGCTGGGACTGCAGGTGCATGCCACAATACCTGGGTAATTTTTTTTTTTTAGAGACGGGATCTCACTATGTTGTCCAGGCTTGTCTCAAACTACTGGGCTCATGTGATCCTCTCACCTTGGCAGCCCAAAATGCTGGGATTATAGGCATGAGCCACTGCCCAGGCTGAGAACATTTTAGTGTACACACACACACACACACAAGCATACTGCTAGAGTAGGTAAGTTTATATATACACATAACCAGTAGGTTGGTGTCCTGACTATAGCTCATAATATAACAAATATGTATGTATTTATAATACCACAACACAATTCATTATCTGAATGGATAACTGAAAATTTTTTCATGTCATTCAAGTTACTAGCTATTCTAAAAATATATGTCTTCCTTGAAAAGTTTATCTTGTTAAAGTTGTCCTATTAGGAAAAGAACACACATACATTCCAATCTTCATGCTGATGCTTTAGTAAAAAGGCTAATAAATTGAAGTTTTCACAGATGATTATGTAATTACCTTAGGTAGAAAGAAGCAACCTGATTAATCTCCCATTGATTTATCCTGTATTCCTGGGACTTTGAGCTTAAATGCTCAATTTTAAATCAAAGAACTTGGGAAGGCTTCTTCTGGCAGATGTGATTCTAAAGTGGAAAGAAAGAAAGGTATTTGTTCATCCATTTATAAACCAGTAATTGTAGGGGTCCTTCAATGTTCAAAAAACTGTTTAAGGAGTGAGCCAATAATCAGCTTGCCCTTTTATGAACCTAAATAAAATAACTGTGGCAATATATTTTCTGGAAAAAATAATGCATCTACTCTTCAACTTCCCATGCCCCCTCTATCTTTCCTTCCCATAATAAGGGTATGAATGATATAGGATATTTCGTGTTTCATCTTTTGGGGCCCATAGAAAATTGGCAAACACATGCAAGAACCAGATGCAGAGGTGCTAAGGAATTCTTGCTGCTCAGCACGGTTGTGCTACAGCAGATGTACTGTGCCCTCTTCTCCCTGGCCCATCACTCTCAGTTTAGCAATAGGGCAGCATCAGAACAATTATTGAAGTGGTTTGTCAGCTTCTAACTTGTCATACTTGATTTACAAGGGTGACAGGTAACAGCCATATCAAGTAAGTAGGAGTTCAGCATTTATTTCTAAAGGTCTGGGCTGAAATCGGCACTTTCAATCACATGCGCAAGTTGAACTTTTGCCACAGGTGACTGGATGTTGAGTCTATTGTAGCATAAGTAAGATATAAAACTCAGTGTTCTCTTCAAAAACATTAAACTTTAGAATATAGGGCCAATGAAAGCTCTGATCATACCTGGTAAAGCAAAGCTGTTTGATTGAATTGTTTTCAGATTTCAAATTGTCAAAGAATCCTTGTATTAATGAAAAACAAGAGAGAATCTATATATAAAGGACAGAGTTTAAATTTATGCACACAGAAATATATCTAACACTGCTGTGTGGATCCTACTTGTTTATTATTATTATTAATTGTTTATTAATTTTGGGAAGTTAAATTGAAGGCATTAATTATAAATCGAAGAAATTAGTAATCGCAATATTGTTTCCAATACAGTCATGCGCCATTTAATGACAAGGGTATGTTCTAAGAAATGCATCGTTAGGCAATGTCATCATTGTGTGAACAAACATCATAGAGTGTGCTTACACACACCTAGACAGTATAGCCTACCACACGCCTCGGCTGTATGATATAGCCTATTGCTCCTAGGCTACAAACATGTACAGCACATTATTGTCCTGAATACTCTAGGCAATTGTAACAATAGTATTTGTGGATCTAAACATACCTAAACATAGAAAAGGTACAGCAAAAATATGATATAAAAGATAAAAAATAATATAACTGTATAGGACATAATATAAATGGAGCTTGCAGAACTGGAAGTTGTTTTGAGTGAGTCAGTGAGTGGTGAGTGAATGTGAAGGCCTAGGACATTACCATAAACTATTGTAGATTCATAAACACTGTGTACTTAAGCTATACTGATTTTTTTTAAAGTATTTTCTTTCTTCTATAATAAATTAAACTTAGCTTACTGTAATATTTTTATTTTATAAACATTAATTTTTTTATATTTTTGACTCTTTTGTAAAAACACTTAGCATAACATACAAACACATTGCACAGCTATGAAAAAATATTTTCTTTCTTCATAACCTTAGTCTCTATATAAAATTTTGAAAGAAATAAAAAGCATCCAAATTGGGAAAGAGGAGGTCAAACTATCCCCATTTGCTCATGATATGAGCATATATCTAGGAAAACCCTAAAGACTCCACCAAAAGACTCCTGGAATTGATAAATAAATTCAGCAAAGTCTCAGGTTATAAAATCGATATACACAAATCAGTAGCATTTCTATACACTAATAACAGTCAAGCTGAGAGTCAAATCAAGGACTCGGTGCCATTACAATAGCTGCAAAGAAAATAAAATACCTATGAATGTACTTAGGTGGTGAAAGATCTTTACAAGGAGAACTACAAAACACTGATGAAAGAAATCACAGATGATGCAAACAAATGGAAAAACATTCCTTGCTTGTGGATTAGTACAATCAACATTGTTAAAATGTCCATATATATTTGGACGTTTTTTTAAAAAAAAGCTAAGGTAAACACACATTAGCCAGACACTTTTCTGTGTGTATCTTTATACTTCAATAAAAAGTTTTTAAAAATTAAAAAAAAAAAATTAGAAAGAGCTTTCAGCAGTTGAAAAAATTTGTCGAAAATATTTCCATGTATCAACTCTAACATAATTCCTTTTTGTTAAGAATAATTTAATGGCAATATTCCATTTATATTCCTTATGATTAAATGTTTTGTGTTTAATAATATTGTTGAGAAAATGTTTTTTACTAATTTTGTCTGATAATTATTTTAGAGCATAACATGTTATATCTGTATTATAAATTGAGTTTTATGTGAGTTTTATGTTTATATATCTTGAATTTAAAAATTATTGTTTCAATTTCATTTATTTTAGTAAACAATGAATACCATTTTTAGTGTAATAATGAAGTTATATGGATATTTTTGAAATAAAGCTGATAAATGCAAAATAATCCTTGTGCTACAGTAATACTAATTTTACTTCTTTAAGTTTAGGACAATGTGGCGGGAGGGTTAAGAAAAGATATTTAGAGATACATTCAGGTTTGAATCTTAGCACTGTCACTTACAAACAGTGTGACACTGGACAAATCAAATGACTTTTTTAAGCTTTATTATTTTCATCTACAAATGAGAATGATAGAACCCATTTTCATAGGGTTTTTGTAAGATTAAAGCAAGAAATAGTATTTGAAGAGCTTAGCAGAAGTGCAGAAAGCATAAAGAATACATAATAAAGGCAGCAATTTACTATTAGTATATGAGGATTCAGGAATTGAACCTAAGAAAAAAGGAAATAACAGTTACTGAAAGCATTCTAATACAGATGCTTCACACGTTAATTAATCCTCAAAACTCTATGCAATGGGTATAAACATCACTAAATCTATTTAATAAATGAGAAAACCAAGGTCAGATAGATTAAATACCTCATCCATTGAGTATGTTTGACTTGAAAACTCATTCTTTTTCCATAATTACACCATGCGGAGCTGCTCCTATAAACTATACAGCTTTGTGCATAGAGCTTAAAAAGATGGAAATTACATGTGTGTCTACTTGCCCATTGTGTAGAACATTAGGCTTATATTAGCTTTCCAGTATCTATTCCTATTTCTTAGCAACTTTGTTTTCCTTTTGAGAAAGCTCTCTGTTGCATTAGTGCTAGGAGAAACATAATTCCAGAATCGACTTCTTGATATGGAAGAAAAAGGAAACAGATGCTCCTCTTGCAGGACCTCTAACCAGAGGGCAGGCACATGGCCTAAACTGTGACAATTCTAGGACTTTGAATCTTGAGGTAGGGGTGTAAGTTCAGGATAAAATTTGGTTAATCATCTCAGAGACAGTGACAGTGGCTGCAGACCAAGTTTCATTAGCTATGAAACAATTACCAAGCTCCCTGCTTGTAATTTTTGTCACTCCAGTGTTCCCTTAAGACCACAGTCTCCTGTTGATTCTGTATTCACTTTGTTATAACCAACACTCTCTTAACCAATCTCTTTCTCTTGCTTGCAATCAAGAATCCTAACCAATGTACCTATACTACTATCATTCATGTATTTCTATTTCTATTCCTAGGGTGTCAGTACAGTATAGTGTCTAAGAGCACAAAGTTTGGAGCCAAATGTCGTAAGTTAAAATCCCACATTCACTGATTACTAATTTGCTCATTTGTATCTATTTCATATGATTGTTATGAAAATTAAAACTGTTATCATTTATAATTTTAGAACAGTGTTTAGCACACGGTATGCTTTTTTTTTTTTTGAGACAGAGTCTTACTTTGTTGCCCAGGCTAGGGTGAGTGCCATGGCGTCAGCCTAGCTCACAGCAACCTCAAGCTCCTGGGCTCAAGCAATCCTTCTGCCTCAGCCTCCTGAGTAGCTGGGACTACAGGCATGCGCCACCATGCCCGGCTAATTTTTTCTATATATTTTTTTTTTTTTTAGTTGGCCAATTAATGTATTTCTATTTTTAGTAGAGACGGGGTCTCGCTCTTGGTCAGGCTGGTTTCGAACTCCTGACCTTGAGCTATCCACCCGCCTCGGCCTCCCAGAGTGCTAGGATTACAGGCGTGAGCCACCGCGCCCGGCCTCACACGGTATGCTTTATGCATAAGTTTGCTATTTTAATTCCTACTGTTCCTGCTGTGAAAAAATTTTAACAATAAAATTTTGAATCCTAAGAAACTCTTTTATCATTCATTTTCTGCCTCTTATTTTCCTCTTCCAAAAATCTAAACACCTCCCAGATAGAGAAAGAACAACTTAAGCAAGCACCTATCTTGCTGAATGATTTATATATTGGTAGTGCATAAATCTCCCAAATGTGGAATTACTTACTGGCAGTGACCTAGTCCCACTTGCCAGTTACACAGTTGAAATAGCATGAATTTGATATGTCCCCCAACCCCATTAGAGCAACATGTACTTTGTACTGTTTATTTGGCCACAGGTGTAGAAAGCCTTGCTTTCATGCCTAAACCTGCCTGATGTCCATACTTCTTTCTTTGTAGGGCTTCCAGCAGATCATCTCCATCACGGCAGATTGTTCTGTGCAGAGACATTCAGTGGATTCCACAGCTGTGAACAAATTAGGTTTATACCCTGGTCTCTGCGCTGGCTGTCAAGAAAAAGAACAGTCTGACTTTACCATGACCTTGTTGGATTTTAAAGTTCCCAGACAGAGGCTTACTCAGTGCTGTATTTGTGACTTCAGCCTTGAGCATGATAGGCTGTGCCTCTGGGTGGGCACCGTTGTGTTTGGGGTCAGCAGGACAGCTGTATCGTTGGCTGTAAGAAATGTAGAGCATGAATTCCATTTTCTTCCTTTTTCATTCTTTTATATCTTAGCTTCTACCCACCACCTGCTCATTGCTAACAGTGATTTCCCGTTTTTATTCTTCTACTTACCCATGTGTATAGCTTGATTGGTTTTTCCTTTAGATCAGACATTCCCTTAGCCAAGTTTTATTATTTATTGCCACAAGTGTTCTGTCCAGATGTGCTTTGCAGATTAAAATATATTACATATATAATATTAGGAAAATAGCCTGTTCTGTTCTTCCTTTTCAAATAATCAAGATCATTGTTTATAAGACTCTTTTTCAAAACTTCCAGAATACATTTCTGGAGTTCTTAAGCTATATTTTAAATGACAATGAACAGAGAGAGAAGCAAGCTCCCGTAAAACAGACATTCATTTCTTGATTCAAAGAAGCTGAGCTGAGTCAACAATAAGAGAACTCAGCAAAGTGCACAGCACACAAAAGCATTTCAGTAAGTATCTGTTGAAAGAAACAGTGATGTAGGCTTGTGCCTTTTTCTCAGAAATACATTGGAGGGTAGATTATCCAAAGATTCTATGCCATTCTAGTGTTTATTATCCTAAATTGTATATTTAAAATGTCGTATGATAATTGACAGTAAAAACAAACACAAAACACGATGCTAATTGCATGAGAAAAACCATTGAGATTGAACAAAGAAAATTGTAGATGTTTACAATATTTATGAACACTACTCTCTTCCTTCTCGCCGGAATAACATTTAAAGGGAAAGGGAAATTGCAAGGTGAAGTATCATTTGAGCTACAAGGAAGTCATTTATCACCTTAGTTAAGAATTTAGACTGTCAAACTCGATAAATGAAATGGTCCATTGACATGATTCCAATCTCTGATGCATAGAATCAATATATAATGCCTGATTAGGTGTTCACAAAGAAATTATTTCTATGTAAAGTGTTTGTGTTTTATAGAATGCACAGAGAAATTTTTTAGCCTCTACAGATTATTTCAAATTACTCATGGGCTTCCTGTTGCAAGCCAAATTTCCAAAGGAAAATCATTAAATACTGAATGCTTCAGCAAAATGAACTTTGCCCCATGAAAGATGGTGTTATGTATGCTATAAATCTTACAGAGATACTGTATTTGAGAGCTTTTCAGAAGATAACAAAGAAGGTATGTCTTGGGATACAACATTTATTCCTTTTCAAGTAGTGACCTTTATAGCGCATTTTAAGCATGACCATTGCCTTTTGAAACTGCTCAGTGTTGCAAATAGATACTTTTCCCTGCATTGTATTCTGAACAGGGAGATGTAAGGAATATTCAGCATTAGCTCATAAACATGAGCCATATGGTGTAAATCCTAATGGAATAAATTAGCAATGATCATGGTCATTTTTTATTTTTGAAGAAGCTTTTATACAGATTTGTTAGGTATACTCAGTGCAAATCTAAGTGTCATATACCAGACTGATTTATCTTTCAGTTATTTTCAAATGGTGCCCTTTTTTGACACATATTTTCACTCGCAAATCCCATATTCCTCTAATACCTAAATAGGAGACATAAGAAAAAAGTATGCAGAGAAGAAAGTAACATAATAATCTAACAGCTTATTGTCATTAACTGTATAAGTAAATTCAATTTCATATCTTTCAAGCAACTCATTTAAGGCATGGGTACACTCACAATAAAAAGTTCCATGAATGAACCTTATGAGGTTTAGTGATTTTTCGATCCTTGTATACAAAATCTCAATAAAAACTAACATAAACTTTGTTATTCTTAGGTACAGATCATTAATACCGGATGACACCAAGGTAAAATTGAAGTTGCAGGCATTATTGCAAGTAATACTATAAGGAAACTTATTTATATGATGGCATATGGTCCAAATTAAGATTCAACTGTCGCTGAGGATTTCAGGGCAAAATTATTATTCAAAATATGCAAATTATACATAAGGCCATTGATTTTACATCTATATCACTTTTCACAAAATATCTTTTTAAATATATTTTTATCTGAAAATATATGGAGTGTGTTTTGTTACATGAATGAATTGTATCATGCTGAAGTTAGGGCTTTCTGTGTACCCATTACCAAAATAGTGGTATATTGCACCTGATATGTAGATTTTTATCCCTCACGTCCCTCTCACCTTATCCTCTTCTTAGTTTCCAATGTTCATTACACGTCTTTATGACCATATATATCCCTCATGTAGCTCCTACATAAAAGTGAGAACATGTGGTATTTGCTTTTCCATTCCTGAAATATTTCATTTAGGATAATGGTCTCCAGTTCCATCCAAGTAGCTGCAAAAGACATTATTTCATTCCTTTTTGTAGCTGAGTGGTACTCCATGGTGTATACATATCACATTTTCCTTACCCACTCATCAGTTAATGGGCACTTAGGTTGATTCTATATTTTTGCAATTGTGAATTGTGCTGTGTTAAACATCCCAGTGCACTTGTCTTTTTAATAAAATGACTTCTTTTCCTTTAGGTAGATCTCCAGTAGTGGAATTACTGGATTAAATGGTAGATCAACTATTAGTTTGTTGAGAAATATCTATACTGATTTCCATAGCAGTTGTGCTAATTCCCAACAACAAGCATCCCATTTTCACTGAATCTACACCAACATCTATTGTTTCTTGACTTTTTTTTTTTTTTTTTTTTTTTTTTTTTTTTTTTTTTTTTTAGAGACGGGGTCTCGCTCTTGGTCAGGCTGGTTTCGAACTCCTGACCTTGAGCTATCCACCCGCCTCGGCCTCCCAGAGTGCTAGGATTACAGGCGTGAGCCACCGCGCCCGGCCTTGTTTCTTGACTTTTTAATGTTGACAATTCTGACAGGGGTAAGTTGGTATCTCATTGTGGTTTTAATTTGCATTTCCCTGATAATTAGAGATGGTGAGCATTTTTTCATATGTTTGTTGGCAACTTGTCTATCTTTCTGAGAAAAATCTGTTCATATCTTTTGTCCACTTTCTGATTGGGTTATTTGTTTTTTTCTTACTGATTTGTTTGAGTTCTTTGTAGGATATTAACCCTTTGTTGGATGTATAGTTTACAAATATTTTCTCCCATTCTTTGGTTGTCTGTTTACTCTGTTGATTATTTCCTTTGCTGTGTAGAAACTTTTTTGTTTAATTAAGTCCCATTTATTAATATATTTTGTTGCTGTATTTGCTTTTGGGATCTTACTCACAAATTCTTTGCCAACGCCAACATCTACAAGAGATTATCCTACATTTTCTTTTAGAATAATTATGGCTTCAAGTCTGACATTTAAGTCTTTAGTCCATCTTGAGATCATTGTATATGATGAGAGATAGGGATCCAGTTTCATTCTTCTGCATGTGGCTATCCAGTTTTTGCAGAATCATTTATTGAAGAGGACATACTTTCCCAGGTGTATGTTGTTGTCTGCTTTGTTGAAGATCAGTTGGTGGTAGGTAGATAGTTTATTTCTGGGGTATCTATTCTGTTCCATTGGCTTATGTGTCTGCCTTTATACCAGTATCATGCTGATTTGGTCACCATAGTCTTGTAGTATAATTTGAAGTTAGGTAATGTGATGCTTTCAGATTTGTTCTTTTAGCTTTAGGATCGCTTTGACTATTCAGGCTCTTTTTTTGATTCTGTATGAATTTTAGGATTACTTTTTCTGCATTAGTGAAAAATGATATTGGTGTTTTGATAGGAATTGTGTTAAATCAGTAAATCGCTTTGGGCAATATGGACATTTTAAGAACGTTGATCATTCCAATCTATGAGCATAAGATGTTTTTCTATTTGTTTATGTCAACTATGATTTCTTTCATCAGTGTTTTGTAAGGAACTTTCACCTCTTTGCTTAAATACATTTCTAAGTATTTTATTTTCTTTGCAGCTATTGTAAATGGTATTGAGTTCTTGGTTTACTCTTAGCTTATCTGTTTTTAGTATATAGAAATGCTACTGGTTTGTATGCATTGATTTTGTAACCTGAAATTTTCCTGAATTTATCTATCAATTCTAGGAGTCTTTTGATGGAGTCTTTAGAATTTTCTGGATATAAGATCAGATCATCAGCAAACAGGGATAGTTTGACCTCCTCTTACGCTGTTTAGATGCCCTTTATTTGTTTCTCTTGCCTAATTGCTTCCAGTGGTATGTTGAATAAAAGCAGTGACAGTTGGCATCCTTGTCTTATTCTGGTTCCTAGGGGGGATGTTTTCAACTTTTCCTCATTCATTATGATGTTGGCTGTGATTTTGTCCTATATGGCTTTTATGATGTGGGGGTATGTTCCTTCTACAACTACTTTGTTGAAGCTTTTTACCATGAAGAGGTGTTGGATTTTATCAAATGCTCTTTCTACATCTATTGAGATGATCATATGATCTTTGCTTTTAATTCTCTTTATGTGGTGAGTCACATTTATTGATTTGCCTAAATTGAACCATCCTGCATCCCTGGAATGAAACCCACTTGATCATGGTAAATTAACTTTTTGATGTGCTGTTGAATTCACTTTGCTAGTATTTTGTTGAGGATTTCATGTTAATAAAGCAAATTCTACTAGATCTAAGCAAAGAAATAAATAGCAGCATCATAATAGCCAGGGACCTCAGCACTCCACTGACAGAACTAGATTCTACAACAAATGGACCTAACAGATATTTACAGGACATTCTATCCCCAAATTGCAGAATATACATTCTTCTCATCAGCACATGGGACATTTTCTATGATAGATTATGTTATCTCATGAAACAAGTCTTACCAAATTCAGAAAAGTCAAAATCATATCTTATATCCTCTCAGATCACAGTGGAATAAAACTAGAAATCAGTTCCAAGAGTAACTCTCAAATCTACACAGTCCTGTAAATTAAACAATCTGCTGCTGAATGATACTTGAGTCAATGACAAAGTTAAGATGGAAATTAAAAGATTTTTCAAACTGAATGACAAAGATGGCACAAGGATCCACAATCTATGGGGAACAGAAAAAGCAGTGTTAAGGGGAAAGTTCATAGACTTAAATGCTTACATCAAAAAGTCAGAAAGATCACAAATAAACAACCTAATGCCACAGCCCTAGGAACTACAAAAAGAAGAACAAATTAAACCCAAAGCTAGCAGAAGAAATAGCAAAGTTCAGAGCAGAACTAAATGAATGGAAGCAAAAATATGTAAATGACATTCATCAGGTGTTAAGCAGGTGGGAGAGGGGAGGAAGGTACAGATATACTCACACCTCATGGTTGTGGTGTGCAGTGTCTGGGGGATGGGCATTCTTGAAGCTCTGACTTGGTGGGGCAAAAGCAATATATATAGCCTAAACATTTGTACCCCCACAATATTGTGAAATAAAAAAAATGAAAAAGATGACATTACAACTGATACCACAGAAATACAAAATATAATCTGTGACTACTATGAAAACCTCTATACACACAAACTATAAAATCTAGAGGAAATGGATACATTTTTGAAAACACATACCCCCCCCACCCACCAAATCAGGAAGAACTAGAAATCCTGAACAGACCAATAATGAGTAGCAAGATTAAAGCAGTAATAAAAAATCTCTCAACATGAAAAAGCCTCAGACCAGATGGATTAACTGTCAAATTTCTATCAGACCTACAAAGAAGAACTGGTGGCTATTCTACTGAAACTGTTCTATAACATCTAGATGAAGGGAATCCTCCCTAACTTATTCTATGAAGCCAGTATATCTCTGATACTAAAGCCAGGAAAAGACACAACAAAAAAAGAATACCATAGATCAATTTCCCTTATGAACAAAATATATTATTGAATCAAATATATTATGGATTCTTTATTATTGATCAAACATAGTATGGTGTTCCTAAAATGCAATTATAATATTAGCACATTGTGTTTAATTTAGCTTGTACATTGTGAGGGGCCAGATAAATTAGCATGAAAATATAAATGTGACATTCCACTGTATAGAGAACAAAGTATGAAAGCAAGCTGATGAATTGGAAAAAAATAAAATATATGAATTCAAATCCAGATTTTTTTATTGCCTTAATTATTGTGAGTGAGTCATTTATTCTGAGCCCTCAGTCTATAATTCTAAAATGGGGAACACAATATTTCCTACCATAGAGTGCTGTTAGAATTAAATAAGACAGTATATGTAAATCTGGAATGCCTGGCACATAGAAGATTTTCACATATTTAACTAACTTGACTTTCTTTGGAACAATATTTCTTATAATGAAGTCTAAGTGGTTCAATTTCCACAAGGTAGGATATCCACAGCTTTTATAGTACTATAGAATGATAAGGAAGGCCTTCTTATACCTATATTTTATGCCACCAAAATGATTTTTGTCTAAATAAACTCTGAAATTCCCTTGGATTTAAATAAAATCTTATCTTACAGAAAAAAATATTTTGTTATGCTCATGATTCAGTAAATTCTAGCTAAATAAAATTTTAAGGTAGTCTTTACTTTCACTTTTAAAATGTTTTGCTATGCATGCAAAATGGAAGTGAAAATATAAGCAAGTCATTTCAAGGAAGTACACAGAGTAAAGGCAATTTAGATGAGATTGCAAGTAAAATCAATGAGGTCTATCCAAACCTAGCTCCTGGAGGCAATGATATGGCTATCATACTTAATCATTTTAATATTTCTTTATTGACTCATTGGACTGTGTTTATTCTTTACTACATTTCTGACAGAAAGTATACATTTTTTCAAACTACATAATTATTCTAAAATGTTTATTAATAAATATGAAGAGTTCTTTCTTTGTGCTACATTAGCTTGGATCCTAAACTAAATAATGAAGAAAACTCTCATTCATCCATGCCTCAAAAGCAAAATCCAACATGAAAGTATCTCTTTCATTATCATAGCACTATAATCTGAGTCCCTTATATCAAGAAAGAATTAGCAAAGACCTCTTCAGGAATGCCCTGTTCTGTGCCAAGGCCAAACCTGAGGATTGCAAGTCATTTACACATGCCTTAGAAAACTGGAAAGAGCTAACCAATCTAAATGAGGCTTCAACAAGGAACACCAATCTCATCGATGTCACTGGTGACTTTTATAGAACTCAGGTATATTGCTACTTATGTAGTCTATTTCCATTAAATCAATACATCTTTAAGAAAATATGGGGAAGCATAAAACAGAGCCCACATTCTCAATGAGTTATAATCTATTAATAATGGCATAATGAGCACAGTTAGAAAAAGTTCAGCTAAATGTATTAGATTAAAAAGTAAAATGGGAAAAGTAATTTTGTAATTCAGTGATTAATCATATCATGAAGTATTTAAGCATTCAAAAAATTCTGAATGCCTACACTGTGCCAGGCAGTTAGTACAATAAAAAAGCCAGCAGAGTGTTTAGCTGTAGAAACAGATATTTGATATAGAGACTGGAAGTAATTTACCTGCTATATTTAGATGCAAGAATTATATCTAAATAGGATCTGTGCACTTGAAAAAAAATAAGAAGAAAATGGGAAATGTTCAGTGAATAAATTCAATTAATGAAATGGGAAAGAGATTTATTAGTTAAAGGCAATGGTTATACTATCTTCAGTATACTGAATAACTATATTAATAACCAACATTTATTGATTGCTTACCATGTCCCAGGGATTGTTCTCAGGACTCTCACATGAATTAATTTATTTAACCCATATATGATTTTTTGAGGTAAATACTATTTTTATCCTCAATTTAACCATTAAGAAAACTAAGATATAAACATTTGAAATAGCTTCTCTAATTCAAATAGCACATAAGTAGCAAACCTGAGATTTGAATTCAAGGAATTAGACATCAGAACTCAGAGTTATAGCCACTAGGTATAGAGATTCCCTCTCATATAAACACAACATTTAATAAAATGGTCTTATTTTATTAGACTTAATGTTCTTTTTTAAATGAGAAGAAAATTCTGCTTCATTTGGTATATTTTGTAGGACCTTTGGTGATTAATCCATATTTTCTTCCATGTTCCCACACCAGAGACCACAGACCACATCACAAATTAGATGTGGCATGTTGTGCTACACCTTGTATTGTTTAAGATCATCTGTGTTGGTAAGACATTATTACAGTAAAAGTGAAGGAAGTTGAGAGAGGGATGCTGTTGCCAGAGAATACAGAGAAAGGGAGGAGGATGAACAGCACAGAGAAAAGAGACAACTATTTTAACTATGATATGACCAGAGCAAAATTAGAACTAGAATCTTTAAAAAGACAACAGTAAGAACTTTATCTAACTGTCGCGGCAAGTGTTACAGCGATTGACCAGGGAAAGAACCAAGCGGCACACAGAGGATCGGATAATCAGCTTTTATTTCGCTGGCAGGCTCAGAGGGGCATACTACCAAATTCTGAGCACGGTTTCCTTATTTCTCTCCAGTCTTATACATTTCTTGGGTCACACATAACCAATCAACTATGAGCATGCAAAATTATCCAATTAATGTTGGGATTAGTAGGATCAGCTGTAAGATCCAATCTGCAGTGGATTTTGCCTCAGGGCCCCTGGGCGGGGTCTTTTCCCTATCATAACTTCTTTTACTTTTATGTCCTTACTTATTATCTGTGCAAATTTATGCAAACTGTTAAATTATACACTTACATACACACAATTGTAAATTGAAAAAAGTTTTTTCCACCCATCCCTCTTTCTTCTATAGTTCTCTCATCATGAGAAAAACAGTAGGCCTGATAGATAATAGACACTACTTCAGAGATAATACCCCCTAAGAGACCACATGCTCAGAAAAATAACTTCATGTCAACAGAAATATACAGCATATAATCAGAGTGCTGCAAGGCTTAGAGTTCACTTATTTTGTAAAGATTTCAGATATTTCTGGTTAAGGGTTTGGTCTGTCTTTTAAACCATATTGCCTCAGGTTATTTTAGGGGATTACTACTGACACTTACAGACTTTATCTTTACCAAAAGTGTTGCCATAAACACCATTTAGTATATCTCATAGATCGCCCTGCTTTGTCACTAAACGCTATCTTAAAGTGTTTGTCTATTGTTTCTAAAGGGTTTTTGTTTTCCCTTTTCTCTTCTACCACTGATTAAGAGGTAGAAGGAAGGGGAGGAAGGGAGGGAGGGAGAGAGAAAGAGAGAAACAGTTTAGTTTCTTTTTTTATAGCAATATATTTTTCTTCAATGTCATATCATTTATTAAAATCTAAAATTCGTGCTGGAAGAAAGTTTCCAATTAACCAAGACCCACCTACAATTTACTTAGAAGCCATGTTTTACCCATGTCTTCAGAGTCAGACAAGAGTGTCTAATGGAGTCTATGCATGAAAGAACCATTGCAGTAGTGCTTTGCCGTTCTTACAGATGAATGGGCTTGTATGTGTAAAGGATGAATCAAAGTTCATGATAAGACCTGAATCATATTTTTATGGATGCATTAAACAATAGGGAAAGAATACTGGAAAACATGTTCATTATAAACGTATGTGAGAAATTGGACAACAGAAAATGAGACGGTTTGATTTTCTGACTGACAAACAGTAAAGAAAGACTAGGAAAGTTCCAATTCTGGTATGACGCCATGAGCAGCTCCACAGCCCCACTCCCTGCTACGCTTGTGGCAATTGTTTTAAAAACAACCATTTGAAGTCTCTGGAAATACTTGTATAGTTTTATAGAAAATGAAGAAATATTTATTCAAGAAAATCTTCTAAAACTTGGTAAAAACTGTGAGAGTCTGTGTCTTTTGAACCAAGGCCCCTACCTTCCCACTCCCTTCCCAACAAGTGACATATAAATTCCATTTGGACTGCTATAGCTAAGAACATGGAGTTTTCTCTTCCCTCAGATCCCAGGCAGAATGCTATCTTCCTAGGAAGGGAATATGTCAATTTTTCTCAACATTCTCACAGCTACCTGTTCCTGAGGCTATTTTGTGGGTGAGTATGTCTGAAGATGGAGGCTAGCTTCTTCCACCAAGCCTCCGTTTGTAAGATAGAGGCATTGCCTTAGTCATGGTGCCACTGAGAATACTGACCGGGTTCGCAATCATATTTACCCTTGTACATGGTATGGAACTTTCATAACAAGAGAGGTAAATTGAGGAGACCTGAGGCTGCTATTTACATATCCACTGAATACTCAGCTTCTAAAGGGGGGATTATACACCAGATCGTGGGGAGTCCTATCTGCTCTGTTAAGGGGTTAGCTTTTACTCTGCTTTGCAATTGAAACCAATGGCACGTTTAAGGAGTAGAGTGACAATAATTTTTATGAGAAATGTCATTTACTGAACACTTACTATGTACCAGGTTCTTATCAATGAAATGTTATCACATTGAATCCTCCAAATTGACCTGGGGTTATGGTCCAAGAAGTTATTGTTTCCATTATTAATAATTTTATTGAGACTTAATTGACATAAAGTAAACTGTACATATTAAAGTGCAATAATTTGATAAGTTTTGACATATTTTTACTCATGTGAAAAGATCCCCATAATCAAGGTAATTAACATTTCCATCACACCTGAAAGTTTTCTTGCGTCCTTTTGTAATCTCCTGCTAGCCTCCTTCCCATAACTCCCCACCCCCAGGCAAAACCTGATAAGCTTTCTGTTGTTATAAATTATTAGGTCATTAAATATGAAATGTTAGAATTTGAATCAAAAGTGTAGTTTATCTTAAACAAGAAGCAGTACACTTAATCAAAATATGCACCTAAACTATCATCACAGTTTTGCCATCTTAATGATAGCTTGTTTATGCCACCAGTGAAGAAGCCTGGAGAATGAGTGGCAATGAAATTGTGAAAGGTGTTTTCCACAGCTTGTGAGGAATTGAATATTTTTCCTTGCAAGAAGTGGTCTAAAAGCCTGGAAGAAGTGATAGTCAGCTGGTGTAAGGTCTGGTGAATATGGTGGATGACAGAGAATTTCTAAGTCCAGCTGCTATAGTTTGAGCAGTGTGGTTTTGCAACATATGGTCAAGTGTTGTCTTGAGAGAGGATTGGCCTGTCTCTTTTGACCAATCTCAGCTGCTTAATCACAAGCATCCTCATCATTTGTCTAACTGGTTGCAGTAGACATCTGCTGTAATTGATTGAGCAGGTTTCATGAAGCGGTAGTGAATAATACCATCATTTCACCACGAGACACCATTAACTTTTTTTTGAGGAATATTCGGTTTTGGGCTGTGTTTGGGCACTTTGTCTTTATCCAACCATTGTGTTTCATGGTTCTGATTGTCCAAAACAATCCGTTTTTATCATACATAGCAATACAGTGTTGAAATGGTTCACCTTTATGTTGTAACAGCAAAGAAAGGTAAGCTTTGAGACAATTTCTCTTCTGATGCTCATTTAATTCATGAGGTACACATCTATCCAGCTTCTTTACGTGGTCAATTTGTTTCAAATGGTCCAATATTGTTGAAATAGTAACTTCAAACCTTGCTACTAATTCACATCTCTGGAGGTTGAGATGGATTTGCTTCCACTACAGCTTTTGGCTCATCATTATCCACTTTGATGTAAGGTCACCCACATGGCTCGTTTCCAAGATTAAAATCACCAGAATGGGACTTCACAAACCATTGACATACTGTGGGTTTATTAACCACACATTCCCAAACATTTTTTTGATATTTCAAGCTGTCTGTACTGCATTGGTTCTATGATGGAACTTGCATTTGAAAATAATTCGAATTTTCGACTTTTCTCTGGTTTCACAAAAATTGCTCTAAAAAATTTGAAAGATAATCACAAGACAAACCACACATTTGAAAGAATGAGGATGTACCTTCATAATAAAAATAAAACAAGAAATATTAAAGTGAAATGTCAGAGAATCAACTGTCAATCTTAGTATTTAAGGAAATCACACATTTCATACTTAATAATCTAATAGTTTGTAATGTCTAGAATTTCATATAATCCTAATATATATATTTTATCAATAAATATATATAATATAAATTGTGTAATCCAGAAATCATATATTATATTCCCCCCTTTTTTTGGCTTTCCCACTCAGCATAATTATTTTGAGATTTGTCCATGGTGTTGCATATCAGTAGTTCATTACTTTTTATTTCTGAGTGGCATTCCATTATACAACACTTGCTCATTCACCCAATAATGGCCAATTGTGTTGTTTCCTGTTTTTGACAATTGCAAACGCATTCCTGTAAGTGGTGTATAAGAGTTCAATTCTCCACATAATTGGTATGATAAATCTTTTTGATTTTAGTCATTTTAATAGGTGAGTAGTGATGACAAACTATTGTTTCAA
Source organism: Cheirogaleus medius (assembly GCA_008086735.1). NCBI lineage: Eukaryota > Metazoa > Chordata > Mammalia > Primates > Cheirogaleidae > Cheirogaleus > Cheirogaleus medius. Next base: position 51,495,489 of record VBSM01001265.1, read on the forward strand.
TTTGTATTTCCTTAATGATCAATGCTGTTGAGGATTTCATGTACTTATTTGCTGTAAATATATATTCTATGGGAGAAATGTAGGTTCATACAATTTGCTCTTGTTGTTGATGTTGTTCTTATTATTACTAGTTTGGTTGTTTTCTTATTTAAAAAGCTCTTTATATAACCTGAGAGTTGTTTACATATTCTGAGAGTTCATTACATATTATTGATATAACTCCTTCATCAAATATGCACTTGCAAATATATTCCTTAAGTCTGTGATTTATCTTTTCTTTCTCTTAAGACTGCCTTTTAAGAGCAAAAATTAATAATTTGATGAAATTTAAGCAATATTTAATCAATTTTTAATAAAAATTTATCAATACTTTGTTTCTATCTAATATACTTTTGGTATCATATCTAAGAAAATTTTATCTAACAAAGGTCAAGATATTACATTTTGCTATATTTTCCTCTAGAATTTGTATAGTTTTACATTTTATATTTAGTTCTGTGATTCATTCTGAGTTAATTTTTGTATAAGTCATGAGGAATGAACCAAAGTTTATTTAACATACAGAAAATCAATTGTTTGACACCATTTTCAGAAATACTATCCTTTTTCCACTGAATTGGTTTTGCCTTTTCTTCTTTTAATTTTTTAAAATTATTGTGAGTACATAATACTCATATATATTTATAGCATACATGTGATGTTTTGACGCAGGCATACAATATACTCAGGGTGTCTGTTACCTTGTTCATTACTTTCTTATGTTAGGAACATTCCAATTCTACTCTTTTAGTTATTTTAAAATATACCCTAACTTATTCTTGATTAAAGTCACATTGTTATGCTATCAAATATTGTTCATTCTAGCTATCTAACTATATTTTTGCACCCATTAACCATCCCCAGCTTATCACCCCTCCCCACTACCCTTCCTAGTCTTTGGTAGACGTCATTCTACTCTCTGTCTCCTTGAGAGCAATTGTTTTTAGTATTTAGCTTCCACATATGAGTGAGGACATGAGTGAGAACTAAAAGCTAAAGGTCAAGGAGAAATAGAAAGAAAAAGAGAAAGAAAAAAAGAAAAAGAAGTAAAAAAAAATTATCTTTCTGACCTTGGCCTATTTCAGTTATAATGTTCTCTAGTCCATCCATGTTGTTGAAAATGGTAGGATTTTGTTCTTTATCATGGATATATAATATTCCATTGTTTATATATACATGTTTATCCATTCATCTCTTGATGGACACTTAGGTTGATTCCATATCTTGGCTATTGTGAATAATGCTGCCATAAACATGGGAGTGCAGATATCTTTTCTATATGCTGAAGCCCCTTCTTTTAGATATATACCTAGCAGTGGACTAATTTACATTTCCACCAACAGTGTATAAGGGTTTCCCTTTCTCCACTTCCTCTCCAGCATTTGTTAATTCCTATCCTTTTGATAAAAGCCATTTTAACTGGGGTGAATTGTTATCTCGTTGAGTTTTGATTTGCATTTATCTGATAACTAATGGTGTTGAGCATTTTTACATATACCTGTTGGTCATTTGTACGTGAGAAATATCTATTCTCATTTTTACTTAGATTATTTGATTTTTTCCTCTTGAGTTATTGGAGGTCCTTATATGTTTTAGTTATTAATCCCTTGTCAGATGGGTAGTTTGCAAATATTTTCTCCCATTCTGTGGGTTGTCTCTTCACTTTGTTGATTGTTTTCTTTGCTGTGCAGAAGCTTTGGAGCTTGATGTGATCCTGTTTGTCCAATTTTTCTTTGGTTGCTTGTTTCTTTATTACTCAAGAGGTCCTTGCACAGACCATGTCTCAAATGTTTTCCTCAATGTTTTCTTTTAGTGGAGTCATAGTTTCAGGTCTTAGATTGAAGTATTTAATCCATTTTGATTTGATTTTTGTATATGGTGAGAGATAAAGGCCAAGTTTCATTCTTCTACATATGAATATCTAAATTTCGCAGCACCATTTGTTGAAGAGATTACCCTTTCTTCCCTACATGTTCTTGGCAACTTTGTCAAAAATAAGTTTACTCTACATGTGTGAATTTATTTCTGCATTCTTCATTGTGTTCCATTGGTCTATGTGTCTGTTTTTATGCCAGTACCATGCTGTTTTGGAAAGGGCATTCAAATTGGAAAAGAAGTCAAATTATCTTTGTTTACAGATTATATGATCTTATAGACAGAGAAACCTAAAGACTCCACAAAAAAACTATTGGAACTGATAAACAAATTAAGTAAAGTTGCAGGATACAAAATCAACATTAAAAAATCAATAGTATTTCTATATGCCAACAGTAAACAATATGAAAAAGAAACCAAGAAAATAATCTTATTTATAATAGCTATGAATAAAATAAGATATCTAGGAATAAACTTAACCAAAGAAGTGAAAGATCTCTGTAATGAAAACTATAAAATATTGATGAAAGAAATTGAAGAGAACACACAAAAAAATGGAAAGATATTCCATGCTTGTGAATTAAAAGAATCAATATTGTTAAAATGTCCATATTATCCAGAGCAATCTACAGATTCAATGCAATACCCATCAATAAATCAATGAAATTCTTCACAGAAAAAGAAAAAAATAATCCTAAAATGTATATGGAACCACAAAAGATCCAGGATAGCCAAAGCCATCTTAAGAAAAAAGAAAAAAGCTGGAGGATTAACATTACCTCAATCAAAATATACTACAGAGCTACAGTAACCAAAACAACTTTCTATCATTTTTGAGATTAATCGTCCATATATATATGGGCCTATTTCTTGGCTGTTTCATTGATCTACTTTCTATGTGTCCACCAATACTACTATATTTTGACTATAGTAATTTTATTAAAAGTACTGAATTCAAGTAGTGTAAGTTCTTTAACTTTGAACTTCTTTGTCAGAGTTGTCTTGCCTGTTTTAGTTCCTTTGCATTTTCATATGAGTTTTAGAATCAGCTTGTCCATTTCTAGCAAAAATCCTGCTGAGACTTCTATTGGGATATGTTTAGTCTATTGGTGGATAATTGACTTCTTAACAATATTGAATTTTATCAATATTGTGGTATAGCTTTCCATTTATTTAGATTTTCTTCAGTTTCTTTTAGAATTGCTTATCACAATTTTCATTTCTAACACTTTAGTATGGCTGCTATAAGGAAGACTGTGAGTACTGGATAATAATACTAAGAACATGCATTTGCTCCACATGGAATATTATGGAATATTAAGCACATAGAAAAGCACATAGCAAAGCAAATTATGTTAAATACTTTGTCTCAATTAGTTGAAAAATGGATAGAGATAAAAAACAAAAGAAGAATAGATTTTTCAGCCATGGAGAACATAGGATGGGGGATATTTCTCAAAAAATTAAAATTTTGGAGAAAGTTTTTGCAACTATTCTTAAAGGGCTTATTATATAACATCAGTATATTACATTAAGAATATAAACATGTATACATACAACTTATTTTGTTGATAATAGCATATTTAGCATATTAAATTTAAAAATAAAGCTTCATTAAGCTGCAAAGGCAAGTATACTAATTGATTTTTTATCTTTAAATATTTTATTCCTAACAAATGGAGCTACAAGCTGTTGAACATTAAAGATTCTTCTATCAGATTGTGCTATTTCAGTACAAGAATTCAAGACTAGCAAAGAAAGATAACCATAAACTTTATATAAAAATAAAATGTGACATTTATTTTTTATAGTTTTGCTTTCAATTTTTAGTATCAAACAGATATGGAAAGCAGTTTTCTTCAGAAAAGCTGCTGGGAACAAACAGAAATCACCACCCACTCCCACCCCTAACACTTCTCTTACTCTATGTTCAATGAATATATTATCCGTCAAACGTTTATGTCTGAAATCTCCTTCTAACAGAGACTTGCTTTATGTGCTATTTTATGGAAAGGAAGAAAGAGATTGAAGATCTACTTCATGCCATATAATGTATTAGGTTATTTTTACATATAATCAAATAAGATTTATCTACCTAATACTTTATTTCTAAGAGTTAAATGAAGTAATATATACAATGCCCAGTTTGTGGCACACAATGAGCACTCATAGCTGTTGATAAGCTGATTATCTAAAAAATATATACTGGTTGGCTAATATGTTTTATGTTTTTAGAAATAAAGTTTTTAGCACAGATTACAAGTACAGGGTATTTTGAAATAAAGGAGTATGTATTATTATTATAATAATAATTATTAGACATATTATAAAAAAGAGTCCATAGATATCATCTTAGTCTCTTTGTCTTGCTATAACAAAATACGACAGACTGGATAACTTATAAAAAAACAGAAATTTCTTTCTCATGGTTCTGTAGGCTGGGAAGTCCAAGATCAAGGTGCTAGCAGGTTCAGTGTCTGGTGAGAGCCTAGTCTTTCTGCTCTAAGAGGGATTCCTTGTTGCTATATTCTTTGAAGGGAACAAATGCTGTATCCTCGCATGGCAGAAGAGCAAAAGAGGGCCTAAGCTAGTTCTCAAAATATAGTAGATATGTTACTTTTCTAATTTTTCAAAATTCCAGCTTACTCTTCCAAATTCCAGCTTTTCTAAACCTTATATCTTTTCTGCTCCTTTCACCTAATTATTCTACCAGCTTTCTATCTTGTATTTCCCTTTTGACAAACAAACTATTCCTAAAAATCTGCAATCTTCACAAGATACTTTCAGGAGCAAAGGAAGCTATCTAGTAATGCAATTCTCAAACATTTTGTAAAGAAAAATCACCCCAGGATGCAAATTTGATAGTTTTGCTCTTCCATGCTGTTTGGCTTGATCTTCTGTAACATCTAAAAGTGTCATTTGATAAATTTTTGCCAAAAGCTAAAAGCTCATTCTTCTCTCAGTATTTGAGTTTATAAATTTGAATTATGCTTCTGTGTTCTCAACCACATTAGTAATCAATGTCATGATGGAGAACACTATTTTGTACCTTCTCTGAGGCAAAAATAAATAAATAAATAAATAAACAAACAAACAATTACTTTTAGAAAACTGTTCACTTTGCCTTAGCATTTGATGGCTACATGCCACTATATGACAGCACACTGGGGACTAGGGAAGAATGAATTGATGTTCCAAAAACAATGTTTCTTAATGTTAACCACAATACTTCCTGTATATAACTTTCTAATCCTTTCAAATCATGGCAGTTTTAGATTCCATGGTCACCACAGAGAGAAATTCACCAAAATGTCCTCTTAATTGTTTAGTCTTATTACATTATATGCTGAGATGTAATAATTAATATGTATTTTCTGATAATGATGATGTTAATGATGATATTTTAACTAAGCACTTCTAAGCTGTTTTCTCATATTTATTATTTGGGAATATAACACTCATTTCTATTAAAACACTCATATTTAATAGATATAAACAAAATATGCTAAGGACATCAGAATATTACATCCAAAGCTACATGGAGTGGACATTAGTTGATATTAAATGGCCAATTCTTTCTGAAAAAACTTTTAGTAATGTAAAAAATATTAAGAATACTATGAGATGTATTAATATATAAAAATCATAAGTAACTTAGTACCTTAAAATTTTGAAATGTATTTAAAAAATATTTTTATCATTTTTCTTTTCCTTTGAAACCACCCATCAAACTACTTCCAGCACATACAATGAGACTTATCATACCATGATATAGAGAAAAGTACCAAATAGTAAATCTAAAAGGATCAAACACTAGAATTAATAGATGTGGAGCCAAAACCCAGTTTCTTTACCAGGTCACTGAAAAGTGACAGCTGGACCAACAGAAAAAGAAATGGCAAATCGCAACATGAGACTCAAAAGACACTTGGCTATCTGAAGAGAGAAGTTGCCCAAAGGTAATAAGAAAATGTAATAGGGTAAATAAGAGAAGTTCTTATTTAATACAAACATCTTCTTCTGTCAGTAGTTCTTCTGAGGGTCTAGGCCATTTTAATAAAACTTTGTTAGTATTTTACATTTGGTTCTTTGTGCTAGGCGTCTTACACAATTTTGGGCATGGGCACTTAGGACTAGATAAGATCTTTTTTTATTATTATTTCAGAATAGTATGAGGTACAAAGGTTTTGGTTACATGCATTACTTTTATACAGTTTGAGTCAAAGTTATAAGAGTGTCTATCACCCAGACAGTGTGCACTGTACTGGTGAGGTGTGAATTTACCCATTCCTTTCTTCCCCTTCCCACCTGATTGATTTCTGTTGAATTTTACTACCACATGTAGACATGAGTGTTAGTCATTTAGTTTCAATTTAAAAGTGAGTGCATGTGATGTTTTTCCATTCTTGCGATACTTCACTTAAGAGGATGGTCTCCAGTTCCATCCAGATGTTACAAAAGGTATTAGTTCACCACTTTTTATAGCTGGGTAATACTCCATGGTATATATACATAAACCACATGTTATTAATCCACTCTTGTATTGATGGGCATTTGGGTTGTTTCCACAGCTTTTCAATTGTGCTGCTATAAACATTTGAGTGCAATTGTCTTTTTTATAAAATGTCTTTTATTTCCCTCCTTTAGGTAAATACCCAGTTAGTGGGATTGCTGGGTTAAATACTAGGTCTACTTTTAGTCCTTTGAGGTATCACCATACTACTTTCCATAGAGGTTGAACTAGTTTGCAATCCCACCCAACACTCTAAAAGTGTTCCTTTCTCTCTGCATCCATGTGAGCATATGTTGTTTTGACACTTTTTGATAAAAAGCCATTTTCACTGGAGTTAGGTAATATTTCATTGTGGTTTTGATTTGCATTTCCCTGATTGTTAGAGATTTGAGCATTTTTTCATATGTTTATTGACCATTAGTTTTCTTTTGAAATGCTCCTGTTCATGTCTTTTGTCCATTTTTAAATGTGGCTGTTTTATGTTTTCTTGCTGATTTGCTTGAGTTCTTTGTAGATTCTGGTTATTAGCCCTTTATTGGATGTATAGCATGTAAATATTTTCTCCCATTCTGTAGGTTGTCTATTCACTCTATTGATTGTTTCCTTGACTGTGCAGAAGCTTTTTAATCTGATCAGGTGTCATTTATTTATTTTTGTTGTTGCTATGATTGCCTTTGGGGGTCTTCATAAATTCTTTGCCTAAGCCAATATCTATAAGAGTTTTCCTAACCTCTTCTTCTGGAACTCTATAGTTTCATGACTTAGGTTTAAGTCTATTATCCATTATGAATTAATTTTTGTGAGTGGTGAGAGGTCTTGATCCTGTTTCAGTTTTTTACATGTGGCTATCCAATTTTCCCAGCACCATTTATTGAATAAGGATTCTTTTCCCCATTGTATGTTTTTGTCTGCTTTGTCAAAGATCAGGTGGCAATATGAGTATGGTTTTATGTTTGGGTTCTCTGTTTTGATCCATTGGTCTAGGTCTCTGTTCCTGTGCCAGTATCATGCTGTTTTGTGGTTACTATATATAATGGGGATTGTATTGAATCTGGGTATTTTGGGTACTATAGACATTTTAACAATGTGGATTATGCCAATCCATGAGCATGATATGTTTTTCCATTTATTTACATCCTCTATGATTTCCTTCTTCAGTGTTGTGTAGTTCTCACTGTAGAGATCTTTCCTCTCCTTGGTTAAATATATTCTTAAGTATTTTATTTTCTTTGTTGCTATTGTGAAAGGTATTGAGTCTTCAATTTGGTTCTCAGGTTGACTGTTGTTAGTATATAGAAGACTAATGATTTGTGTACATTGATTTTGTAACCTGAGACATCGCTGAATTGATTTATTATTTTCAGGATTCTCTTGGAAGAATCTTTGAGGTTTTCTAGATATAAGATCATATCATCAGCAAAGAGCGATAGTTTGACTTCTTTCTCTATTTAGATACCCTTAGTTTCCTTCTCTTGCCTGATTACTCTGGCTAAGACTTCCAGCGCTATGTTGAACAGAAATGATGATAGTGAGCAACTTTGTCTGGTTCCAGTTCTAAGTGGGAATGCTTTCAATTTTTCCCCATTCAGTATGATGTTGGCTGTGGGTGGATAAGATCTTTTAAAAAATCATTGGCCCTGTATCAAGGTTATTTTTAGTGGGTTATAATCTCCTAAAATGGGTTCTGCTGTTTCACTGGTTGTAAATGTCCCCAGTCACACATTTCAAACAAATAACATATAGGGGCTTTTAAAGGTTGTGACCCTGACTTGAACATTAACTTTGTTTCTTCCATGAAAAGATCTGTAGGGGAACATTAACAAGTGACATTGTTCTAACAAATGTATTTAATTGAAATCATTGTGTCAGTGCAGTTACATTAAAGTCTGTTCATATTTTCCCAAAATATATACTGAAAAAATAAAAGAGCTATAAAATACTCTTCATCAAATTGTATAGAGTCCTTATAAGCTATTTTTGATCTCACATTGGATAAGCTTTGTTCTAGCATGATTTAGGATGAAATATAACAACTGAAAAAAATTTAATGCAATAATCTCTTAATCTAAGATCTAGCTCATGCATTATGAGTGTATGTTTGCATGTGTCTGTGAAAATTTTCATGATTAGAGATTCTATGTAATTTACTATACTGTGAATTTGATAATGTAACAACTAGTTAGGCAAGTCATTTAATGTCCTTGATAATCTATTGAATGAACACTATTCTTGTTATCATTTTGTATAGACTAATAATTGTCTTCAAGTTATGTTAGTATTCTAAGCTGAATACTTATAGTGAACTTGCCAATACATGAAATATTAAAGGTATTCATGGAAAGTAATATAAATTTTTACTTATTTATGAGCAACAATTATATTCTTTTAAAAAATCTCTTACTCAAAATAAATGACAACATTGCAATATGAGTATAAACAATATTCAGTACTTGCTGGCTGACAATATAATTTAGGATACAGTGTACAATCTGTTGTTTACCTCTGAAAATATATGTTAGAAGGACAGAAAGATCTGTCAGAAGTAATAGGCACACAATCAAGTTATGGGCTGTAGTGAGGTTGAATATGAGAATAGACATAAAACAAATAATCAAAAGAAATATTAGCAAACACAAAGCTAGGTTTTAAGTAGAAAATTCTTAAGTGGAAATGTGGGATAAATCTGTAAGGGAGATAAAGTTTTACCTATATCCTTTTAAGGTTTTTTAGCTGGGCTAGATAATTAAACTGACATGAAAAAGATCAACAGGATAAAAACATACAAATTTATTTAAAGTAAATTTTACATGACAGGAGGTCCCTTGTAAGGAAATTAAGAACCAAAGGTGCAGCTATAGTTGAACACATATATAGTGAATTGGACGGAGTAGTAAATTATGCAAATGTGACAAAGTATAGAGGCTTGGGCTAGGGTACTTAATTCATTAGAGAAGTGCGTAGGAAGATAAGAATTAGTGCAAAAAGGTTTGTACAGATTTCCCTCAACCTCAACTTTCTGTCCTTGATGATAAGAATAATCCATTCTTTCTGGTATAGGGAGGACATCTTTTACATGGGAATTTCATTACTTGCTTTTAAGAAACCACTCAAAAGTCATAGTGATTTTCTTGCACCTGCAGTTTTACAAGTACTCTTCACTCAAAGTGTCAATACACCAGTGCAGCATAGGTGAGTGTGGCATATTTTATTCCTGCAGATTCTTTACTTTCATTATACAATAGAAAGAACCAGGGATGCCATGGTAATGCCCTCTTGTCACCCCTAAGAAAACATATCTAGTTTCCCTTATTCTAACTAAATACTGTCATTCTCAGGACTTTGCTGTTCTATTTATTTTAATTTACTTTTTGTTGCTGTTGTTGTTTTGTATCTTTTTCTACAATGCTTACCATTCTTTTAAAATAATCTTTATGTTTCTGTCTCTTAAATTCCAACTCCTACCCTAAGTGAGAAACTTATTAGCTCAATCAATCACCGTTCAATACAAAACCTAGTATAGAACTAATTTACAACAGTCACATTTGGAGTCATATCACAAATTAGAAAATTTCATTTTTTTTCTAAGCTCTAGATGGATGCCTTTTGTTAGAGTGATCCAGAGGTCAATAAGCTGTGGTTGGTGAAGCATAGTCGTATGATGCAAAATGAGAACAATTTTTCTTAGGTGTCAACACCTGCAGCCACTTTCTTCAAAAGAAAATTATGAGTACAGCAGGCATTAAGAGTCTCTTTAGTGTTTCTTTATACACGCATATAACTCAACTATACTTGTTCCTTTCCACATTGAACATTATTTCTTGTTTATCCATTCTACAAAAGTTTACTGAGCACTGTCCATGTGCCAAGCACTGAGCTGACTCCTGGAAATACAGTGTTTACCAGGCCTGACCCATTCCTTATCCTCATCAAGCTTACATTCCAGTGGGAAGAAATGATAAATACACAACTAACAACATAGTTGACTGTTATTAGTTGTGTCTTTAGTAAACTGTTAGCTTACAATTATATTGTATTTTATAAAGATTTACTTAATGATAGGGTAGAATATAAAAGGATAATTATACAGGATATGTGAAAACATTTTTGCAGAAGAAATTTTTAAGGTGAGTTCCGAAGAACAAGTAGGGGTTAGGTAGTGAAATTTTTGAGAAAGACCAAACAGGAGCAAAGGCCCTGAATGAGAAAGAATAGCTAGATACCAAAATCACTGAGAAAGAAAAGAAAGATAATGAAGAGAGATACAGAATACACATGAGCTATGTCTGTGTGCTTAGAAGTCAGTATGCAAAGTATTGATGGAAATGAAAGAGAGTAGGTAGTCAGAAGCCAGAATAGAAAAATGTCTGTTCATGTCTTTTGCCCACTTTTTAATGAGGTTGTTTTTTTCTTGATGATTTGTTTGAGTTCCTTAGATTCTGGATATGAGGCCTTTGACATATGTATAGTTTGTGAATATTTTCTCTTATTTTGTAGTTTGTCTATTTACTCTGTGATTATTTTATTTGCTGTGCAGAAACTGTTTAGTTTCTTTGTTATTTTGTTTGGTTTTTTTTGTTGTATTTGCTTTTGAGATCTTAATCATTAATTTTTTGCCTTGACCACTATCCAGGAGTGTTTTCCCTGAATTTTCTTCTAGAATTTTTATTCTAGTGTCAGGTCTTACATGTAAGTATTTAATCTATCTTGAGTTAATATTTGTACATAGTGAGAGAGAGGGATCCAGTTTCATTCATTCAGGATCACATATTGCTTTTAGTTGTCTTATCTTCATATTCTTCTTCAATTTGAAACAGTTCTTAAGCATTTCTTTCCTTTTTCTTTTCTTTGTTTTTTCTAACTGGTATTTTTTGAAAAACAGACAAGTTAGTTTTCAGAATGTCCTTCAGTTTGGGTTTGTCTGATGTTTTCTTATGCTTAAATTCAGGTAATGAATGTTTGACAGAAACGATGTTTTCTTCTTGTTGTTCAAGGCTATCCAAATCTTTAGCTGAAGTATATATACAGCTATTGACGATCCTCCTCTATGGCTCCTTCCTTCCTGCATTTCCCTCTCAACTTTCTGGCTTCTCTAGCATCCCCAAACTCTGTTGCCTGACTCTGTGAGCCACAGTGACTGATACTACTTAAGTTCTAGCACCCCCACTTGTCCTAGCACCGCACTGGTTCTTTCCACTAGAGTTCTAGCAAACCTCTTGTTTGAGGGAGTAGTGTCTCAGGTAAAATATCAACAAACACAGATCTTTCCCAGTGCAGTTTCTTCTTTCAGGGGTTGATGGCTTCTTGCTTCTTTCTACCCTTGAAAGCTCTCCATTTTCAAAGTTGTTTTTAATATTTTGTTCATAGTACTTGTCATTCTTATTTGCAAATCAGTCTGACACAAACTGTTTTACCATTACCTGATGCAGAGCTGTGGATTTAAACTTTCAGAAGACCCATCTGACTTCCATGTGTAGATAGATGGCTTAAGGGGGCTGGTGGTGAATAGAGAAAGATGTTAGGAGACTGCTGAAATAATCAATGGGTGAAATGTCAGTAACTTGGGCGGATAGGAGAGATGATAAGTAGAAAGAATTCAAGTATGTTTATTGCATGCTATAAGCAAAATTATTTTCTTCACCTACATTACTGAATTAATTCATTTAGCATTTCCAGAAATAAAAGCACAAGTCACATTCTTTAAAGAAAGGCCTAGTTCTTGCAAAGGTTTAATCCTTAAGGAAAATGCTATGTTACATGACATCTACAACAGCATATTGTTTTCAATATATAACATTATATCCTCCACCACTCTGAAAGGAAGACAATACCTTGCTGTCAATCAACTTTAAAATGGTATTGATTTTAAAATGCATCCTAACTTTAGAGGTGTTAAAATCTGAGGGAATAAATGTTTCTTCTAGAATCAATAAAATACTGTATTTTACAAATGTTATTCTAACAAGGCTCTAGTGAAGGCATCACCTTTTCCTTTTTCCTAACAGTGGTTTTGTTTCAGAAACTTCAATCCTGTAGCCCCATGACTCAGGAGAAGTTGATTTTGATTATCTTAAGTTAACTATGATGATTTTTATCTCTTTCCAGTGATTGACTGAGGCTTAATCCAGTAAATGCAAAACATTTCTTTGGAAACTCCTACTGATTTGGAAGCTACCTTGTACTAAACTGAACCAATCAAATGCAAAGAAAGACTGGTTTTTGATTGGAAGAAGAATTTTACATCAGCTGGACATGATCAAGGAATTATAATGTTTCTGTTTCAGCCACAAGCCATTTTGCAACCAGAAGAAATCTAGTCTGAGAACCAAACTGACACACAAAGATGCACAGAACACAGAGAATCACAAAGAAGTGGAGTTAGTACCCTGATCATACCAATGCATGGAGACCACCATGGTGACAATATGTTTCTCTTTTTCTAAGCCAGTTTGATTTGGAGTTTTGATTATTTGCATCTGAAAGCACCCTAACACATGTACTGTTCAAGTCAAAACACAGTACCTCTATATTCACGGATTATTGGTTTCTTGTATGTTTAACTAATACTATCTCCTTTCTCATTTTATCATTTCATAAATTGGGTCTTTACTCTCCTGCTAACTGTGCCTAAATCTAACCCCAAATTTGCCGCTGCCACTCTCTTTCCTTCTTCACACTAGCTTTCCCTGACTGTGGCTGACCTACTTATCTTTCTCTGTTACTCTGCCCACTGCTGACAGTTTATAACTGCTCTTCCTGGGGCTTGGCCTAGACAGGATTGTTCCATTGAAGTTATTTATTTTCTATATACTGGCCATAAATCATACTAATTATAAAGCACTCAAATCCAGGTGAAGTGAATCAGTGAGTTCTCATGTTCCTTTTCTTTTTTTTAGGGCTAGATCCAGCAATTTAACGTAACTCTTTGTTAGAAGAGTTTCTCTATATACTCCTTTCAGGAGACTCAGAAAACACTTAATGATATTAAAATTGCTTGGTTAAAGCTATCCTGTATTTTCAGTCCACTATTGCTTTTATGACTCAGTGTCATTTCTCTCTCTCTCTCTTTTCTTTTTTGTTGCAATTTGAAGTTGAAAGACATGATTTGCTTAAACAGCCTAGGGAAGGTATCCAATAAGTTAAATTTGCATTTATTACTTAGTTGGCTTTAACCACATTTCAGAGAAGAAACAAAACAGAGAGAAAATATATGATGTTTCTAAAATGTTATCAAGAGCAGGATTAACTTTGTAATACAAATGCAAAAGGTAAACATCTCAGATCATGATCTCAGGTGTGAAAGAAACCTTTTTTCAATAATTCATTTTAAATTTTATTTCAACTTTTTTTGTGTGTGTGTGAAGATCTACATTCTCCTTTCTATTGGTCAGGTTAAGTGTAAGGGGATCTGTCAGAGGAGCTCTTATGCTTGTTTTAAATCAATCTACCTTGAATCCATTAAAACTTTTCAGATGCATCTTATCTCATGGTGCTAACATTGCAGACCACTGCTAAATTCCTTATTTAAAGAGACCCACTTCTATATCAGCTAAGTATGCACTCTTTTGGGGTTAAATACTCTCCTTGTACGTGATGTGAGTTATTCATCGTGTGTATTTGGAAGTAGCTTTTGGTGGCTATCTTAGCACAGATTTCTACTACAGAATACCATATACTGGGTAGTGTAAACAAAAAATATTTATTTCTCACAATTCTGGAATGGAATTTCAAGATCAGGGTGCCTGCATAGTCAAGTTCTGGTTCTCTTCCATTTTGCAGACTACAGATTTCTTGCATCCTCATGTGAAAGAAAGAGAACAAGAGAGTTCTATGGCGTTTTCTTATAACGACGCTAATCTCATTCATGAGGCCTTCACCCTCCTGACCTAATTACCTCTCAAAGGCCCCACTTCCACATACCATCACATCAAGGTTTATATTTCAACATATGGATTTGGGAGAATGTAAATCTTCAGGTCCTAAAAGTGACAATTGAAAGCTAGAGTGGGGTCAGTTAAAGAAGTCCATGTGCTGTTTTCCTGAACCACTCCATAGCCATGGAAATTCTGACATCTTAGCAAACACTCTCTAGCTGGAACACCAAGAAGGCATTAACACCAAGAGGGAATGCCAATAAACCTGTCACCTTCCTGGTCTCTTTGACCAGAATAAGATTATGGTGTCTGGTTTCATCTGATTCATAGGTTATCTTCTAAAAATAATTTCAATGCAATACATGTATCTCTCAATTTCTTCCAGACATAAGATATTTAAAAGCACAGGGTTTTGAAACTCATAATTTTTGTGTATTTCCCTCAAAGTGGTCTCTGACATAAATTTCAAATGAGTACCTTAAAAAATAAAGCCCCAAGTATTCTGTGTATTTCCTCTTTCTGCTATACTGTCTCTTTTCTGAACAATAAGGATAAAATGCCTTTGCTATTACCCAAATGGGCAGGATGAGCCACTAATTTACAGAAAATATAATAAAAACACACACTGATTATTGTAATAAAATATTATTTCATTATATCAGTATTGATTCCCAGTTGCTCACCTTAGTCTCAGTATTTCTCCTTGTAGTAATTTTGCAGTAATTTATACTCATTTTTGTGTGTGTGTATATGTGTGTGTGTATAAATATACTCATATATATGCTAATATATACAAATGTATTTATATGTATAAATCACCTATGATTACCACTTTTATCCTCTGAAACCACCACTTTGGTCTAATTATACAACTGCTCTTTCGCTCCCCATTTCTTAGAGAATGCAGTAAAAAATCCTTAGTTTGGCATTCAGGTCCTAAAAAATATATCATCCCAATTTACTTTACCTTCCTAATTTCTTATAAGTTGTCTGGAAATAAATATCTACCTCTCTTGCAACCACCTATTCATTCTTTTTCTCCGTTTATCTAAAAGTCACTAGACGTGAAAATATCTTTCAAACCCTTTTCTTCCTTGGTACCTTCCTCAATCGCATCTGCTAAAGGATGATTTCTTCCCACTGGAAACAATGACAATATTCTCCTGCATCACAACCATATCTCTTAGCTGTAGTATGTTTTGGATATTTCTAGCATACTAACCTGTCAATGTTTTCACAGTGTGTGAAGTTAAAACTTTTGTAAAGAACATGGCCCAAGCCTTCTCTCATCTTAACTGTCTATAGCACGCTTTGCATTGAGTGATCACCTGAATAATTGTTGTTTGATAGATTTCTCTGAATTCTCAGGCAAGTTTACTACAACCTAACTAGAGAAAACTTTTCCGTTTTGTTTTCTAATTATTCTGGCCATTCAGTAAATCTCTTGAGATAAATAATTCCAGTTTACATCTGTGATAAATATTAATATTTGAATATATTAATAGATACCATTATTTCATTTGCCACTCCAATGCAACAAAAAGAAATCACAAAATAACAGAAAAAAGAAAATATATGTACACAGCCCTCAAAATTTTCTAAAGAAAAAGACCAATTAGTTGTTACTAGCTATGTAGAACTGAATATCATGCTCATTTCAAGCTTTAAAAAAGGTGACTTTTAAAAATATAGTGCTTTTGAATATCCCCTAAATATGAATATAAAAAAGTTCATTTGAGTCTATTTTTTGTCTCATGTAACACAACTGATGGATACAATGATGATGAACATTAAAGCAAATATCAGAGGTGTACCTGTCGATATTTTACACAGATTAGTCGAAAAGAATCTGCAGAGAATGAAATTATTAATCTTCTCTTTGGGGATTCTATTTAATCCCATATACCCTTATAATAAAAACAGCAAGAATAACCAATCTAGAACAGCTATTTCAACCTCAAAATACGTTGTGCTACCAGATATTCATGATTATTAAAATATTAATTGAATTTTATTTAACGATTCAGCTTTCATATATATTACTACATATGCATTTAACAATTTTGTTCTTTTCAGACATAATGTTAACAAGTCCAAAGATCAAACCCTGGAAAACTCATGTATATTAATAGCTGTAGAAGTTATTAATTCTGACTAAAGCCTTTTTCTACACCAGACTCAAGTCTAAACAATACTCATAAACACTTTTATGCTATACATTAAATTCAAAATAAGTCACAAGTATGCAATAGCATACAGTTCAGAAATACTAAGATTAATTTTAAATATGTTAATTAAAAGCACACTAATAAATGCAAGCTATGTCAAGCATTGTAAATTAACAGCTCTGGGCCTTTTATTATCATTGAGTGTTTTATGATTATTGGCTAGAATATTTAAATGAAAATCACACCCAGCTAATCATTGGAGTAATGTACCTATGTATCATGTAATTAATAGACAGGGATGATAGGATTCAATTTAAATATGTTAAAAAGAACGTACCTTAAGAATATCCAAAAAGTCCAGCCAGTGATAGGAAATAGAGGAATCTGATTTTATATATAGAAAAGAACCATTAAAGATGATAGATACATAGATGGGAACATGGGCAAACACTAATAGAAGCCAACCTCTTCCAGACACACTTCATTTCCAATTCAAAATTATGTACACTTGTGTGTGTGTGTGTGTGTGTAAAGTTGTTGCTGGATTGCTCTCTGAGAACCATAAAAAAGAATGGCTTATTAAGGCAATTATCTGGGATAATAAAAGAAATAAAAAACAGAGGCTATACAAACATAGATATTCTATTCAATTTTATTCTTTCTTCCTGGGAGCTATACATCAACCATTTGCCAAAAGAAAATTTCGAAAGTTTACTATTGTGACTGGTTGCTTTATGACAATTCTGTTTGAATATCAGATGTCATTTTGATTAAAATTATTGTTCTAGAGTATCAAGCCTCTGCAAACTTAGCTCAAACACTTTCCTCAATAATGCTTACCACTGCTGTTGCCTTGAGACATATGGGAGATACATGTATATACATTTTTAAAATATGTATTCCAATTAAAATTCCAATAGTTTTTATTTTTGGAACTTGATGAGCTGATTTTTAAATTTTATGAAAAATTAAAGGGCCAAGAATATTCAAGGCATTTCTGAAAAGAAAGTCAAGATATGTTTCCCTATTTTATTCTATTATGTGTTAGAACTCAGTCTGAAGCTGGAAAATTACTTGAAAAAGAAATGGGAAAAATAGAAATGCACAAAGGCACATCTTTTTGTTGTTGTTTGCTTGTCTTATTAGCCATGATATAATTTTTATCCATTTTATTAGCTCTTGGCCTATAATCTGGTTGTTAATTTATTCATTGCTTGCATGCCAGTTTTAATATTTAGAATATATAGCGTATGATTTGCAATCCATGCATGCAAATGTGCCTTCTCATTCATTCATGGCCTCCCTTTATCATCAGAATAATCCTGTGAGATAGTCAGGGCTGGCATTGTAATCTTCATATTACTGACAGAAAAAAATGAGGAGAGTTGACTTGACTTCCCCAAGATCACACAGTAAATCAATGATGGGACTGAGAGAAGAATTCAGGACTCCTATGGGTACACTTTTCAAGAAATATATAATTCTAGATTTTAAATATGAACATGACTTTACCTTGTTCCCTCTAGGCCTATTTCTCCATCCTTAACTATCTGAGTCTCAGATAATCTGTTACAACTTTCTGCACATGATTTAGAGTATATAAGGCACCAAAAAGCGATAAAATACAGTGTTGTGTCTTGCAGCCACCCTCTCAATGCTGGCCTCAACGTTGCTGCCATATCCATATACTGCCATTTTATTTTTAATAAATATTTTCTTTCTTCATCTCGAAAAGAGATATATAATACTTTTGTCTTTCTTTAATATCTAAGATATTAACGGTTTGATGTACTATTTATTTTTATATATGTTTTTATAAATATATCTCTGTATATTTATAAATATGTTTGCCAATATACTACCAAATCATCTTTCTTGCCACCAGTGGCATGTGTACCAAGCTTGTGTAACAATTGCATGTTGCAAGGAGTAGGAGTCTGAGGGTAAATAACACATGAGTTATGACCAATTACTTATTAGCTCAGTGTTTCTGGAAAATAGCCTCTCTAAATCTTCATATTTTTAATATATTTGACTAAAATAATAAAACTTGCCTAGTGTGAACTGTTTAGATTATGAATCATGCATGGCAGGTGCCTGGCACATAGAAGATGCTCAGTAAATTGTCAGAGTATTTATTTTGCAAGTCTCAATACATTGATTCTTTTTAAAATTACATGTTGGCTTGATTTAACTCTTCTCCCCTATTCATTGTTATTACCTTACTTATGACAATTACTTATTCACTTTCTGACAATGTAAAAACCTCTCCACCTAGCCTTTCTTTCAAGTTTTCTTCCTTCTCAATATATCCTATAAACTGTGGGCTAAAATTTCATTACATTAGACATGTTCCAAACTTTTTTTCAGTAAATGGAAACTTCTTATCTTATGGCATCCAAAATATTCCATAATGTGACTTTTATGTAACTTCCAGACTTAGCACCATCTTTACCTTTGTACATAACTTCCTCTCCAGTGAAGCTGGGTCTTTGGGCCTTTCTATTTTTTTCCATTTTTTCAAGTAATTCTCTAGCTTTAAACCAAGTTCTAATAGATATGAGAGTAATAGCCCTCACATACTGAATTTCTTTTCAGAAATGCTTGGCACTTTAATTTTTCATATAATTTAGGGACTGCATTGATTCCAAAAATAAAAATTGTTGAAATCTTAATTGGAATTTTATTGAATTTATAGATTGATCTTTTAATGAATAATGTCTTTATAATATTAATTTCTGTCAACCATGTTGGTTATGTCCCTATTTATTTGTCTTCTTGAATATTTCATCATAAAACTATATATCTTTTCTTACAGAGGCTTTAAATATATTTCATTAAATTTGTTCTTAGATATTCTTTTGCTATTATATATAATGTTTTTCTTATTATCTAGCTGTTGGTATATTAATATGCTGTTAGTATACAAAAATGTAATTTTTTATATTTTAATCTTATATCCACCAACCTGATAAATGCTCATATTATATTTAATAATATATCTGTATATTATTTTGAGTATTCTAATTAAATAATCATAACATCTGCCACTATTATTACCTTCTATTTCTTTCTTTTTAATACTTATGTATGTAATCATGGTCTGGGACTCCCCACACCATGTTGAATAAAATGGTAATAGCATTTGTTTTAACCAGATTAACCTAGAAAAACAAGGATTTTAATTGTGGAGAAAATCCCAGGTAAGAGAGGCAGGAGACCTATAGGAGTAAAATATGTAAAGAGGTGAACCAATACAAAGGTGAGTTTTGATTTTTGATTGATCACCTCTGTTAAAAATGGAGCTTTGTACCATCAAGGCTATATGAGATACTGAGTAGATTGAACCTCACAATTATTCACTTAAGAAAAGAAAGAGTGGAGAATTTATTCACTGCCTCCTGTCCTTCACTGGTTAAAAATTGTCCATAAGGTATTAACTCACCCTCTCAGCCAACTTATGCGTGAATATCAGTTAGATTTTACTGGTCTCATGCTACTAGGAATATCACAAAGCAGCAAGTGAAAATGTGAAGGGCAGCTGAGGCCAGCTACTATCAGTTTATACATAAATGAAGCTAAATGACATCCATGATAGTGAGTTGAGTAAAAGGAAAGCAAAAGGATGTGAGGCATGGCATAAGTATCGAATACAATGGACGTCTTTGTCTTAAAGGAAGATGTTTCTCATTTAGGATGATGTCTGCACAAGGTTTCGAATTCCGTTTATCATACTAAAGAAGTCTCCTTTTAGTAATTATCAATAATCTTCATTGTAAATAGGATTTAATTTTTTCAAAAAATAATTTTTTTGCATTTATAGAGATAATCATATGATTTTTCCCTTTAACTTAATTAATTTGTAGGATTAAATTTCTGGATTGTCTAATACAATATCACCCTTGCATATCTGGGATAAAACAAATGTATGTGGCTGTAGTGTAGTATTTTTTTGGTACATTGTTGTGTTTGATTTTTTAATATGTTGTTTAAGTTTTAGGATTTTTTGTATCTATAGCGATGAGTGCAATAAACATGTAATTGTTCATTCTTGTACGGTCTCCTCTAGTTTTTACACCAAGTTGATGATGACTTCATAGAGGCCATTGGAGGGCATCCCCCTTTTAAAATTTCTTTAAGAGAGTGTATAAACTTGGTATCATGTTCTTAAAAATTTGCAGGAATTCATCTTTAAAACATGATGAGCCTAGTGTTTTACTTTTGGAATATTTTAAAGCACTGTTTCAATTATTTTAATGCTTGTGGAATTATTCATGCTGTTTTTCCTACTGGATTCAATTCCAGTAAGACATATTTCCTACAAATTTCAATTTAAGCAAAAGTATTCAAAATTATTGGCAAGATTATTGCGATATTACCTCTAGTGATACACCTTTTATTACTAATGTTATTTATGTATGTCTTTTTTTCTTATTCACTCTGACAAAGTTTGTCTCTATTTTTAATTTTTTTTTTCAAACAATTGGACTTTGTCGATCTCTCTGGTATCTTGATTTACATTTTGATGAATTTTGGTCCATTTTTACTTTATTTTCTAAGTTTTGTCTATTTTTTTCTAGTTTATTGTGTGAGCATTCAGCTTATAAATTTAGAAGACTTCTCATTTTCTAATAAAAGTAACTAGGCTATACATTTTTCTTAAAGCACTCTTTTGTTGCATCCTACAAGTTTTGATGTATAATGTTTCCATTATAATTTAGCTCTAGATATTTTTATTATAATTTCATGTTTATGCCATGAATTATTTAGCAATATGTTTTCATAATTTCCAAATACATGAAATTTTAAAAATTTATTTTTTGTCATTAACTCCTAACAATTACACAGTGATCAAAGATTATACTACTTTGACGTTATAATACCTCTCTTTGAAATATTCTAAGACTTCTTATATGCATGTGTGCTTGATAAAATGTCTCATTAATTATTATATGTTGAATTATTTATACACACACACACATATATATATATCCATTAGAGCAATTTTGTTCACTATGTTGTGAATATCTATATATCCCTATTCATTTATAATTTTTAACCATCAGTAAACAAGAAATATTTATTGAATCTACTGTTAAAATTGTGGATTTATAAAATTCTCTCTGTATTTCTCTCAATTTATGCTTCACTTATTTTGAGGTTAATTTATTACATATATACATGTTTATAATAGCTATACATTCTTGGTAAATGGAAATTGAATCAGTAGGTAGTGACACTACCCAAAGAATTATTTTATGTCTTGAGGTATATTTTATCTAATATTGATATAGCTATTTCACTGTGTTAGTAGGTGAAATGAAATGAAAAAGGCATGTGAAATGTATTTCTCTTCTCTTTTCTCCTCTAATTTTTGCTTATCCTCATGTTTTAGGTGTCTTCTGTAATCAGCATATAACAAAATTTTGTATGGTTTCCTCATTCTGTCAGAATTTGTCTTTGAACTGTTAAGGTTATCCTATACATTTATTATAGTTATTGGTTTATTTAGAGCTGTTACTGTCATTTCATCTTTGCATCATGTCCTATTTTTGCAATATTTTTTTCAATGCTTTCTTTTTTAATTTAATAATTGTATATCTCTTTTAATAAAATTAGAAATGAGCATCTTTCCACATGTTCTGGTCTCCATTTTCTACCTTCTCTTCCGATTTAAGTACTACATGTAAAGATTTAATGAGTTTCTCAGTTACAGTCCTTCTGATATTGTGTATGTCTGATATATTTTTTATCATGCCCTCATATTGGAATGACAGTTTGAAATTGTTTTTTTCTTCTAAATGTCTTGTTGTTTTGATCTGTGAACTTATTTTCCCCAGGAGGATCTGTGATTTTTTTCAAACAATGAGAATTAAGGAAGACCAATATCCAGTATTTGCCAGCCTGATAAATCCAGCAGGTATGGAGTGGAGAAGCTCAAGGGTGGAGCCATCTAGGAAAACTAGATTCAATCACTCCTCATCCCTTAAAACAAATACTTCTATCAGGTATTTACCCTTGTTGGCCCAAGAAGAAGAAGTAGTATTTATTAAATACTTAAAATATAATCCCTAGCCCCTGGAGTCTTGAAAGCATGGGGAATGGAGAGGCAATTGACTGAAGTCAGCTTCTTATAAGTCAGCTTCTACTATACTTGGAGCCAGGTGTGTAGAGTGGGCAGTATTTGCCTCTGGGCTATGGCTAGGATAAAGCATGAGCAGAACTCCAATAATCCTCATTGTGTTTTAACCTCAGTAGTGCTTGACTGCCTCTTGTCCCAGGCCAAAGCCACAACCTCCACACACTAATTTAAA
Source organism: Cheirogaleus medius (assembly GCA_008086735.1). Classification (NCBI taxonomy): domain Eukaryota; kingdom Metazoa; phylum Chordata; class Mammalia; order Primates; family Cheirogaleidae; genus Cheirogaleus; species Cheirogaleus medius. Next base: position 51,518,269 of record VBSM01001265.1, read on the forward strand.
ACCTCCAGTCTCCCCAGGGGTTTTTCACAGTTTTCTCCATTTTCCCGGCTCTGATTCCCCTGAAGCCCAACTTGAAAGAGGAAGCCAGCAGCCATGGTAGTTTAACCTCGGTCAGAAGTTGAACCGTCTCTTCATTGTCCTCTGTTTGCAGGGAGGATGTTTACCTTTCCTGCATCCCTATCATGCAAAGCTAGAGATCCTCTCATGCCCAACAAAGCCTATTATCTTTCCCATCCTTTTTTAATTTAAATTTAATATCTCAGGTTTATATGGATCACCACGCCCTGCAGTGGTATGCGATTAAGTAGTCTCTCTGGAAAAACAACAAAATTAACAGCGAAAAGCTGATTTGTTGCATTTGCAAATTTCCATACTATAAACACTTTTACCAAGGTTCATTTCTAGCTACCAACAATTCAGCAACTGGCTGACAACTTTAGAGGAATCTCTAGCATTTGCATAGGAATAAAATTCATATTGATGGAGGGATGAAGATGTATTTTCTTTAGAAAAGAATTCTTTCCCTTGACGTATTTCTCCTGATGGCCCAATATTACCACTGTTCTCCTAAAACAGGACTGATTACAGATGACACAGATGCAAATACTGTTCAAAGCAAAATAAAGATATTTCTTAGTTTGATCACCATGAATTCACAATAAAATTATATGGCAAAATCTATTGTATTAGTTTCCTAGGGCTGCTGTAATGAAGTACCACAAACAGCCTAGTTTAAAACAACAGAATTTTATTGTTTCACAGTTATGATGGCTAGAAGTCTGAAATTAAGGTGTCATCAGGGCCATGTTTCCTCTGATACTGTGCATAGAATTCTTTCTTGCCTCTTCCTTGCTTCTGATAGCGGCTGGTATTCCTTGTTTGCAGTTGCATCATTCTAATTTCTTCCTCTATCATCACCTGGTATTCTCTCTGTGTGTCTCCACATCAACTTAAAGGACAACAATCATATTGGATTAAGGGTGCACCCTACTCCAGTAGTTTAATTAAGTACATCAGCAGTGACCCTATTTCTAAATAAGGTCACATTCTAAGGTATTGGGGCTTAGGACTTCAACATATGGCTTTGAGGGACACAATTCAACCTATGATATCTAGTTTAACTTCCTTTTCATGATTTTTGGGGTCAAGTAAAATGTGTTTCTCAGCACTAATTGCCCATTCAAGTTACCTGTGAAACTTATAAAACATATCAATACATAGTCCATACCAGAGAACAATAGAATTAGAATTTCTGTAAACCAGACCAGGGCACTTCTATTTTTAAAGCTCCCCTGGGTGATTCTGATGTTTAATTATATGTAAGAACACTAAGAAAAGGCATATATGAAATCCAATTTTTTCCAATCATGGCTATCAGCACATAATACCTTAATGGATATATCGACTCCTGTTGTACTTATTTGTGGCTTAATGTATACAAGACATCCAACTTGCCCTTAGTTCTCATACATATGAATAACTTGTATCTTCAACTAAATTGATATAACTATATATTTACAAACAAACAGAACACATCTGTGCATGCACACACACACACACACACACACACACACTTCTATTAAAATATAACCTTCAAGGGGCCAGGAATTTTTATCTGGGGTGTCCTATACTGGGAAATGCCATACCAAAGGGGAGATAGAAAGTGAAAAGTGGTGGGAATGGACAGACTGCATGGGGAGGATTATCTTATCACTAACATTGTTTAGAAATCCCAGCACATAACGATGATAAAAAGCAGATTTTCAGTTAATTTTATTATTGTTCTAAAATTATCTAATCACAGAACATCCCTTATCTTTGGCTTCCACATATGCTCCCATTTGCTCCCGACTCCTAGCCCATCATAAGTGCTGTATAAATTTTCATTGACTAAATGAATAAATGAGTATAAGGTGTTCAATAAATACTTGATGAAAGAGTGGAAGGATGGATAGACAGACAAAAGAGAGTAAATGCACAAATGTATCTTTGTCTATATAAGTGAAGGAGTAAACCCCATAATAATACTTTTAGCACTGTTCTTTAGACTTAGGGACTCTGATGTTTGATCCCATGAGTAAGGTTAGGACTCACTTTGGTAAGAGAAAAAATATTCTCTAAACATGATAGTCCATAGGAAACTGCCCCTTCCAACCTAGAAGTAAGATCAAAGCATTAATACAAAGTAAATACAGGCAAAAGCACAGAAGGAAAAAAAATTAATATCCATTATAAAAAAGTAATAAAAGGCAATAGAAAAAACAAACCGAGTCTGAATACACACAGAAATGAAATCACAGGACTTTTTTTTTCCTTCAACAAAAAAGGAAACACATAAAAGAGAATAAATGGAAAGGGCAAATGTTATAAATAGTGGCAAAAGTAGGAAAATGAAAGCAAAGGAAATGGAATACCATGGTGAAGGAGAGGAAGAAATAGAATCCTCAAGGAAGGAATAAAGCAAGCTAGCAAAGAAGCAGACTGTTGGCCTCTGATTGTATTTCATTTATAACTGTTCTTACATTTTATTATATTTCTCTGGCAGGAGTCCCACATCTCTTTATGTCTGAAGGAAGGAGGTGGCAGAAAAATGTTGCTCCAGAGACTTGAGATTTATTGCCTCGTACACTTAGTGTTAGGCTGATTTTTTTTCTTTAAATTACATGCCACTGTCATGTTCAAAATAAAAGCTTAAGATGGACTGCATGCCATGTATCACTGTAAGGACTGCTTTTATTAAGAGTGAAAATAATGAAATTTGGTTAAACTCTAAGCAAATCAGAAACCATTGAGGTGGATAACAACTTCTATACTGTTGTTTTTTTTTTTTTTATCATAACTTGTGCCCCTAATGAATGATGTGGACCTTAATAGGTGATTTTCTGAATTTAAGAAATTATCTCATTGGAAAGGTACAAACAAAGCTGTGAAAATCCTGAGTTTTGAATCCAGAAAAACCTGGCTTTGTATTCCAATGAACTTGGCAAGTTACTTAAATTATCTCAGCCTCAGTTTCCTTAGGTGTAAATAGACATATTAATAGTAATTAGTTCATCATGGTTTTTATGAGAATTAAATAGTATAATGTATATAAAGTTCTTAATATAGTAAGTGGCAAGTATTCAAAATTATGAGTAATTTTATTATCATTAAAATGATAAATTTCTTCTCCATTCTAGGGTTTGCTTTAAGAAAAATTTATTAAATCTCAAATGTTTATAAATATACAGAGTTAAATTAGCTAATGAAAAAATATAATTAGACATTCCCTCTATTCTCCATAATTAATTGAATGTGAAGTTATATTGACTATATTTTCTCATTTTCTGTATTCTTGATGTTCTAACACTCGGGGCCATGATCCTAGAGATACTGCCCCTCCCAGGGCTAGCTAATTCCTAGAGTTAGCAACAAACTTCCCTGCAAGGACACCTTTGATATACAAACCAAACAATCCAGAGGCCACAAGCCCAGCCATCTCTTTTATGAAACTCTCACACACTAAGCCAATATGTTCCCTGCCCTAAATTACCCCAGGTCTAGGTACTGACAACTAGAGACCACCCCTATAGCCTAGAGCTGTCTGATATTATTCAAACTATTCAATCTTAAACTTACTCATCATACCTACCCTGCCTTGCTGTTATAACCCCAATAAAGGCACTGGGCCATGTACTCCCCTTTGCCTCCTGAGTGTGACCCTTCATGGCATGCCTCTAGGGATCTGTGAGTAGAAACTTCTTCCTTCATGGCAATCATTGTGTCTCTGTATCTTGTCATCCCTGATTAAAACAAATCCCAGGTACAGGTTAACACAGAAGGAAATGTACACTTGTTCATCACTGTCTCATTTAGATAACCATTGCCACTGAATCTCCCTTATTTTGAAATTCATTCCTTCATGTTCTAGCACCTTCTACCCGCCCTGAGACAGACCCAGTAGCTGGCAACCTTGAGAACCCTGGCCTAGCTTCTTCTGTAACCTCTGTACCTGGCTTACTGAGAACATTTACACTGAGCCTTGCCATTTTCTTCAAGTTCTATCTCCTATTTAGTATTCCTATAAGTCTGTTAACATTGCTTTTTAAGTTCTCATCTTAGAAATTTCACCTCTATCTCAGCTCACCAGTAGAAGAGCTTCAACCCAGAACATCATGCAGTATTATGCAGCTTTCAAGTTCTGGAAACTTAAAATATCCTACTCTGATAACCACATCTTCTTATACTATATCTTCTTTAATTCTTTTCACTTCCAGTGAGAACTTCCTCTTATACTTTGATAACTTGCCCTTTGATTTCTCACTTTTTCATGGTAAATATTATGCCTCCTTCTTGGATACATATTTCTCCTTATCCACTTGAATGTCATGATCAGTCAAGTTATTGATTCACACCTCAAAATCCCATAATCTTCTTTCCAAAAAAATGTGATATCTAAGAATATTTGTATCAGTACTGATGCATTACAAGCCTCATTGCCTGTTTTTTTAATTCTTCTGAGATGCCCACTATTCCTCGGGTATATTGACCTAATTCAGCAAAATCAAATAAAAGAACTAACCCAACTGTGCTTGCCTATAACTAAGCAATTAATTAATCATTTTTGTTGGATTTCTTGTTTACATAGTAACTAGCTCATAATTTTTTAATACTTGTCAAATTCTCAGTCTAATTTGCACCTCCTTCATCTTTAGCAGTTGTCTTTGTCTCAGAATCGATCAAAGAAGCTCTTCTGATGCTACTATTTTCAATTTATCTTCTCTTCTCTCTCGCTCTCTCTTTCTGATAGAGAGAGAGAGAAAAAGAGAGAGAGAGACAGAAAGAGAGAGAGAGAGAATATCTCCATTTTCTTCTTTTTCTTCTGATCTAGGTAAGGTTGTTTTCCACTGTCTCAAAACCTGTACTCCAATTTTAACCATTTTTCTCACCCTTTATGAGATCTACATATCATCTAAGACTCTTTCAATGACAAGTGATTAAAACACCAATTTTAAAATCTCAAACAATAATGAAAATACCACAGCTATAACTAGCTTTAGGAATGGTTAAATACAAGAACTACATATTTCTATGAGGACTCTGTTTTTTCCTCCATTTTCCCTCTGTGCATTCTGCAGCACTGACTTTATTCTCAGTTCCCAGATATAGGTCCCAAGAAACTCCCACCATAACTTCAATACCTCACTAGATCTATGGGAAGAATAAGAGTCCAGTTCTCCTGTTAGCACAAACAAAACTCCCGGAATTGGGTCTCAAGGTCTCTAAAATGTTAGTTTTGGAGTCATACAACATTTCAAAATCAGTCTTTCCCATCAGTTGAAAGAAGTGCTTGGATTGATTAAGTCTGGATGCATGAAGACTGGAGTTAGATAAGGCAAGGGATGACATGGGTATGAATTCAATTCCACTACAGTCACATAGACCAAGAAGATGAGAGGGTGTTTTTCAAATATAAATTGGGTAAGAAGTGAGTAAAACAATATTAGATGAACAAAAGACAGCAAATAACCACTATATTTGGCTCTATTTCTTCCTTTCTCTATACATTATTTTACATATATATGTCTCCTCTATACAGGACCAACTTATAGAAAAAAAATCATTAGACACTGTTTCCCTTAAACCTACCATCATAATATAATCTGCTATTTAGTCTAAAAACTTTTGGAAATGCTATCAATTCCATTTACTTTGCTTTTGGACCACTGTTGTGTCACTAAACTATTGTATTTTGATTTCTCCAGTCCTCTACTTACGCTGATATCATCAAGCATTATTAATAAGTGCATTTTTGCCATCGCCTATAGGCCAACTTATGTAATAATCTTTGACATTTCTGCTTTATAATCTTGAGATTCTGCCTTTTCTTAGCCTCCAAACATTGAAATACCTCTCATCTCCTAACAGTTCTCTTATAAACTTTCCTGTCTTATTAACATCTTTTTCCCCTTTCACAATATTCAATGTAAGAAATGATGTGGAGAAAGCTTTTTTTTTTCATATATATATATAATCTCTTCATCTATTCTCTACAGCTTCAAATGTCACCTTTTTTACTAATTGCCACCCACATTATCAATTTCTCTCTTGTGTTCTCCACCCACCCCTTCAATTTTACAAATACCTTTTGACATTGACTTCTTTAATGTCTCTACCATGTCAAACTCAATCTGTGCTATATCAGATTATCCTCAGAGACAATTTAATTTTCTCTATTGTTATTAGTGATGCTATCATCATCGTAGATAAATAAGTTACAAATTATTTAATCAAAAACCTAGAATTCAACATATCCGGTGAAACAAAAAACACTCAAAATATGTGTTAAGCTGAATTTCTGATTCTTCATTTAAAATCCCAACAAATATGTACTATTTATTATTTCTCAAACCCTATATTCTATATTCTTTGGACATTTACTGTCTTTCCTTACTTAGGTTGCTGTGAGGGAAAACTTCATTATTTGCTCAGAGAGTGTTGTTCACATCTCTATTAGAGTAGCTATTCTACACTGTATTTTAGATATTTTTGTACATGTTATCTACTTTCCTTACATTCCATCCTTTTAAGAGAAAATACCATTTCTGATTTATCATCATATCCCACACAGCATCTATCTCAAGACCTCAAAGACACAAAGAACATATAAATATGCATGGAAATGAACTTTACGCTTGTAGTTTCAAATATTCTCATTTTAAACTACTGCTATTTTGTTTTAAAAAGCTGTTTATGTGTTCCTAAAAAATAATATTATTAAATAACTGATATTATGATGACTCGCTCATTTTTGTGTTTCATTTTTATTATTATTAAATCTAGTCATTCTCCAATCCTTGCCCCCAGGGAAATTTTGGCATAACCTCTACATGTGATGGAGGCATTTTTTCACTACATTTCATGTAGGATCTGTCCATTTTCTCTCTAGGGAAATTTCTTTTCCCTTTAGTTTGGCTGTTTAGGGGAGGAGCACACACATTCCTGACATTTAGATGAAGGGCCAGTCTCCAGATTGTAATAATGCCAGGCAAGCAGTTCCACCATGGAACTTAGAATTCTCCAGCCACACAATATGGTAAGTAGGTGTTTGATGGTTCCTGAAGAACAAAGACCAAATGATCAAAGTCAGTTATCTCAGCTTCCTTTTAGACAAGTTGGTTGCCTTCTAATTCTATTTGCTCAGCTGAGAAACGTTTTCTTTTAAAATAAAATATTAAATACTGTGTTTCCCCGAAAATAAGATCTACCCATAAAATAAGCCCTAGCAGACTTTCTAAGCATTTGCACAATATAAGCCCTACCCCAAAAATAAGACCTAGTGATGGGTGTGGCTACGCAGTGTATCTGCACAACTCATGCATTTCATCACAGAGCGGTAAAGAAGACGAGCAGCCCTTCTCATCTGCCCCATCATGACAGCTACTATCCCAGAGGTGACCGGAAAGGTGCGGGCAGCCCCACCAACAAGGTCGGCTTCCCCTGTCAGGTCCCGGCCATCCTGTGCGTGCTGCAAGGCTTTGAGGGGAAAATAACACATCCCCTGAAAATAAGCCCTAGGGTGTCTTCTTGAGGAAAAATAAATATAAGACCCAGTCTTATTTTCAGGGAAACATGGTAATCACATTCTGAGGAAGATTTCCCAGAGATACCCTCTGCAAAAAACTTCACACGGGGCCCAAAAGTATCCCAAAGCTAAGCCAATCCAGGGGCTGCCCACAGGATATTTTTCCTCGCTGGCATTTTGCCTGCCTAGCAGTTAATTGGAAGACAAATTTAGAAATCCTAGAGATCCTGGGGGTTTAACCCTGAGGCATACCGGGGTTTCAGGGCTTTAAACTATGAAGGAGAAGTGAAATGCAAAAAAGACCATACAAATGAAAGTGGCCTGGCTATAGTGGGAGTTCTCACCTGTCAGACCAATATAGAATGTCTCTAGCTATATCCCTGAGACCCTTAAATAAAAGGTGAGATTGCGGCAGCAAGAAGGCATGGGCACAGAAACACTTATGTGATTCTGGGAGTATGTTTGGAAAAGGATCTTCTCTTGATCTTCCCCTTTTCCAGATGGGGCAGTGACAACATGTCTTGAAAGTCACATTTTCAGGATGCTAATAAAGATACTGAGAGTTAAGGACATAGGTTAGATTTCAGACACACTAGAATAGAAAAGTAAATCAAGGCTAAGGAAGCAAGTATGATTTTAGCCTCCACTTGCTGATAAGGTCAAGGTCCTCCTGCTCTGGTCAGCTGTGAGTTATATCCAGGCAATTCCCTGCTTTACCCACCTTTGTACCCACTGTGATGGACACAGTGCCTACCACAGAGTAGGTATCAATAGTGTTTTTTAAATTAACAAGTGAATAAAAATGAATGAATGAATGAATAACTTTATCAGGGCCTGATGATAGGGCTTAAGTTACATAGCTGATTGCATTTAGAGAAGTTATGAAATGAAAGCACAGGATCAGATAACATTTTTGTGCCATGACTTTCCTGTTTGGAGGTTTCCTAGCAGGGGAGCACAGCTACTGATACACCCTTGATGGAAGGACGGTCCTCCTCTGTGTTGGAAGGTCGTCTTCAGCAGACTGCTCGGCTTCAGGAGAGATGCACATGGAGTGGTGACAGAAGAAAGTGATACCTGCCTAGCCAGCTAGATCAGCCTAATCAAGCATGGCGATCAATGGGGTGAAAATGTTGCGGTTAGATTACCCTCACATCTGTTCCCCAACTTTCTGCAGTAAACCATTAACATAACAACATTTCCATCATTTCAGCTAATTAAATTAAATATGTTGAGAGAAGATGGATTTATACTGCACTTGGGAAGTACCACACCCTCAGGTCACTGGTGTTGTGCACTGGAGTTATATGTCTAACATTAGAGCTGCAAAGCCTACAACTTTCTTCCACTATATGTATGTCTTTCTCAGTTCATACATACAAAAGAGTATAATTAACATATAGAAAAGGTTGAAAGAATTATATCTAGAAAAAATAATTCTACACTTCATTTGGAACCAGAAAAGTGCCCAAATAGCAAAAGCAATCTTAAGCAAAAAGAACAAATCTGGAGGCATCATGTTACCAGACTTTAAATTATCCTTCAAGGCTATAGTAATCCAAACAGCATTATACTGACACAAAAATACACCAGTGGACCAATAAACTCAAATGTTTATTGCAGCACAATTCACAATTGCAAAGATGTGGAATCAACACAAGTGTCCATCAATTCATGAGTGGATTAACAAAATATGGTACATGTATACTATGGACTACTACTCAACCAAGAAGAAGGATGAATTAAGGCCTTTTGCAACAATTTTGATGAAACTGGAGACCATTCTCCTAAGTGAATTATCTAAAGAATGGAAACACAAATATCACATGTACTTGCCGTTGAACTGGAATTAACGGTGAGCACACATGTGCACAGAGGGAAGTAAAACTCAGGGTAAATCAAGCAGGGTAGGGGGAGTAAGGAGGGGAGATGGGCAAAAACCTACCTAATTGGTACAATGAACACTATCTGAGTGATGGGCACACTTATAACCCTGACTCAATCATTACAAAATCTATGCATATAACCAAAAACATGTGTACCCCTGTAATATTTTGAAATAAAAGAAAATAAAAATAATAAAGCATATTGACTATATAACTACACTCCTACTTTAGAAATTAAATATCCATATATGAAGCCCTGTGTTCATCTTCATGGTTTCCCCATTGTGCATTCTTCTCCCTCCTCAACAAAGGTCACCACCATCCAACATACTATGTTAACAATTTCCTTGATTTTTTTCATGGTTGTTTGTGTATCTTTGTGCTTATGTACACATAAGTAATGTGTGTGTGTATATATATATATATATTCATATATACTTATGTGTGAGATTGAATTTATACAAGTTTATACTACATTTGACTAATGTAGTACAAATTCTTCTGTGAAATGATTTTTCACACATAAATATTTTTGAGAAATTCATTCATGTTCAAGTGTGAATCAATAGTTTGTTAATTTTCTCTGCTATATAGTACTTCATTATGTGAATACACCATATCACTATTTATCGTGTTTTCCCATTGGACATTGCATAGATTCCAGGATTTTTTTTTAATTAAAAAAGCTGCTGTCAAACACTTTGATATGAATGCTTTCTGAACCTGTCCAAAAATCTAGTCCTAGGACTGGTGCTCTGGATCATCAGTGTGTGCATAGTCAACAATATCAGAGAAGACATATTTCCACAGTAGCCTATGAACATCCATGATGCTCAACATTCTAACTTGAAAATAAGATTTTTTTCCCCCTAATCTTGTTGAATCTATTATATAATGATATCTCACTCTGGTTTTACTTAGGAATTCCCTTATTAGTAATTAGGTTAAATTTATTTTTATATTTTTATTATTTATCTTCCATCTCCTGTAAAAGACTGTTCATATCTCTTGTCATTTTTTTCTACTGAGTTATTTTTTAATTTGATGTATTGACTTTTAGGACTTTTAAATATATATCCCTTGGATATTACTCTCACCAATTAAATATGTTGCAAATATCTTCTCCTATTTTCTCCTAGTTTTGGCTCATTTTTATCTTTTAATATTATATTTTGATAATTAAAAATTTTCAGTTTTATTGTGTAGTAATTTTTCAATCATTACTTTAAATGATTATAAATGTGTCTTGCTTAAGAAATCCTTGCCTAATCCCTAGTCAAAGAGATTATGTTCTATATTTTATTTATAGAAAGTTAAATCTTTGTCTTTGCCATTTATCTCTCTTCTACTTGGAATTGATTTTTAAATATGGAATAATGTAGATATTAACTTTCATACTTCTCCGTGTAATTAATTGGATTAATTGGACCAAAATATATTTGTTTACTCAAGAGTTTCATCCTTCCCTAATGATCTGCAATTCCAATGGCATCTCTATCTTGTGTCAGTTTTCTTATATCTGTGAATTTATGTTTGCAAACTTTGTCCTACAATTTTGGTCTAATTTTATATCTTGCCCTAAAACTGTAAAGCATTGACTCAATTAGGATAACTTTTTAATAGATCTTAAATTATGGAAGGACAACTCTCTCTCTCTCTCTCTCTCTCTCTCTCTCTCTCTCTTTCTCTTGTGTGCACACACCCATGCACACATACTCCCAGAGGGTTCTACAGTCCCAATATTCAGGATTGTCTTGGCTTTTTAATTCTCTTTCCTCTCCCATATGTATTTTAGAATTAATATATCAATATTCAGTAAATATATCTGTTGGCTTTAGATTAGAAATGAATTGAACTTAAAAATCATTTTCAGGAGAATTTACCTCTCCTGAAATGTCAGCTTATTTAAATATGGTATATATTTAGATTATTAAGTATGAAATGTCCGATTTCCTTAGGTACTAAGTTTGACAGTTGATATCTCTGACATTTCACTTTGACACTTCTTGTTGTATTTTTATTGTAAAGGTACATTCTCAATATTTCAAATGCATGTTTTGGCTTGTGATTATCTTTCAAAAAATTTTAGAGCAATTTTTGTGAAACCAT
>VBSM01001265.1:51529927-51575156 GCA_008086735.1 Cheirogaleus medius
TGAAAATGAGCCACGTGGGCAACCTGAGACCAAGGTGGATAATGATGAGCTAAAGCTATAGTGGAAGTGAATCCATTGCAACCTCTGTGTGAATTAGCAGCAAGGTTTGATGTTACTACTGCAACAATATTGGACCATTTGAAACAAATAAGCAAGGTAAAGAAGCTGGATAGATGGGTACCACATGAATTAAATGAGCATCAGATGAGAAATCCTCTCAAAGCTTGCCTTTCTTTGCTGTCAAGACGTAAAAGTGAACCATTTTTTCACCGTATTGTTACATATGATGAAAAATGGATTCTTTTTCATAATCAGAAGCATTCAGAACAATGGTTGGGTGAAGACAATGTGCTCACATACAGTCCAAAACCGAATATTCCTCAAAAAATGGTAATGGTGTCTGTTTGGTGCTGGTATTATCCACAAGAATTTCATGAAACCTTGTCAATCCATTACAGCAGATGTCTACTGCAACCAATTGGATGAAATGATGAGGATACTTGTGATTAAACAGCTGAGATTGGTCAATAGAGACAGGCCAATCCTCTTGTAAGACAATGCTCGACCACATGTCACACAAACAACACTGCTCAAACTACAGAAGCTGGACTTGGAAACTCTCTGTCATCTACCATATTCACCAGACCTTTCACCAATGGACTACCACTTCTTCCAGGCTTTGGACCACTTCTTGCAAGGAAAAATATTCAATTCTCAACAAGCTGTGGAAAACGCCTTTCATGATTTCATTGCCACTGGCTCTCCAGGCTTCTTCGCTGCTGGCATAACCAGGCTACCATTAAGATGGCAAAATTGTGACAATAGGTTAGGTGCAGACTTTGATTAATTGTATTACTTCATATTTGAAATATAATAAACTACACTTTTGGTTCAAAATCAGACATTTCATAGTTAATGATCTATTTCTTTTATTTAGACCTTTCATCGTGCATTTAAAATATTTCATACTCTTTTTAATAACAGACTTGCATGCTTTATATTACACTGATTCCTCTGTACATATTTTTGTTCCTATCATAAGTGATATCTTTTGCAATGTATTAACTACTTGTTATGGTAGTGTAGAAGTGAAAATTTCATTTGTGTATTAATTTTTTATCTTGCATACTTGATAAATCCTATTAATTCAAACAATTTCCACTATGTTCTCTTAGCTATTACTTGCAGACATTTTGTTTATTCTTTTCACCCCATATTGTTTTATTTCTTGATTGTTTTTCTTGCTTTACTTCACTGGCTGAGACTCAGGGATTCTTTACTTGAGCTCTACAAACCCATTAGGAGTATGTAGAAAACAGTGTATTTCAGTACAATTAGTTTTCTTTTTAACTTGAATGTATTTTGTGCATTTAGATAGTTTTTCTTGCCTTATTTTTGATAGATTTAGGTTTCAAGGTTTTTATTTGTGCATGTCTTTTACCTTCAAATCTCCTTCACCACATGCAAACACACTTTCCATATATAGATGTTGTATCAGATATTTCTGTACTTTGACTGCTTTTCCTAGAAATTATATAGTGTCTATTTAAGTTCAAAAGTGTATAATATTAATTGGTATATTTATTCTCTTCACAAATAAAACGCTAAGCTAATTTAACTATTCTCTTAACTTATGTGCTTTGTTAGATATTTCTCTTCTAACTTTTTTTAATAACTCAAGGCTAAATTCTTTATGACTTTTTATTTTTAGTTCACCTTCTGATTCAGTAAGTTTTAATCTGTCTAATCATTCCTTGAATCTTTCCATTGAGCTTTTGCTTTTAATTAGGATATTTCTCATTATAATATTCTATTTAGTTCTTTTCAAATTACTCTGGTGATAGGCTTTGTATATTATGCATAATTTTATTTCACCTTTCATTTCTCTAAACATGTAAGATAGTCTTATTTTATATTTTATATAGTAATTCCAATATCGCAGGTATATTTGTATTCTAACTTTACAGTTTCTAATTTCTGCTGATTCCACTTCTCATGTGTTTGTGATGTTTTTGATTTTGAGATCATATTCACTGAAACTTGATCTATGGAATTTCTCTGAGGTCTTGGTTGTGGGGTAATTTCCCAGAGAAGATTTATCTTAGTTTCTACAAGGTACCTTGGGCTTTTATCATTTCAGACTACTTTGAATTAAATTCTTAGGCTTTTCCTCTGGGCATGAAAGTAGTTTGAATCTATGTTCCAAACATTTGTTAGAGTTTTCATATTAAATATATATATATATGTGTATGTATATATATATATATGTGTATATATATACATACACATATACATATACACACACATATAAACACACACACACATGTATATATCAGACAGGATATTGCTTGTTATCCCTCATTTCTGGCTTTTTGTTTTACTAGTCCAGAATTTCACTTAGTTATTCCTTTTCAAGTTCTTGGTTTTATACAGAGGTCTCCAAACTTCTTATATAGTGAATCTCATCTTTTTATAGCCAAAATCTGAGAACACTGGAGATTATCGAGTACCTTTAGGTAGCCATCTGCTTTGGGGTTTGCATAATTCCTGGGTGTATGCTTTCTTTACATTGTTTGCCCCTGATAATTTCCTTTATTGTTATCCATTCATACATGTACTACAATTGTTTATTTTAAATTATATTTCATGTGTGTTTTGTAGTAGCAGAATTTTAATCTTATTTAATGTATTACTGTAAATAAGAGTAGATTTGTTTAAATGTATAAAATCAAGACATTTTCATGAGTATATTTACATAGTTAATCTTTGGAAACACATATGTGATATACATATGTATTCATACATACTATAGAAATTATATAAAATTAATCCATAATTATTGTTTGACATTTAGATATTTTTAAAATATCTGCTTATATACCCTTGTTTGTGGATTTTAATAAAAACAAATCAGCAAAACACACAAAAAAAGGAAAATTTTGGAGAAATGATCATTTTGTGATTAATTTCTTTCTCTGACTTTTTAAATGGAAATGTGATTTGCAACCCACTGCATTCATTCATAATGTGGTAGAGAGTAACTGGCAGAGCTAATGTAGAGCTGGTAGTGAGAGGTTATTCTAATCAGAGAGTGAGCAGAGATCTGAATGTCAAGGAATCAGGGAAGTGGAAATCTAAGAGAAGCATACGGAAGATAGAGCAGCAAATATCTTATGGTGAGAAGAGCTCCAGATTTTTAAGAAATGGAAAGATTAATTGCCTGGTGTATAGTAACGAAGGGGGAATGGAATGTGGTTAAATGTTCTCATAGGTCAGCAAGGGCTAGATTGTTGTAGGGCACTGAAGTCCAGAGAAATACATTTGAATTTCATTATAATGGCTGAAGGAAGCCAATGTTGGTTGTTGAGATCTCATAAAGCTGCACTTCTTCATTCTTCTACTTTTCTGGTGGGTTTAAATTTTGATTTTGTTCTTATAAAATTTATGCCACATCACTATGAATTCAATGTTAGGTAGATCTTAGTCAGGAATCACTGCAGTACTACACAGGCCTGTATACTTAGAAGGGCCATGTAACCTGTCCTCCTACTTCCCTATATAGATATTCTTTCTTGGAATGTACCCTAGGCCAGACCAAAGCAAGTCAGGCTGGCAGGTAAATGACCTGTTCTGGTAGCAGTTACAGAGAGTTTCAAGTGGAGTATAATTGAGGATGACAATGATAATAATGCCAACTCACAGAAGTTGACAAAACACACAGAAAGAATATAATCCAATTGTGTCTAACATCCAATATTGACTGTTAATAGGCCAGTGATGAGATCCTTCAAGGGAAGATGGACTATGTCTAAAAGCAGGTAGAATGACAGATGATATACTTGTTCTAGCACTATGCTAAAAGTAAACGTGTATTTATTGTATGGATATTGAGGTATCCACCATTATTCTAGCACCAATATATCCTATCCTTGGCCTTAAATTGCATCTTTCATGCATGCAATTAGTTTCCCAAGTTTCAAAGATAGAATTTCTTCCACTCAGGAACTCCAGTTTTCCTATTCCAGTTTCTGTTCAGACCTCTAGAAATAACAACTCTGTTGTTTTTCTCCTGAGTTCCTCTCTTGGGTTTCTTATATGCCAGATGAAATCTTGACAGAATTGAGAAAGATGTTACTTTAAAAAATCATAACTTGGACCTTTCTCCACTTTGGAGAATGGGGGCAGAAAATTGTATATCAATATATACCATACTCTCTTTGTCACAGCCAATGTATAGTGATTAATTCTAACAGGATGGTTTCCTGTTAAAGTCTAATTTATAAAAAAAAAAATCCCATCTTACATACAGAGACAGGGAAGTGTTGTCAAAATAGAAAAGTGTTATTCAAATGAAACCTGTTTTAAAGGCTTATTCCAAATATAATGATGAGGTGTATTTTCAATGCTTTTAAGATTTAAATTTTTTGTTATTCATTTTCTATTTTCATGTGCTTCATCTTATTTAGTTGATAATAGACTTGTGTGGGAAGGCAGACACTAGGCTGTACATGAAGGAGGAGAGAATTTCAGTGGCTTCATTAAGCCTGAAATTTATTCAAGTCTTAATCAAATAATTTAAAGCCAAAATGATGAATATTTGAGCAAGGCCACTATTTTGGCTAACACCCTGGATAGTTCCATCTGCTGAAGGTACTAGGTGAACACACTCATAGTGTGGAGAGGGGTAGGATACCCAAAGGATGGTATCAGAAATTTAAGGGGTGTATGTGTAGTTTAAATATATATATATATATATATGTATATATATCCAAAATTGTTAGTGTTTTATTTTGGTTTCAGACACAAACAAATAACATTAAAGAAGGGTCAAAACTTCATGTGTATCAATCTGGGACTTTCATATTAATCAAAAGAAGCACAGGTAAAAATGAAAATAATAATCAGGAGCTGCCCATGAGTAATCCTAATTATTATACTAACCTGTGATATAGTTGAGTCATATATGGTTCCTTGCAAAATTTTACCTCCCTAGAGAGACAGACTTAAAGAGAAGGTATATCATGCAATGATAGGATATTCTATAAGGTATAGACGTTTACATACATCTGAGACAATTACATACAGCCCAATGACTCTTTTTTTTTTCTGTCTATAATTTCTTCAGGGGACTACTTTAATTGAGCTTTTATCCACATGATAGCCACAGAAGTGGCAATTTGTCAGTGATCTGTCTAATTTGATTGATATACAAATCAGGTAAACCAAACACTAGAGAGAATCCCTTGTTTTATAAGCTGTGTGCATGTACATGATGTTTCTCATCTTCAAAGCAAGTCATAGACACTGACTAATTAAACTCTGGGAGGGCATTATGGAATGGCAGCTCATACCTTAAAATATCATGGGGATCACTCACCCTAAAGAATAGAGGAAATTAGATTGTACAATTATATAATCAAGTTTTTGAAAGGGTCCTTATAACAGACCTATCATTTTATACCTATTGAAGATTTTAGAAATGTCTCCTTAACCTAACTAAATTCACATTCCAATGCTTTTATCTTAAATTGTACTTAAGCCACTGGATGAAATGGAGAGTAATCTGAGCTTTCTCCTCTTGCACATGATTTTTGTCTATTTTCAAAAGCAATGAGAGGCCAGACAGTATTAAAATATGTACATTGAGATACGAAGTAAACATATCAGAAAATATATGAACATGCTCTTTGTCACGTGTGCAGTGGGGTGGCAGAGAGGTACTACACAAAAACTTGGGAGTAACAAAAGAGTACTGCAATCAAAGATTCCTTCTGTAAAAGCATATCTATAAAGATCTGAATAGACTTCTATTTCTAGTAATATGGCTTCATACATAGTCAAACTGGGCCTCTTGCTGAGAATCAAAACACCAGAAAAAATAAGAAAAGATAGTTTGGCAAAGAATAGTGAAATAAATCCATAGAAAATCAATGATAGTAGAGGGAATACATGAAGCCAAAAATTGATTTTTAGAAAAAGCCAACAAAATTGACAAATATATAGAGATATTGCTGAGAGAGAGAGAGTAAGAGAAAGAAAGAGAGAAGAGAGAGAACACATGACTAATATCAAACATGAAAAGGTATTATCTTTACAGATGTTCCTTATGTTAAATAGATAATATGGGTAAATTTAAAACAAATGTGTAAAAGTAATTTAAGAATTTAGATGAAGTAGAATGTTTGACAAATATGGCCACTATTAATTTTACCTAGATAATACATGTAATGGAGAAGAGAAAGAAAGCAGGTGAAAAATAATCTAAATTGTCAATGGAAGGAAACTTCCCAAATTTGATGATATATATTAATATTCACATATAGGAAGCTCAATAGACACAAAATTGGATGAACATTAAAAAAAAAAACACATCCAGGCACATTATAAGCAAAACATTGAAAGCCAAAGGCAAAGTAAAAAATGTTGAAAGTAGCAAGAGAAAAATGATTCCTCACAGCAAAGGGAAGCTTAGTAAGATAGTAAGCTATTTTCTCACCTGAAACAGTGAGTCAGAAGAAATACTGAAGTGCTGAAAGAAAACAAACAAAAAAACCACAAAAAAAAAATTTTTAAAAACCTTCCTTCCAAGAATATTTTATCTAGCAAAAATATATTTCAAATATCTTGGTGTAATGAAGATATTCTCAGATAAATACAAGCAGATGAATAGTTGGTAGCAGACCCATCTTACAAATGAAAATTATTCAGGCTGAAAGCATGTTATGGGCTGTGCTTTGCTTACTACATTCAGTAAAAATATCTTTCAAGAATGATAAAAAATCAAGAGAGTTCTTGACATTTTAGTCAAGAAATCACAAACATATCATTCTTTTCCAATAACTAAAGGAGTTTCTGTAAACTGAAAGGAAAAATACAAAAAGAATCTTGAAACATCAAGAAAGAAGAAGAAACAGAGTAAGCAAAGATGCAGAAACATGACTTATGATGATTTGACTTACATTTTTTCAACTTTATGATGATGTGAAATACATTCAGTAGAAATCATACTTCAGTACAGTAGTGAATAAGTTACATGAGATATTCAACATTTCATTATAAAATAAGCTTTGAGTTAGATGATTTTTCCCAACTGTAGTCTAATGTAGATGTTTTGAGCACATTTAAAGTAGGCTTGGTAAAACTATAATGTTTGTTAGGCTAAGCATATTAAATGCATGTTTGATTTATAATGTTTTTAATTTATGTTCAGTTTATCCAGAAGTAACTCCATTGTAAGTCAAAGAACATCTATATAGGCAAATACACTAGACTGTCCTTCTACTTTTGTGTTTCCTAAATTATAGTTGGTGTTTGAAGTAAAAATCATAACTCTGTCTTATGTAGTTATAAATGTAGGCAGAGAATATATTTAACACAAACTATTAATGAGTGAAGGTAAATGGATGAAAGGGAACTAATATTTCTATGTTTCATTTTAACTGGTAATATCAGTAGAAAAATAAACTTATATTGTGATAAATTATTTATCTGCAATATATGAAAAACAGCAACCACAACATATCTATACAGAGAGATACATTTAAAATACTAGAGATAAATGAAAGTGAAATTCTAAAAATATTCAATTATACTAGAGTAAGGCAGGACAAAGAAAACATAAAACATAAAAACAGAGACAACATACAGAAAATAAGAGAAAAAAATGTTGGACTTAAGCCCTAAAATATCAATAATTATATTAAGTGTAAATGATCTAAATGCATCAATGACAAAAATTGGCAGGGTGAATTATGAAACGTGACCCAACTATAAGCTGTCTACAAGAAACATACTGCAAATATAATGCTATGGGCAAGTGAAAATAAAAAGTATACAGATATCAAAGTAAAAAAGATGTAGCTATATTAATATCAAAGTAGATTTCTGAGAAAAGAAAATTATGGGTGAAGGAGATCATTATATAATGAAATAAAGGTCAATCCACAAAGAAGACATAACATGTGTAAGTATCAAAAAACAGAGCTGAAAATTTGTTAATCAAAAAATAATATAATTTACATGATAAAATGACAAATGCAACATTATAGTTGGAGAGTTATATGTTCCTCTTTCAACTACTGTTAGAACCACAAATATTAGCAGAGATATAATAGAAAAACTCAACAGAATTCTCAACAATATGCTAAAATAACTATAGAATACTCCAATCCACAACAGCAGAATATACATTTTATTCATGTGCCCACAAAATATTGACCAGGATGGACCATGTACTGAGTTATTAATAGCCTCAAAAATTTTAACCAATTGAAAGAATGCAGATTATGTTCTTTGATCACAATAGAAACAAAGTAGAAACCAACAGTAGAAAGGTAACACAAAATTCTCTGAACATTTGCAAACTAAATGTGAGTATTTCTACATAATGCATGGGTCAGAAAGGAAGTCTCAAGAGAAACAATAAAATGAGCTGAATTAAAATTAAATTACATTTTGTCAAAATTTGTGGGATACAGATAAAGCAGTGCTGAGTATAATTAATAGCACTAACAGCAAATATTAGAAATGAAAAAAGTCTCAAATCAATAATATAGGCTTATAATGTTAAGAATCTACAAAAAGAGTAAGATCAAATCAAAGCAAATAGAAAAAAGAAAATATAAAGATTAGAATATAAATCAAGAAATTTGAAAAGAGGAAAAATAGAGAAGTTTTGATGAAAAACAGAACTAATTCTTAGAAAGATCAATACAATTGACAAGCCTCTGGCAAGTTCTGACAAAAAAAAATATAGAGAAGATTTAAATTGCCAATATCAGGAATGAAGCAGAGGATATCACTAGAGCCTGCAGGCATCAAAAGAAAAAGAGAAAATACTATGAAACACTTTATACACATAAATTAGACAGCTTAATGAATTGGACTCATTCCTCAATAAATACAAACTACAACAGCCGATCCAATATGAAATGGATCATTTGAGGAGCCCTTTAATGATTAACAAAATTAAACTCATAATTTTAAAAGTTTTCCAAAAGAAAGCTCTTGGGTAGAATAATTTCACTGGCAAATTCTACCACAACTTTAAAGACATAGTAACACCATCTTCCTTCCCTGGATTCTCAAAATAATGAAGAAAAAAGTAAGTAAGTAAATATTGAAGCATAAAGAACATTTTTCTTATTCGTAGAGCTCAGGTTAGAGGATGTGGCTATGTTTTTGTGTATGTAGACCTGTCACCAGCATGGAAGGTCCTTACTAACATGGAATGAAAGGATTTCGGGAGGCGCACACCAAGTCAAGACAGCGATAGTGGCAAGTTTATTAAAGCAAAAATACACTCTGAGGAAGGAGAATGGGCAAGCTTGGAAAGGGGCCGCGTGAAAGTGAAAGTACAATTTTGAAAGAGGAGAGCTGGGAGGCTCTGAAAGAGTGTCTGGGTCTATCCAAGGTAGCTGGCTGGATGTCAGCTACCTTTCATTCTCTGGGGTCGGGGAAGGCCAGGGTGGTCGGTGCTTGTATTATCCAATTATTGTTTCTCAGTAGGGCCTTTTCCTTATTTGGTCACCTCCCTGTCCACTATCTTAGTTCTGGCCCATAATTCCCTCATTTTCCCCACGTGGGGGGTCAAAAACACAATGCTAATTTAGTATAATTATGGTATAATGAGGGAAGGGATACTAGGGGTGACTTGGGTCCTGCACCTGTGCTAATGTGAGGAAACCCCAGCGTTTGCTGCAATTCCTGCTCTGTCCTTGATTGACATTGACCACAGATGCGGCTGTTTGCTGGAATGAGTTGACTAACTTCTCCATTCCTTCCTCCCTTGCTCATGTCTAATTGGCTACTCTAACAGAGCTGGTATTAATGGTAATGAAGTCCAGAAAGAAGACAAGTTCTTTTCCTCCCAACTGTGACACTGCCAACCTTGGGTAAGCATCGACACTTGGGTATGCATAGCCAAACTTGGGTATATAAGACACTCAGTAAGAAGCAAAGGAACATGCCAGCTTCCGTAGAGTTCACTTGAAAGAGAAAGGTGGAGGGAGCTAAGCAAAACCTGCTCTGTTACTCTTCCCAATTTTCAGTCAGTTGAATCATATCCAAGATAGCTCAGCATAGTCACTGAGAGAGGCCAAGAGCAGACTGAGGTTCCTGTAAAACCAAAGCTTCTTACTGTAAAATTAATTGCTATATTCTTTATTGGAGTTGTTAGATATGGGCATTTGCCAGGTTTTCTGCTTGATGATGGAATACCAGAGACTTCTAGTAACCATTTTCTTTTTTTAACTAAGGATGAAAAGAATGAGAAATTTGATTTTGTTGCTGCAGGACTCCTGGGATTAATAAATTTTAATGTGATAAACACAACATAACTGTAACAATATTTTTAGCCAGTATCTGGTAGGAATACTCAAGGCAGAGTAGGCACTCAATCTATCAACAATGACTGGAGGGTACCATTTCATATGTCTGTAATATCTAAAACTTACTGTGCAAGTTTTCTGCGTTAGCACTTGCTGTGTTAGATAGTAAAGCACAGTGACTTCTCAGTAAATTTCTTTTGATTCAATAAGTGATTATTGGATAAATGACAGCAATTTAAACCGAAAATTTTAAAAAGAGAGCACCGTGAGATGAAAAACAGAATGGGAGAAATTATCTCTATAGTCACTTCTAGCTCTGATTTTTTGAATACATATGTTCGATTACTATTGTTCATCAAATTTCTTATTTGATTTTCTTTTATACATGTGAATGATTTATTGAGAAGGGATAAAAATAGAGTAATTCTGCTTAGGTATAGGGGGGCCTCATAGGGGCCTAAGTAAAATTGTGACATCACTAATAATT
Organism: Cheirogaleus medius; assembly: GCA_008086735.1. Classification (NCBI taxonomy): domain Eukaryota; kingdom Metazoa; phylum Chordata; class Mammalia; order Primates; family Cheirogaleidae; genus Cheirogaleus; species Cheirogaleus medius. Next base: position 51,540,743 of record VBSM01001265.1, read on the forward strand.
ACACTCAGTATGTCTTCATTTTCTTTTCAGTGCCCCATCCCACTGTCCTCAGATTTCACAGAATATTCTGAGATGACCTCCATTTCTAGAAAAAAGTTAATGCTCAACTCCAAATTTGCCTGTCCCTTAAACTATCATTTTAGTGCCCTACTCTCTGATAGGGAGCCTCAAACATTATAATTCACATGGGAGTTTATAATAACAGACTTTAAACAAATGTTCTGCCCAGCCTAGCTAATGCTTGCCCTTTACACATTGTCTTCAATGTTTTAGGCCAAAGGAAACTGGAATTTAAAGATGCAAGAAGGGATAATAGGAGAGTGTTAGGTGAAGGGCTTTCCTCATATTTCTCAAATTGCATCCTGTCAGAAGCTTCTTGCTTTATCTATAAAGAAAGTTGGACCTAAAGTGTAGAAGTCCTTCTTAAAAACATTCTTAGTATAGTAAGAGGTAGAAACAAAAGAAACTCTGATTCATGAATCACCTATTACTAATGTACCTGTTAGTTATTCTGAGAGTGAAAAAAGGTGAAAAGTATAAGTTTATAAATACATGCAAAATTAAACTTTGTCTTATGTCATCCAAAGGAATCTCGTATGTATTAATTTGCATCAAGTTAAAAGCATATGCACACTTTCTTAAGTCAATATACTATAAATAGCAGATGAATGTCATTAGAGCAGATCTTAAGCAAACAAAATCTAAAGATATACATTTTTGGCAGCACTTCTTTGCTTTAGACAAGTTTCTGTTGTTCTAATCAGAAAGCTTCTTGAGAAGAAATAGCTTAGTACATGACTCAGTACATGTTGAATGAATTCATAAATTTAGAATGGAGAAATGAAATTTTGAAAGAGGTGAAGCTGTGGAAAACCCTGGTAACCAAAATTTTGATGGAGCATATCTAGTCAAAATTCCTGCATCAATTTTTTTTGGGTTGCTCATCTCGTTACATACTTTGTTTAGAGAAGAATATGTTACAATCTCTATCTTTAAGAAACTCAAATTCTAACAAGACACTTACTTTTCTCTAAAACTTCTGTGGTTCCCTTATCACTGAGGTCATAGCTGCTCAAAACCACCTTATACATCTTTTCACTACCTTTAGAGTAGTTCTGAAAGCTATCTTGCTAGTTGCTATGGGGACTGACCACTTTTAGATAAGCCTGTGTCATGGAGTTAGGGGCAAATCTAACTTGGAGGAAGATGCTACAGGGTATTTACATGTTAATCAACAGAAGGTATCAGATGTTACAGTAGAGGGATTTATCACTGAAAGTACTGAGAAATCAACTCCAAAGTGTGGTTTTAGGTTTTCCTCACAGAATGAAGAAGGAATTATAGAATTACCAAATAGAAGAGTAGAAAGTAATGTGTCAATTGCTGAGTGTGACTTGGGGAAGAGGATGTTTGATGTGCATTTCTTCTAAGCCTAAGCATGTGACAAGAACATCAAACACCCACATACCTGGACTATTTTTAACTAACTACAAATAATATACCAATGGTATAATGTCTTTTTAAAAAGAATGTTCTACTTCTTCCCAGATGGTTTTATAGAAATATAGATGTTATGCAATTATCACTATGGTAACTCCATATCTAGCAGCAAGAAATCAACATGTCACTTATTCTTAACATTCACTTGCCTTTTTTTGAGCTACAAAATTTTATTCAATATATCTTTATTTTGTGGCACTATCAGAACTCTTTGATTCCTGTTTATATTACTTAATACCACATACACACACACGCACACACACACACAACATTAAAGTCAAAACCATAGGGAAGGTTTCATGATAAGAGGATGTCACATAAACATATTTATTTCTCCAATAAATGAATTATCTATTCTGGAATCTCACTTAAATTTACAAAAATCAGCCAAGAATTGATTTTAAGAACTGCTAAATCAATGTGCAATTCAAATGTTCAATACATATGAGTTTCAGGAACATGACTGCTAATATATTAAGGAAATACCATTACAAGTTCATTACAGCAGGACAGTGGGGCACCAATATGAGATTAACTGACAGAAGCCACACATGGAAACACGTATTTATATCCATGTTGATTTCTTGTCACCTGAGTCCAACACCCATGTGATATGGTTAGAGAATACTGTGATCCTTGGATTATGTCTTCTGTAGATGCAATATTTATAGCTTGTCATTCAGGTAGGATTATTTAACCTGATTCAGATAACTCTTTCAAGCTTGCCTGTCTCTGTGAGCTTCTCTACTTTTCATCCTTAGCTCACACCTGGGTTACTGTCCTTCTCTCATTACTCAGCTGGTATAGTATCTATTGTTGTGTAATAGTTATCCTAAAACTTAGTAGCCTAAAACAGCTAACATTTATTATCTTAAGTTTCTCTGGGCCAGGAATCTTGGCATGGTGCCTCTGGCTCAGGGTCTTTCACAGGGCTGTGTGCTGTGGGACAAGGCTGCAGTCATAGCACGGCTCAGCTGGGGGAAGTATCCGCTTCTAAGCTCACTCATGTGGCTACTGGTAGTCTTCAGGCCTTCCCTGGCTGTTGGACAGAGATTCTAGTACTTTGCTCCATGGGCCTCTCCCTATGACTGCTCAAAGCATGGCAGCTTACTTCTCCAGAATGAGGGCATGGGCAAGGGAGGAGTGAAGAGAGAGAGAACATGCAGAAGCCAGAGTTTTATGTAACTTGATCTGAGAAGTGACATTTCATTATTTTTGCCATATTTTATTTGTTAGACACGATGCACTAAGTCCAGCCTACACCCAGGGGGAGGGGGTTATACAGGCTATGGATACCAGGGAATCACTGAGAGCCATTTTAGGGGCTGCCTATCACAGATGGATTCTGGGATTGCAAATATAAGTGGACGTTCCATTTTAAATTTATCTCCATTAAAAGAAGTTAAAAGTTAGAGTTTACTGAGGAAATTTCATAATGTAGTCTTATGCTTAAACATAAATGATTTAGAAGTTATCTGATGTTCATTTTAATCTTACTGTCACCATCCTCAGTTAGTACGATCAGTGAAGTTAACCAAGATTTTATGCCTGCATATGGTGATTCTCATGCACAGAGAAAGTTAATTATATCTCAGAGTCTGATGTGTGGGTAATAGAAGGATTTAGAGTAAAAATTGTTTTAGATTCTAAAAATACTTAATCTCCTTATATAGAACAGAATTTCTTTTTTAACTGAAAGAGTGAGCAGCTACAGAAAAGATATGCATAAAGTAGAAAGGGAGGAAGCAGAAATGTGCTCACTTAGTCAAATGAATCCAGTCAACACAGTTAATCAATAGGGCTATTGATGCCACAGATTAATCATTCTTTTATTCTATCCCCAAAGCTTGCGAATTTCTCTTTTAATCTCCATTCTAGTTTTCCCAATGAATCATAACCTAAATGACCTTTAGGTTTTACTTCCATGGCAGATATTAATTGGAGGCACCAGAGAATACATAAAAAAGATTGAATTCATTTTTTAAAAGCTCATACTTAATCTGCAGCTCTCCTCCACTCTACTGGGCTGGAGAGAAATTATATATTGCCATCCAGAGGTTTACTGCCCCTCTTTCCAGAGTTATAAAGAAGTCTAGAAGGTTTTATATAGTCCATACATTTAGGGGATCCCCTTTGACCTGGACCCATGCTGGTGACCTTTCATGTATTCATTTCTCCAAGCTACATTGTACCTTGAAAATGAACTGTATTCCTGAAAATCTGAACCTATATCTTGGAGGCCAGAAGTTCCAATGAATAATGTTCAGTCTCCCTAGGTGTACCGCTCAGTCATTTCCTGCTGAGAAGTTCACTGTTCCAAGGATTAACAGGTTTCAGTCTCAGAGGACAATGCCAGGCTGGGCAATTTATTCCTCATTTTGCAAGTCCACGAGTAATGTTCACCTTCAGAATTTTCCTCCATTTCCTGCTCCTCCATTAAAAAAATTCTGCTCTTTTCCACATAAATACTTTTTTTACTCTGGACACAGTAATTTCAGCTCTGTAAAGTATTCCTTTCTTCAAGCCATCACTGGTTTCAGTTGGGAAACGGAGGGAATCAAAACTGATCATCATTTTGGGTTCTTTCTATAACAGCATTTCTATAGCAATGTAAACAAAACATAAATTAATACTTTAATAAATTTTGCTGTTACACATACTAAATAAGATACTCCATCTGTCATAGTGGCTAGACACTTATCATCAAGTTTGAGATTTGTCAGGAAGGTATGCAAAATTTCATGTTAATCTCTTCCTAAAAAAGTCATATCACCATCTGCTGGGGTATCGTGAATTCTGGCTTGTCCCTAAATGTAAGGCACACAACAGTCCCTTTGCACTTCCTCTAAAGTAAGTTATCCATAATATTGCAAGTCTACCTGGCTCCCAAACAGGATACAACACTGAACCTTGGGAAAGAAAGAAATAGGGTGAATTAAAGGGAAATGTAAGGGGAATTGTAGAGTTGTTGGCACTTGCTCAAAATTGGAGGCATCCTTAGCATTTGAATTTTCATATTATAGTTAAAAATGAATCCATAAATATGCCTTATAGAGTAATTCTAGCAGAAATGTATGTTGCTATTAGTTAACCTTACAAGCACTCCTTCATGGCTCAGCTAGAAAATCAATTATATTTGTCACCATAGCACTGGTTCATTACAATAAAGTTTATCAAATAAGAAACTTGTTAATTCAAATCTAGGCAGAGTTATTGATGCCTTCCTATATTGCCATGTAGAACTTGTCGTAATGTATTAGAATTATTGCTAAAACCTTCCTCTTCTTTATATTCTTGTGGTTTCTGCAGGCTGCAAAGACAAAAACATGCTTTGAGCATCATAGATATCCCAGTTTCTAGTTCAGAGTGCCTATTTAATAAATATTCCTCAACAAATGATCAGAGGGGAGAATGGGATGTGTAAAGGCTAGGGAGAGATATAGCGTTCCAAGCTTTTTGTCTTCAGGGCTTCTACACACTAGAACAAGGCCAGGAAAATGAAGTTCCACAAAAAGGTAATTTTTTTCCTGCCCCTCCCATTTTTAGTTGTATGAAATAGTCTATATTTGTGATAATATAATTTTATCCCAAATGAAGTAGTTTTATGAATTTTGGAATTAATATGGGCTGGATTCAGGTTCTAGATCTACCACTTACTAAATGTTTGACTTTGGGTGAGGTCAAACTTAACCACATTAAGCCTCAATTTTCTTACATCTATAATGTGGATTATAATGGTAACCAAATCACAGGAATATCCTGAGAATTAAAAAAGACAAACTTTTTACAGCACTTAACATTGTGCCTGTTACAGGATAAGATTTCAATACACAATAGAATAGTAGCTAAGAATATCATCACTTCGCTTTGCAGCCATGTTTATCTTTACGTTGCCTATTTCTGCCAAGGAAGCATTAAAGCCTCAATGGGATGTGGAACCAGAAGCTAGTAGTACAAAGTGACTCAAAAAGTTGTACTCACATTACAGTAATTCTGCTTTTGCATTTGCTCAATGGCCTAAACAATTATTAGTCCCACATGGGATGCAAAGGCCCTGCCTATTGGTTTGACTGATTAGGGAATATATTAAGATAGTATCCTCCAAGCACAGTGTCTCGTCATTTGTTACAGTAATACATCTCCTAGCCCAAACTGATAATATTGCCATTAGTATCACAAAAAATATTATAACAGCTGTCATTCCCTGAGGACCTTCTAAGTTCCAGGCTTACCTCTGCAAGCTGAGTTTATTACTTATATTTTTCAATAAGAAAATTGATATAAAGCTGGTCATATCATGCTTCCAAAGTCACCCAGATGATAAGAGGCAAAGTGAGGATGTGACAATGGGTATATCTGCCTCAGAGGGCCATGCTTCTTATCATGTAATCTACGGGTGGGGAATCTGCGGCCTTGGGGCCACATGTGGCCTTCAGGATCCTTTAGTGCAACCTTTTGGCTGAATCCAAATTTTACAGAAGAAATCCTTTTAATAAAGGAATTTGTTCTGTGAAGTTTGCATTTGGTTGAGGGGCCGCACTTGGGGATCCGGAGTATTATTTCATCCTCTGATGTTCATTGACCAACCACTTAACCAATGAGCATCACAAGGAAGAATTAATATTCCCATGTACCTCAAATAAAGTTCCTTTCTCTCATTTGCATATACTGAAGCATCTCTGTGGTTTTTGCTTTATATTTGTGTATGTAAAGTTAATTGCTGAAAAACTTCAGCTTGGTTAATTAGAGTATACTCTAAGATCAGATTTACCTCCTTATATGCGAAACTGGTGTCAGCACCCTTACAGGACCTGATTCTTCAGCTATACCAAACTACTTCCCATTCTGAAAAATTATTATGCTTTGATTTTATCTTAGCATATGTGGTTCCTCCTACTGGAATCTTCTATCTACCTTGTGGACATGTGTATTTATTTTATTGTTTTAAGGCTCAGGACCAGCATCTTCTTTGTAGAGCTTTCCAAGAACTCCTTATGCCACTCCATGCTGTGTGGCACTGCTTTGTCTCCCATCCCCCTCATACATTCCTCAACTATACTTTTTAATCATACTTTAATAGTAATTTTTTTACCTGTTGCTCTTCTCTTTTGCCACACTAAACTATGATTCCTCTTGAAGAGGAAATGTCATATTTCCTAGATCTTCTCGGTGCTCAGCATAATGCTTTACATGTAGTATACTTTCTGAAACTATTACTGACTTCATCATCATCATTAATAAACATATTCTCATCTTTTCAATTTCCTTCTAGTCTTACAAATGATTTCTCTATAGTTTAATAATGTGTACTACATTTCACATTCTATGCCATTCTCTAATACAGTACATAATTCTGTGACTTTATCTAATACCTAGCCTGTATCATGTCTAAGTTCTCAGGTTCTCTAACACAAATCCACATTACACTTTTAAAATTCAGATAAGTATAAAATTTTGTTAAAAGAAGCCCTCTTAAAATAAGTATTGCCTGGTTTTAATAACCAGTCACAAAAGGAAGTTATTATACCAGCATCAGTTTTTCCAAAGCTTCCTGATAGTATTGATCCAAGCATGACCAGATGGCTTCTTACAAATAAACTCCAAGTGGAATGATATTACTTTATTTTTAATCATTCCTGTTCTAAATATATTTCTTTTTCTTGCACTGAACAAAGAATTGAATCAATTCCAGACTGTCTGGAGCCAATAGAACCAGGGAAATGATGACTACAAGGGAATAGATTTTAATACATGTAATGTGGTTTAGTTGACCCTAATTATTAACAATCAACCTATCATGTAAACAATATATGTTGTTTCCAATAATCAAGCCTGGCTCTACTAAGTTGTACTGAGAATGGGATCAGTGTGGCTGACACTGATATGCGAAGAGGTATCCTTGCCACACAGCCTGAAAGATACTAAACATCTACTTGGTCAAGCACTGAAAGCATTCATTCCTTTAGCTATCCTTTCTTCCTCCCCTAATTCTTTCTACAAATCCAGGATGTGTTCTGGTCACTGGAGATACAAAACTTAGTGATGGCATTATTGAGGGGCAGGGATGTAGGCACAAAACAAAACAACTACAATGATATGTGAAAAAATATTTGTATAGTTGTCTGTAAGCAGAGCCATGCTGGCCCAGAGAGGAAGTGTCCCCTAGAAAGTTTCAAGTATTTGAGCAAAAAAGATTCCCTTCTAAGAGCACGATATCTATAACTGCTGAATCTATAAATGAGATAACACAGCACATTATGGCATCAGAGAAAAGAGCTCCTCTCAGAAAAGAGAGTGTCTTCTCTATTTTGTGCAAGAGGAATAGGAATCAACCAGGTAGGCACAGTGGGGAATAGCATTCCAACAAAAACAATAGTCCTTTTTTTTATTTAATAGTCCTTATTTTTTATTTCAGCATATTATGGGAGTACAAATTTTAAGGTTACGTATAATGCCCTTGCTCCCCTTCCCGCCTCAAGTCAGAGCTTCAAGCGTGACCATACCCCCAGATGGTGCACATCTCACTCATTATGTTTGTATATACCTGTCCCCTCCTCCCCCCTCCCACCTGCCCAATACCCGATAAATGTAATTCCTATGTGTCCACTTAGGTGCTGATCAGTTAATACCAGTTTGCTGGTGAGTATATGTGGTGCTTGTTTTTCCATTCTTGGGATACTTCACTTAGTAGTATGGGTTCCAGCTCTGTCCAGGAAAATACAAGATGAGCTATATCACCATTGTTTCTTAGAGCTGAATAGTACTCCATCATATACATATACCACATTTTGTTAATCCACTCATGTATTGATGGGCACCTGAGTTGTTTCCACATCTTTGCAATTGTGAATTGTGCTGCTATAAACATTCCAGTGCTGATGTCTTTATTGTAGAGTGTCATTTGTTCTTTTGGGTAGATGCCCAGTAGTGGGATTGCTGGATCAAATGGTAGATCTACTTGTATCGCTTTAAGGTATCTCCATATTGCTTTCCACAGAGGTTGAACTAGTTTGCAGTCCCACCAGCAGTGTAGGAGTGTTCCTATTTCTCCTCATCCATGCCAACATTTATTGTTTGGTGACTTTTTGATAAAGGCCATTCTCACAGAAGATAAGTGATATCTCATTGCAATTTTGATTTGCATTTCCCTGATGATTAGAGATGTTGAGTATTTTTTCATATGTTTGTTGGCCGTTATTCTGTCTTCTTTTGAAAAGTTTCTGTTCATGTCCTTTGCCCACTTTTTGATAGGGTTAGAGAATGCACCAAATCAAAGGGGTGCATGATTAGCAAAGAAAATGTATAAATGATATCCTGAGACCACAATATATGCCTAATATAGGCTGCTATATAGATATATTCAACAATCTGAGATGAGTAGTGTTAATATCTCAGAGATTTATTTTGACTGTGTAATACATTATATCTTTAACTTATCATAGCAGAATTAAGGTAAGAAAGAAATTTACCCTAAAATTTAGTTTTACTTTAAATTAATTCTATTTATTTTTCCTCTAGCTGATATCAGGGGTTTTGACTGTCACATTATCTTTGTCAGACAATAATAAAGCTAAGTTTATTCACACATCTATCATTTGGCACTTGTTGAAAAGAAGTCCAGATGCTTTTGAATGATGTATTCTTACATTTATACTCAATGATATTTGTCTGTCTTGATTTGGAAGTAGCAAAACCTGTAATTTTTTTTTAATTTCTATTATTACTCATTTCAATAAAAGGAGATGTTAGAATTGGGCAATATCACAACCCACACAAGGAATAGTAGGTTATTAGAGGCATCCTTTTCTTTATGTTACAAAATGAATGAATGAATAAATCCATAAATAGGGAGGGGGAGAGAAAGATAACAATTCCATGTCTTCAGATAAATTTAAAGAGAAGGAAAACATCACTAGGAGTGTCCAAGAGCTCAGCATCCAAAGATGTGTTTATTTCCCATGGGAATTTGGCCTCTAAATAAGTGCTGGTCATGCTATTTTAAAATCAGGTACAGAGCTACAGAAAGTGTTTTTAAGGGATTGGGGAAATGAAAGTAAAATCACATTTGTAAAATTTGAGGATAAGGACCTGAAACAACCCATTAAAATAATTAAAGATTCAGGAAAATGCTTTCTTTTGTGAGGGCTGCTGGACTGTGCATTGCCAAAGCCATTCCTCATTCAGCACCATTTCTCCTCTGTGTGTGCACTTAGGCTAGCAGGGCCCATGGGACAAGTGAGTTGATTTTATTTAATGTTGTATTTCTACCCCTCCTCACTGCAAGAAATACAAAAGACATGATTTCATTCAATATCTTATATTGTACAATCTCCCATAATAAATCTTTCTCCCTAAAATTTTGTCTGTATAGAAAAATCTTTGAGCCACAAGAAAATATTATAAATAAAATAGGTAAGTATTAAAGCAGCCTTTCCTGAAATGTAATTGGGAATATAAAGATGTGTATTTCATGCCCAGCTCTGCGTTTTCTTTGTATTTTGTAAATAACAATATGAAATTATATTTATTTGCATAATAATAGGCATTAACGGGTAATGATCTGCTACTGTGTGCTGGGTAATATGTTATACTTTGAATGAAAATGAATCATCTCGTGTAATTCACTCATGGGTCCTATGAAGTAGGTACTATTATTATCCTCGTTATACAAATGATAAATATGGGACTTGGGTAGATTAGGCAACTTGAGCCTAGTGTCACAGCTAGTCAATGATGGAGAATTTAGAACCCAGACAGTCTGACTTCAAAGCCAGTGTCAACCCACATGGTTTGCAGGCTTCACAAGAACTTGTTAACTCCACTTTAGTTTCCGGCCGCTGATCCAGTCCATCCTATTGACTGAGACTAATGAAAGCATTCTCAGGTAACACAGAAACATCTAGATGAAAAGAGTGGTAGTACATTTTTAGTTCTCTTAAGTCCATAATGTGTTTAGTTTTAAGTTTCTTTGTAGGACCAATTCATTAAACACACTTCAAAATTAGCTGTCTCCAAACCTACCATCAAAGACTTAACATAGATTCACAGAATTCTCCTTCCTTTCAACCAGACTATCTGTAATAATTATGCTTACCTTTTCCCCTCCACAATTCTGAAATTGTTTTTTTCCTGAAATAAGGTGATATGATGTTTCTTTCATGTTCAGGTTATTTTTAAGCTGCAGCAGTCTCATTTGCAGCTCCCAAGGAGCTCTTTGTTATCAAAACCCCTTGAGGATAAAGAAAATGTGGTATATATACACCATGGAGTACTACTCAGCCATAAAAGAATGAAATAATGTCTTTTGCACAAACTTGGATGGAACTAGAGACCATTATCCTAAGTGATGTATCTCAGGAATGGGAAAACAAACACCACATGTACTCTATAATAATTGGGAGTTAATGATGGACACACACAGGCGCAAAGAAATGTAAAGGTCATAGGAAATCAAGAAGAAGGGAGGAGGGGGGAGGGTAAAAACCTACCTCTAAGGTACAGTGAACACTATTTGGCTGATAGACACACTGAAAGCTCCAACTTAAGTATTAGAAAAGATATCCATGTGACAAAAACATTTGTACCACCTTAATATTTTGAAAATTTTAAAAATAATTAGCAAGAAAGAAATGCAAATGTGTCACTATTTTTCAATCACTATGTAAGTAAGCGGTCCCCAACCTTTTTACCTTTTTTGACACCAGAGGAGGGTTTCGTGGAAGACAGTTTTTCCACAGCGAGGGGGGTAGGTAAGAGAGGGGATCGACGGGGTGAGCGGGGGGTGTCGCCACCTGGGCTCCACCTCAGATCATCAGGTGTTGGATTCTCATGAGGAGGGCGCAACCTGGATCCCTCTCCTGTGCAGTTTGCAGTGGCGTTCACGCCCCTATCAGGGTCTGATGGCGCTGCTGATCTGATGGGAGGTGGGGTTCAGGCAGTGATGCCAACCATGGGGAGCAGTTGTGGATGCAGGTGGGACTTCCTTCGCCCCTAGGCTGCTCGCCTCCTGCTGTGTGGCCCGGGGCCTGGCGGGCCTGAGACCAGTACGGTCTGCAGCCCGGCTTGGAAGTTTGGGGACCGCAGATGTAAGTGATAATGGGAGATAACAGGTTCCCAAATTTTATAAGGAGATTTTATTATGATGATCATGAGGCAACATGAATATTTTTTAATTAAATGTTTTATTCTAGAATGGTTTTAGATTTACAGAAAGTTGTAAGGATAGGACAAAGAGTTCACCCAAATGATGTACATTGTACCAGTTAAGTAATTTCTCATCAACCACCCTCCTCCTTCTCCCTCACCCTTTCTACTCTCTATTGTTTATCATTCAAAGCTCTATGCCCACTTGTACACACTATTTAGCTCCCACTAATATGTGAGAACATGTGGTATTTGTCTTTCTGTGTTTGATTTGTTTGATTTACAATAATGGCCTCCAGTTCCATCCATGTTGCTGCAGAAGACACGATTTCATTTTTTATGGATGAATAGTATTCCATTGTGTATATATGCCACATTTTCTTTATTTAGTCATTCTTTGATGGGTACTTAGGTTGATTCCATATATTTCTATTGTGAATAGTGCTCCTATAAGCATATGAATACAGATGTCATTTTGACATAATGAATTTCTTTTCCTTTGTGTAGATATCCAGTAATGGGATTGCTGTATTGCTAGATCCAACAATAGTCTATTTTTAGTTCTTTGAGAAATATCTATAGTGTTTTCCATAGTACTAATTGTACTAATTTTCCATTGTACTAATTTACATTACCACCAACAGTGTAAAAGAATTCTCTTTTCTCTCCATCCTCACCGACATTTGTTACTTTTGTCTTTTTAACAATAACCAGTCTGACTGGTGTAAGATTATGTCTCATTGGGGTTTTAATTTTCACTTCTCTGATGATTAGTGATGTTGAGCATTTCTTTATATAAGCCGGCCATTTGTATGTTTGTGGGGTCTTTTTCTTTGACAAAATGTCTATTCATGTCCTTTGCCCACTTTTTAATGAAATTATTTGTAGGTAGTTGTTGTTGAGTTCCTTGTAAATTCTGAATATTAGTCCCCTGTTGGATGCATAGTTTGCAAATATTTTCTCCCATTCTACAGGTTGTCTGTTCACTCTTCTGATTATTTCTTTTGCAGTGCAGAAGCTTTTTAGTTTAATTAAGTCCCATTTGTCTATTTTTGTTTTTGTTGACTTTGCTTTTGAGGTCTTAGTCATTCATTCTTTGCTTAGACCAATGTCCAGAAGAGTTTTCCCTAAATTTTCTTCTAGTTTATTTGTAGTTCCAGTTTTTACATTTAAGTGTATAATCCATCTTGAGTTGACTTTTGTATGTAGTGAGAGATAGGGGTCCAGTTTCATTTTTCTGTATATGGCAGCCCAGTTTTCTCATCACAATATATTAAAAAGGATGTCCTTTCCTCATGTATGTTCTTGTTGACTTTGTTAAATATAAGTTGGCTGTAAATACGTAGCTTTATTTCTAGGTTCTCTACTCTGTTCCATTGATGTATGTGTCTATTTTTACCCCAATACCATGCTGTTTTGTTTACTATATCCTTGTGCTATACTTTAAAGTCAGGTAATGTGATGCCTCCAGCTTTATTCTTTTTTCTTTGAATTGCTTTGGCTATTCAGGCTCTTTTTTTTTTGGTTTTATATTAATTTTATGATTGTCTTGTTCTAATCCTGTAAAAAATAATATTGGCATTTTGATAGAAATTGCATTGAATCTATAGATTGCATTGGGCAATATGGTCATTTTAATGATATTGATGCTTCTAATCCATGACCATGGGATATTTTTCCATTTGTTTGTGTAATCTATAATTTCTTTCACACATGTTATGTAGTTTTCCTTGTAGATATCTTTCACCTCCTTGTTGATTCAAGTGTCAGAATTATGCTTTGCAAAATTCCTTCCTCTGGATGCTAGGCCTTTGTTAGAGAGAAGTCTCTGGGTGGATTCCATGTACATTTCATCTTCAGTGTTTCATCAAAATTACCACTTAGCTGTCCCTAACCTTGTGCAGTATCTAACATTTTTTGCTCCAGGTGATCAAATCACAACTGTATCTCTTCATATATGCTTCTATCTCCTGATTTTGGGAGATCCAGTTTTCCCTGTAACTTCAGTTCTCTGGTAAATTCAAGGTAAGTCACTGATTTTCAGTTTGTTCATATTTTTATTATTGTGAGTATGGGAGTGATGGCTACCTCTTCACATGTTGTGTTTGAAACGAAGTTCTAAGTTACCAATTTTTTATTAAAATATTTTTACCATATGAACCCCTAACAATTTGATCGCCTGTTATTCTTCTATCAAATAGCAAAGAGGTGGGAATGGTGGAAAAACCTAACAATCTTAAGACAATAAAATAGCCAAATGCAAAGTTTCTAACTTCAGCTGTCATATTGCCAATGTTGAGGAACTAGAACTTTAAAAAAAGTCCTTATTTTACTAAAGTAGTAGAGTCTGAAAACTCAATTTCACTACAAATGGGGCATATAGAAACAACAAGGAAAAATATCTCCTGTATTCAACCTGTAATGAATCTGTTCTTCCTTATAATGTCACTTACTGGTTAGTTAAAAAATTAATTTCATTTAGTCACCTTTGGTAAATGTTGCCTGCTAAGTGGTTTAAACTAGTCCCCTTTGGTAAACTTAGCCTGCTAAGTAGTTCAAAAAGCCCCTCTAGGTAATATTTTCACAAGGTAAAAATTATCAATATTTCTATGGGTCCCTGATGCTTTCCCCAAGATTATATGCAACTTATTAATGGGAGAGATGTGGTTTATAACATTTCATGGCTTGTTTTTGGTTTAAAGAAACAAAGGTCCTCAGATTCTTCTGGTTTTGTTTGTGTGTTTGTTTGTTTGTTTACTGTATTCTGTTTTTTCTGGCCACTGGGAGCTTTGATGATCTCCATGCTGAAGTCTGGGATTGATATCACATTGTCCTTCTTATGTTATTTCCTTAGTGCAAAGTGAGACTTCATTTGAAGGCCTTACCCTAGTTCCTACTGGCCATAGATCCTTGAATAGTTTCTTTGTTATCTATCCAACCTGTGGGCCCACTAGTCTCGAGGGTAGGGGAGCCTTTTCCCACCATGGCAGGATCCATGGCAACCACTTTGGCTCTCATCTCAGTTTTCACATTACTGGGAACTGAGAAAAGCTCTGAACTGCCAAAAAATAACTACATCGCAGATTGCTGTTAGAACTGTGAGAGAAATAATCTGTTCCCAGAACCCTAGTCTAGGATTAGGCAGTGACCAAAATCCCTCTGCCAATGGTATTGTCTTCATATATCCATAGCATCTCCATCTTCCCTGAGCCTAAGCCAATATAAGGGAAAACAGTGATGCATCTAACTCTAGATTTCTTTCTTTGCCCTCCCTATCCTCCTGTTTTCTGTTTGACCAAAAAGTATGATTCTTTCTTATATAATTTCCACTTTCTTGATTTCTGGCTAACGCATACTTAGCCTTTAACATTTAAAATGCAATTTGGGAATTTGGATAAACCTTCCTCAGTATAAAACCTACAAGATTATTTTCTTGAATGATAATTTTACTTTATTTATTTATTTATTTTTTTATTGATTGATGCAAGGTTTCACTCTGTCACCCAGGTGGCATCATCATAGCTCAGTGCAGCCTCCAATTTGTGGGCTCAAGTGATCCTCCTGCTTCAGCCTCCCAAATAACTGGGACTACAGGAGTGTGCCACTATGCCTAATTTTTCTTTTTTTGTAGAGACAGAGTCTCACTGTGTTGCCCAGGCTGGTCTTAAACACCTGGTTTCAAGCAATCCTCCTGTCTTGGCCTCCCCAAATGCTAGGATTAGAGGTATGAGCCACCATGCCTGACCTTGAATGATAATTTTGAATGCAAGTCAGAAGTTGGGTATTTTGTTTTTTGTTATCTTTGTATTTCTTATTTTAAAATTTCTAAATTATCCACATAAATGGAATCCTAGGTCTGAGGAAGATAAAGATCATAAAGATTGTGCATTACAAAAGTTAAAAGAGAATACACATTTTTGACTTTCAAATGATTACCCTCATTAAACCAGCAACCCTCTGAGTTAGGTTTGGCCTCCACTTTGCAGATGAGGAAACTGAGATTTGTAAAGAATAAGTACTATTCATGTTCATGCAAAGAATAAGGGAGATGGTAATACTGGTACCTAGGGCTGAACATAGAACCCAAGCAATTTTCTCCTGGCTGCTTAAGCTTCTATTACCTTTGTGAGGTTCTCCTTATCTGTAAATTCATAAAAGAGAAAATTCCTATGTGCCTTCATAGCATACATTTGACATTCATTCAACGAACTTTATTGATCAGATACTATGAGCCAAGCACAGTGCTAGTCACTTGGAATACAACTATGAAAAAGGCAGAAGAGGTTTGTGACCTTACAAAGTCAATAATCTTCCAGGAGATACAGGGATGTTATCAAAAAAGTAAATTGTATTTTTATAAGTGTTATGATAAAGGAAGAATGGTACATTCTTTATATTTCATTCTGCAACTCTCTGTAGTTTTTTTTTTTTTTTTTTCTCTCTCTCTCTCTCTACTTAATATCTCAGGTATTTCGGCAATTGTCTTATTTACAGTATATAAACCTGTCTTCTATACAGGTCTTTTCTCCTCTTCTGTTTCCTCTCCTTGAAGGTTTAAAAGCTAGAATAAGATCTTTTACTAAATAGACAATCAGTGGAGTTGAAATAACATTCTATTGGCAGTCCAAAAAACTTAGATTTGACTTTCAGCTCAGTTGTTTTATTAGTTGAACAGCCTCAGGCAAATACTCTGACCTCTCTTGAGATTTAGTTTTGTTCGTCTATAAATTGAAGATGATAATAACCACTTTACCAAGTTATTATGCTAAATGAGTTAATATATGTGAATAAATATACACAGAGGTACAGAGAAATAAGGTAGTAAAGAATTACTTTGCAAGTATTTAACATTCTAGAGTTAAGTTACACAATGGTAAGCACTGAACAACATACTACATCTAAATATTAAAAGCCTTTTTACATATAAAATATTAAATATTTTTCTATAATTACAAGCAAACCTAGCTTGGACGCACAATAAGGATTTTTTCATTCCAATCATGACTTCATATCCACAAAAGAAGTCCTTACAGCATCACATCCTTCAGGCAATTCAACACCCAACTCTTTTTGGATGCCATAAATTTCATCTAGGAAAAAATTTATAGGGTGGTGAGTCGCCCAGTTATTGGAATTAAATTAAATGTTGAGGCTTACAGTAAGAAAACAAGGTTTTAAAGACCAAATAACATATAAAACATTTTGTAATGACAGTGGTGATGGTAAAGAGAAACTATAAATATGATCAGACCAGAAGCAGGACTTCATACAGAAACAGATTATACAGTTTTAGAAGATCGTGAGACTAGATAATATGTTAAAAGTGCACTGTTCTAAGCTTATTTGATTGAACAAAAGAGAATGCTTTTATTCACAGTTATCCTGACAAGAGATGCAGAAGGCCAAACTCAAACAAGCCATTTTTGGGCTTATCTACAAAGAGCCTGTACCTGGTAAGATGAATACCCAGACACTTAGCTAGAAATTAGCTGTGGAATGTGTTGGTCACTTCAAATTTCTTAATGACCATCAAGAAAAGTAATATACAACTTCATATGAATGGATAAACTAGCAAATTCATGAACAAATCTCACTATTTACTGCCTGGTCTGGTAACTCTCACATGACTGATATTGCGGTAGGGGTAGCAGTCAGCTGCTGTGTTATAAATTTAAGGAGTTGCATGGTCATACCACTGGTTCCAAAAAATCACTGGATAAATCAAGAGATCAACAGTAAAATTTCCATTTTAATAACAAGGACTGTACTGATTAACTCAGATGAGGATTCTACTGTTGAATCAACATTTGTTCTTTACACATAAACATGAAATATATCCTAAATTATTTATGAGATGCAGTCATGAATCCAGGCACAATATATTACCCTGGTGCCCTTTTTGCACAATTGCAAGAAGGCTGGCTTGAGTTTTTGACTGCAACAGTGACCTACTCAATGATTGCACTTAGTTTCTGTGGCCTTAGGCAAGCAATGAAACTAACCTACCACATAATTGCTAATGAAATATGAGCCAGTACTATATGCCTATCTGGTCAGAAATATATAAATAACTCTTAAATCTCTGTATTCCTGGAAGAATCTACTGAATTGACTTGAGAAAAGTAAAAACATTCACCTTTAAGGAGGAACACCAATTGTGTAAGAACAAGGTGAGGAGGTCAGAGCTAAGAACGAAAAATAGAAAGAAAATCTGGAGTATTTACTTGGTATAAATTTCTAATCAATCAGCCATGTGATATTGCTTCCCAGATTTAAATAAAGGAGCAAGCCAGGTGGATAGTTGCCTGTTTATAAAACACTTTCATCTCATTTGTTGGAAGAGGAAACAGAGATATGAAATTTAAGTAAATTGCCCCAAATCACAAATCTACTGCTATAGCTGGAAATGGAGCCATATCTGACTCCAAGGGCTGTATGTTCTTTTATTGATACCTGAAATCACATTGATGAGGACATTCAAAACCATAATATGTAAGAAATAAATGATTCAAAGAACTGTACAGTTTTTTCCTACATATTGGAAGGCATGAAGAGTGGTGAGGACAAGGAAGTCATGATTATATGCTTCAAATGATCTACTAATGACACCAAAGATAATGGAGGATCAAACACATAAAATTTAAGAAAGCAAGCTATCTAATGCATTAGAACAATCTAAGGAAATGAATGGAATACCTAAGTAGTAATGAGTTTCTTTATAAGAAATGTGCTCAAGTAGACACTAAATATTTGCCAACAGAATTATTACAGAGGGAATTTAAATATTGTGAAATGGCCATGCCAAGTAATATTAAACTCTAACCTTCAAAATTTTTTGATTTTATGATACTATTGAAACACACATAAAATATGGGAATATATCTGTACTAACCTGTCAGGACTTTGTCCTGGATTCTTCTCTTGATCCCAGTTATCCAAAGAATGGCTACCACAAGATAGAAGAAAGAGGGACAGAAGGAAAGAATCGTAGTTGGTTTCAGCAACACAGCTTCAGTTTCAGTATGACAGAACTCTACTGTCCATGATGCTTGGGTTCCCAAGAGAGGCTCAGTAATATAAGTGCATCGTGTTACTCACCTGCAATACCTGCCTGATGACCTGCTTCCTCTGAGGACCAAATAACAGCTTATCATTGGTCTAACAATACTCCGCTCTGAGGTCTCCTGCCTCTGCTTTTCTCCATTACTGATTGGCTGCACAACCCTGATCAAGTTACAGCTGTCTCATGGGTGTGCTGAGCAGCACTAGCAGTCTTTCAGTCTAATTTACTTCAAGAACAAAAAGTAACTCAGGAATGATCTATAGAAGTAGTGACAATGCACAAGAGACTTAATGAACTCCAGAGCATGGTGTTCACAGCAGAAGAGATATCCAGGTCAGTAATTTAACATCAAATTCAGAAAATTAAAATTGCAAATATTCATCTTATCACATATATTATACATGAGGTAATTTACATATGCATTGTAAAGTGCTAAATTGTCATAAGGTCTAACGTGGGGTCTTTTCACGGTCTTTGATGATGGGAGCATCTTATATAGACATAGTACTCTTAATGGGGTCCTGGATATTTGATGAAGTGTATTGTCCAGAGTAAAATAAGGCAAAGTCATAACAGTTCTATGCCATGCTCTATCATAGGCTATTTGCATTTGCATGTATTATTACCAATCATCCTCATGATGTCCATCATAGTAGCTACAATTGTCCTCATGGTACATAGGGGGAAATTCCATCAGTGATAAATAATGATCTGTCTCAGTTCAGCTTTTATTAATTATGCTATTTGGGGCATATGACTTCACTACATTGATATGCAATTTTTTGTTTGTTTGTTTGTTTGATTGATTGATTTTTTGAGACAGAGTCTCACTCTGTTGCCCGGCCTAGAGTGCTGGGGCGTCAGCTTAGCTCACAGCAACCTCAAACTCCTGGGCTGGAGCAATCCTTCTGTCTCAGCCTCCTGAGTAGCTGGGACTACAGGCATGCACCACCATGCCCAGCTAATTTTTTTTATATATTTTTAGTTGGCCAATTAATTTATTTCTGTTTTTAGTAGAGACGGGGTGTCGCTCTTGCTCAGGCTGGTCTTGAACTCCTGACCTTGAGTGATCCGCCCGCCACGGCCTCCCAGAGTGCTAGGATTATAGGCATGAGCCACTGCGCCCGGCCACAATTTTTAATATTAATACATAATATGTGTGCAATAGTAATGTGTACATTTTATTACATATGTATTTTAATACAGAAAATGTATAAAATAGTAAGCATATCATCATGGTAATGATAGCAAAGAATTATAATGCAATAAAACACCACAATAACATAAACTAAACATGATTAGCAATAGCACATCCTCTTTCTCTCATTTAAACCTGGTTCTCAAATGGAGGCAGACTAAAGTTCTTATAATTGATGAAAATGTGGTTGGGATGAAGAAATTAGAGGGGAGGGCATAGCAAGAAAAAAAAAGGATGGGTTAGGGAAAAGTCAGGCTGAAAAATATCAGGCAACCTCTTAACAGGAAGCAAGGAGGCAAATGATAAAACCCTGTGTCATAAGAAATCACTTAGCTTTGTGTGTCCCAGTTGAGTCAGGGAAACAGGTGTGCACCAGAGAAACAAGTGTCAGTTAACCAGAAAGTTCCTAGAAGTCCCAAACGTTTAGAGGACTCAGAATAATTCCCATCAATATTTAAGCTACAGCTAAAACATACATAGCAGCTGGAACTGGGAAATATTTGGATCACTACAGCTACACTGGAATTTCCAGTTGCCAGCTGTGCAGGTTAACTCCAGTTATTTCATTAACCTCCTAACAGCCAATCCTTCATATTCCTTGAATGAGTTTTTTGGGCCAAATCTATCAAATTATGACAGTGTTTTCTTTGAATAATAACCACTATCATATACTGAAATCTTCTTCTGTTCTTATCACTGTCTTAATCACTATTCATCATGACATGAATTCATTAAAATATGAATTAATTCTCATTAAATAGCATTAATCCTGTGACATTTGTACCATTATTATCCCCCATTTGTAGATGAGGGAATTGAGGCTTAGAGAGGCCAAGCTAATCGACAAGGTTACACATTGTTTCAGTTATCTATTGATGTGTGACAAACCACCCTGATATTTAATAGCTTAAAAGAATCAGTCATTTTATTTTCTCACAACTCTACCAGTCAAAGAATGGTAGAATCTCTGGGTTCTACAACAGATTGTACTGGACCCAATGGGAGTACCATGGGGTCACCACCATAGGGCTGGATGCTGGGCAAGGAATAGCACAATGTCCTGGGCAGTTGGGGTGGCTTCAAGGCTGGGGCTGGACAGGACAACTGGGGTGAGCCACATGTCTGGTGTCTGAATGATGGTTATTGTCTGGGTCCTCTGCTATTTTCCCACAAGGCCAGCATGAGCTTCTCTGCATGATCACATAGTTGCTTAAGAGAGTGTTCCAAAATACGTGTTCACTATAAAAGTCCTTAAGTCTCTGTTTGCTAATGTCTCATTGGCCACAACTCATATGAAAAAGCACTGTCACTCTGGGAGGGAACTAAAAAAAATCCAGGAGACAAGAAATATGATAGAGTCATTTTAGGGAGCCGAGAGACACATGGAGAGGAACATTTAGACAGACATTTAGTGTTGTATGTGTGTGCAGAGGGGAGAGGGTTTGTCATATAAGACTGGAGAAAAAAAAAGTAGAACCACAAAATTTCAAAGAGATATCATCTATTGTGAAAATGTGAAATTTCACAATCTAATGTGAAAATGCCTAGTCCAGCTTTTCCTTTTATGTGCAAGTAAATTAAGACCACAATAGGAAAGGAGCCAAGCTAAATACATAAATCCAGTTATTGGCAAAGACTAGATTCAGAATGCTGATCACACCAAAATCCAGTGGAGAAGCTCTAATAGAGAGTTTGCAGCATGTGGTAATATTGGAGAATGGGAAAAAAATACATGGGCTAACTGAGGCTTAAAAGGATATAAGAAGACCCAAGCAGTGAAGAATCTGAACATCCAACCCTGCGAAGTTTCTTTTGAGTAATCTACTTGAGAATCCATTTGCAATGTCCCCTTGCCTGCCCTGGCCAGACAGAAACACCATGTCCCTCTCGCACATCACTGCCCTAATTCCCTTCTATTTATTTCCTTGGTGTATTTGCACTCTTATTTTTGTCTACAGATCTATATTAAAGTATCTGTCTTGGAATGTAAGTTCCTAAAGGGCAAAAAGTGACTCATCTTGACTACAGCATAAAATAAAATTAGGTATGTAAAAAATGCTATAAGATTATGAAAATAATGGAACATGTGTGGTCTCTTAAATTTACTAGAGAAATGAATATGTCTAAGAAAATCAGCTATGTAGCACATTTTTGTGCTATTTTACAGAGTCTGTATTTAATTAACTTAAAGTAAAACTATAAGATGGGTGTATTTTTTTTTTTAAATGCTATTCATTGATACTGTTTTATTTTATTTTATTTTTTTTTTTTGAGACAGAGTCTCACTCTGTTGCCGGGGCTAGAGTGCCGTGGCGTCAGCCTCGCTCACAGCAACCTCAAACTCCTGGGCTCAGGCGATCCTTCTGCCTCAGCCTCCCAAGTAGCTGGGACCACAGGCATGCACCACCATGCCCGGCTAATTTTTTCTATATTTTAGTTGGCCAATTAATTTCTTTTCTATTTTTTAGTAGAGATGGGGTCTCGCTCAAGATGGGTGTATTTTTAATACCATTTTTCCAGAAATGAGTAAACTAAATGTGAAAATCCCTAAATGGCTTGACCAATGTCACACAGCTCATAAGTGCAACATCCAGGATTTAAAATTTGACTATTATCCTCGCGCTGCTTTTCCTTTCATGCAACCAAAACACAGTCCCAAAGAAAGATAGGATAGTATGTTTAAAATCCAACAAGGTGTGAACGCTGGATCAGTTACTCCTAATGTGATTATGTGGAAATTATATAACATCTCTGAGTTTGAGAACTTTTATTTCTAAAATGAGAGTTGGACAAAACTACTTCTTGCATGCACTTTATCTCCAAAATGTTGTTTCTAGCATTCGTGGAAAATTGAAAACGCAACACTGTTCAATGCAGCGCCATCTGGTGTTCACTAATGAGATTACTTGATGGTTCTTGTTAAACAAAAAGAAAAAAGAAATCAGTAAAAGAACTCCAAAATACACATGTAATAAATATGCGCTGTTTACCCAAGATACGCCCCACTGCAGATTTCATTCATTTCCTTGTATAATTTTTACAAAGTAGGTCTTAAAATAGCAAAAGCGTAGCCAACTGAATGGTCATACAACGTTGCATGCAGGGATAGACACTACCTTCACATACAAATGGGGTAGATTATACCAGCTCCTATTCACAATAAAATCAGTAATAGGACTCATCACATTTCTATGCAATTAGTGTTAAATACATTTTAATCCCATGTAGCTACATGCATTTGAACAGTAACCAGTACTATTGTATTTGAACTGTGTAATTATACACTGGATCTCTCAGTGGCACAATATGTATAATTATGAAGTTCTCTACAATATCAAAAAAAGAAACAACTGTGTGGTGCGTGGTGGAAGGCACAATGGGGTTATACTTCCTGTGATTCCACATCCCTTAGTTCAGTGCCTACTTAACTTCCTGTACAGTGTAATTAGACATGGGGTTGGGTTGGAAGACAAACGATGTCTAATATATTAACGGCATCTCTTATTCACAAATAGCTAAAGAGTATTCCACCAAGTTCATGCCAACAGCTTCCACTGCACATAATACAAGTAATTTTCCACTCCACATGGAGTCACACTAGTACTTTTTGGGCCTTTTAAAACAAGATTCTAAAAATATTTCCCCAAGCCACTCAAAATGCATCCCTAGTGTTGGTATTATATAGATTTTTCCAGATTTGTGAAACGTAATGTCACAGGGGGAGTGAAGGTGAATATGGTCTGCTCAGTAAGAAAACGTGCAAGCTAAGTACAGCTAAATGTTGTATTTCTTGTTTATTTTCTCAATAGATGAGAAGCTCTACAGAGGCTTTCTGAAGGACATGGCTAAAATATTTGGCTTATTTTTTGTAATACTTATGGCACTTAATTGTAAAGTCCTTCATTTTATTTTGTTTGAAAATTAATCGAATATCTACAGAATTTGGGAGAAAAGTCTTTATAGCAATTCATAGGAAAACTCTCGTGAGTATAAGCTTCACATGAGCCAATGAGACGATGTGCTTAAAGAAAGCATCTTGAGCAGTATTAGTGGGAGTACAATGTCCAAACTTCAGGAAGTAGCAGTCCCACAGTGAGTTGGTCAGGAGAATGTATGTTCTAAAGAAGGTAGGGGAAATGAGATCAAATTAAAAATAAATAAAACCTGAAAGAACTTATGTTTAACCTAGGCTTAGAGGGAAATCATATACCACCCAAATCAAAATTTTCAGATAATTAAAAGTACTATAGAAAGTCAAAAGGTGATGCAATAGAGCAGACTCACAATGCAGAAACTGAGATAAGGTGGAAAACGGACAACTTTCCTGAGAAAATAAAAGTTGAGCTGAAAACTAAATAATGAGAGAGCTGCACTTTTCAGAAGTCTCAAGGAAGAAATTCTAGGCAGGAGCAAAAGCAAGTGCAAGGTCCCTGGGGCCAAACAATGAAAGCAAACCAGAGAACATGAAGCAAAAAGAGCAGGAGGATTGTTAGCAGTGACCCTCATAATACTGTATGTGAAACCAGGTAAACATCCTGGATTCAAAAAGAGGCTAGCATTGTTTGGAAGTTAAACTGGGAAAGGGTAAATGAATTAAACAATCCAAACTGTGGAGTAAAATCATATGTGGAAATAGGTCATGTTGTAATGGAGTCCAATTTATTCTCCTCTACTTCAAAGAAGCTATTAATTATTTTAATTTAAAAGATCTTATGATACACAACAATTCACTTTATCTTTGTATGCTTGAGTTTTGGAGACATTTGCCATTTATCTCATTTCTATACAATTAAATGAGCATTAATGAGATGATGAAAACATTTCAGGATATTAAAAGCTATTTGTGGATTAATACATGATTAGTTTATTGCTGATTTGATAATTAATCAAAATGATTAGATTTTGAATATTAAGATATCCAAGAGAGTTGATTTTTCTTTCTATTTTTTTAGGATAGGCAGAGAAGGAGATTCTACAATTTCTTCCTATACAAGTTGTGCTCTTTCTTAGGAAGACCATATTGTCAAGTTTGTGAATATAAGCCCTATCACTCACAAAGCTTAAGAACTTGAGGAAGTCACTGCATCATTCTAAACTTGTTGCATCAATTGAAAAATGAGATTGTATTATACAGCATCTCTTTTTATAATTTTCTCCAATCTTCTAACATTCTGTGATTATTATATTTCTATTCTGTTCCAAGAGACTCTCTGTATATTCTTTCTCTTACAGTAAAATGTTATTCTTTTTTTAAAAGATTAATTAATTATTCATTTATTTTTATTTCAGGATATTATACACCTCTTATATTTTATTGTAATACAGTATTCCTATAATATATAATGTATATTAAGAATGTATAATCTTATAATAGTTTTAAAATGTGAATATTTTGACATGTTTTTCCAACCTTAATGTAATTTGTAACTTTAACAACATGATCTTCCCTGTCTATCACATATTCCTCATTTTATTTCACAAGATAAAGTTATTAGAAAAACAAAATTTCTTTTCAATGCAAAGGTAGAGAAAGATCTATTCATGGACAGTTTCGACTCATGATCTTAGGAACATATAAGATTTCAGTTCACTCTGGATTATCCTTCTTAGAGAGGACCTAAGAGTCTACCGATTAGAAACTTAAAAAAAAAAGTTAATTGTGATACGATATACATACCATAAAATGCATAATTTTAACTATTTTTAAGTGAACAATTCAGTGGCATTAAATACATTCACATTGTTGAGCAACCATTACAACGATCCATCTTCAGAACTTTTTTGATCTTGCGAAACTGAAACTCTGCACTCATTAAACAGTAACTCCACATGTCAGAAACTTTAAACTTTCAACTCTCATAGTGGCAAATAGATGGAAAATCACATAAGAATCAACTCTGGGAAGACTAACTCTCCCCTGAGGTCAAACAAGATCTCAGTCAGGAGTGAATACAGGATGCAAGATCAACAGAAGAACACCAACCTGCTTGAAATTTATCACTTAGAGGTAAGAATCAAGATCAGTTTATTCCCTGTCTTCTTTATTGGGCACAACTGCATAGAGAGAGACACAGGAGGAGCAGACTATAAAACCATAGGGATCATGTGCATCATTCTCTGGCTATAAGTAGCCCAGTGTTCCTCTCCACCTTTGCACATTGGTCTGCCAAGGACCAGATAGCACAATCCTGTGCAAAGAGGCACATCTTTCCTCCAAGAACTCATTTGTTCTTATGTAGAGTACCTACATTTAACTTAATTCCTTAGTGAAAAACTTCTAGAAGCACAAGATGTTTGGAAACCACAACCATCTCTGAAGGAGATATATATGTATCTCCTTTATCCAGACAGCTTCATGAATGTTTTATTTTTATTCCAATTCTATAAGTAAGGTGAAAATATGTAATGCTTTAATTTGCCCAAGTTCATGTCTATTGGAGTTGAGGTTCAAAGTGACTCCATAGCCCCTTCTATTTGTTCTGAAGTCTAAGGAAAGGTGTCTGGTAGGGAGAGGGGTCTTCTAGCACTTTCTCACACTCATGGGAGAATGGTGTCACTGTTGTATAGCATGACATCAAGTAAAATGTGAAATACACACTGTACACTGAAAGAATCAGGAACAAATTGGATGGCCTTTTCAAATGTGCTCTATGCTTCTGACTTGGAAAAATTCACGATGATTATCATGTTACTAATGTGAGCATTTTCTACTTTTAGAAGCATAAAATGTGCATTACTCAGTTGGCTTTTTCAGTATATTTAATAAAAAGTTTACTATTGAAAACTCAACTCTTGGAAACAAGCATATCCTAGTTGAAACAAAAATAAATTATCACTGCATGGTGTTTGTGCTATCCATTACCTTAGTACTTGGTCTATTTACTCCTCACTGCACTAGGCAATCCAATTCTCTTGTCAACACCCTGGGGAAAGAATGATATGTCCCAGGAAGTGTGTGGATATGTGTGTTTGTGGTAGGGGGTGGAGGTACAAACTGAAACAAGACTTGGAGAGTTGTCTGTCTTTCCAGAAAGAATTAAAAACCATTTGGTTCTTGACCATGAAATTTCCTTCCAGACAAGAGTATTTAAACTCTGAAATCACACAGGACTGCAAGAAACTTTTCTGGTTAACAGCCAAGGATTTTGGAGTGAGACACATCTCTGAGACATTAAGTCAGACCAAATGTATTTATTTCATGGAAGAACAGGAAAGGAAGAAAATCAGATAGTCTGGTTTCAATACTTGGTAAGATATTCTTCAATTTTTTGAGGGGGGAGGTGCTTTAAGGGAAATTTTGTTTAAGATAAAGATCTACTACTGACAGGGAATTTAAAGGTAAATCCCTTCCTAATAAAAAGATGACGAATATGTTCTTATAAGGTGAATGCTGAGCTAAGCATAAATAATGTCTGACTTTTTATTTCAACTAAATAATTTTTAAGAATAGCTATTTGGTACATTGAGGACACATGCTGGTAGAGGCTATTAGCCAAAAGCCCAAGATTTGTCCACTATAAGTTTTTTTTTTAATAACTTACTAAGTGTTCATTATTTGTATCTAGGTTGAATGGGAGTGGGTATAAGATAGTTTACATAAACTCTTGAGCTATTGATCAAATGAAAGTTTTTAATGGTGTCATACTGAAAGTATCATGCTATATTTCCATAGGAAAGACATTTTAAGGCCAGACCCTAGTCAGAAATTCTATAATTTCTCCAATAGAAGTACAGTAAAATATTTTCCTCCACTTAGTCACAGCTAGGGCAAAATATAAAGAAAACATAAAAGAATTCAGAGCACAAGGAAGGACAATAAGCCATAGCATGTCACAAATGGGATGAGAGAACAATTTCTGGATATAGAAAATAATTTATACAAGGCATTTTGCAAAGCCCATTGGAGAGAAGCAGATTTGTTTTCACAAAACAACTAATAAAAGTCTGAGAAAGTCTATGGAGACTGATCATATGTTTTCTGATAGAAGAGTAGTATTGCGACATAGAACTCCATGGGGTAAATACAGATTAGGAATGTGTGAGGGATTCAGCAGAAACTAAAGGAAAAGAATAAAGACCAGAAATGAACAGAGAAACTTCTCTAAACCGCATTAGCTAACCATTTTTATATTGAGGAGGAATTGGAAACTTACACTCTAAACTCACTATGAAAACATTTGTTGTTCATGTTATAGAACCATGTTTTCACTGACTACACTGGAAGCAATTTATAACTTCCACTCCACAGTTTGGGTTTTTTTTACAAGATAGCCTTTGGTTGACTTTAAAAATATCCAAATTAAAGCCAACATTTCTATTCTGAAGGATAACAGAGGCAGGAAAGACAGTATCTAACTATGTGGGATAAGTTATTGTGATCAGAATATTCAAGAAAGGTAAGAATTCTTTCTAACTTAACATGCTAAACCAGGCTTATTACTGTTAGTATTTAAACAACACACATTTGTAAAAGATAAAAAAAAAATAGTGTAAGACCTTTGCCTTTGAGATTCTTTTACCATCCAGAATAGAGTTGGCAAATGTCATTTATCCATTTTCTCTTATCACATCTATATTGCATCTGAATGCCCAAAATTTCTTTTTTCTTCAGGCCTTTCTTATCTATTCTAACCTTTCCTCTCTACATCACTTTTCCATTCTTCAAAATCATCCTTTCATAGTGAGCCAAACTAATGCAATACGCAGCTTAAAGCACTGATATGCATGAATAAAAGACTAGTTGCTGATAGTATTATGATTCCACTATTTTAAAAAATATCTTTCATTAAACAATGCAACAAAACACCTAGTCTGTATCTAACAAATAATTTCAATTTATTACAACTTCTTGTCAAAGGCAATCTGCTATACACTAGAGAATATATTATATTTTTAAGTTGTATAGAGAAAAACAGACTGCAAAGAGATTTCAGATAAGGGAGACATCACATGCAATTAGTGGAATTCAGTGAGAAAGGACTTTGCAGAGGAGGTTGCATTGGAGATGACTCCTGAATAATGATACAAATTTAAGAAGAGACATTGGAAGGTATTTTGGGGGAAGGGGAATGCAGATGGGCAGTTAGGCAGACTGGAGCAAATGCTCAAGGGTGGGAAAGTCCAGAAAGATATTTGGAAATTGTTCAAGAATATGATAAGAGCAGATAAGAGGGGGTTATAAAATGTTGCACCATAATCTGCAAGCTAAAGTTTCAAAAGGAGGCAGTGGCTTGATCAGAGCTGTGCCTTAGTGAGGTGAACCTGGCACAGGGTTTACAGGCAACTGGAGGGAAATGATCAGAAGTCTGAGTGAAAACTGTTAAGAACCTAAGCTATAGTGGAATTACTAGGAATGCAAAGGAGAAGAAATCAAATTTATAGAACTTGGGAATTTGGGTAAGTGAGAAGTATGGAGTCAAAGAATATCCTGTGATTCAGAATTGGATGCCTGGAAAATTTGAAATCCAGGGACAGAAAAAGGCTATTTTGTTTGATTTTAGTCATATTGTATCTGAGAACTATTAGAAATAGCCAATTAATGGTAAAACCTTTCATAAGCAAAAGTCCTTTCTGTTTCAGAATTTATAATAATAACAAAATATCTGAACTACTGTTGTTTCCTAAACAATTAATTCTTAAGGGAAAGATACATGTTATATTACTGTTGCAAGAATCACAAGACCAGAAGGAGCTTGTTAAATGTTTAAGTCCACATTCTCACCTAATGCTCCACACTCCCTCTGCAAATTTCCCATCACAGGTGGTAAACACTGGAAAAGGGAGGATAATTGTCTACAGCAACTACTGGTTGACCAAAGTTGAGGAAATTACTTATCCTCCCCATATCTTAGATTTCACATCTGTACAGTGAGATGTTTGTATAGTGATTAATGATGCACACCCATCTGTTTACATAGAATTGTTGTAAGAATTAAGTGAGATAAAAAGCAAATGCCCCTAAAACTGTCTATAAGCTGCAAGGCACAATAAATTATGTGGCATCATAGCACTGGTAGTTACTGTGTAATGGTAGCAGATACTGGTGTTATGGCTATTGGAGTGACTAAAACCATTTCTACTAAAACATCCATTGCTACTTTGGTTATTGCTACTGATATTGAGACCATTTTTTAAAAATGGAATCTTCACCTCTGTCAAGATATAGTCAATTGGCCATTTGATTAGCTCATCCAGGGTCTGTTACAGAACAATAGCAAAGGAATAAAAATGGTATAAACTAACAGAAGTTGGGACATAATGTAGTAAATGATGATAAAAAAATAAAAATTAAAAGATAAAAAGCAGTGGCAGGGAAAGATAAAAGACAAAAAAAAAAAAAAAGATAGAAAGCAAATCAAAGAGCGGTCACTGACTTTACAATGAGGAAGAAAGGAAGAAGACTAGGCACAAGTTCAGGGGAAAGGGTTTTGAACTGATTTTCCCTGAAGAACCCTAGGAAGTTAGCAGACCCAGGAAAAGGTTGTGGTGAAGAGGTGGAATAAAAACAGAAGAATCATTGGAAAATCACTATACTGAATATTTTAATATCCTACCTGGTGCAAAGAGTATCAGTAATCAGATGTCTACTTCAAAAGCAGAATTTCTAAGCATTCTTCTAGAGACATTTATCTAGAAATGCAAGATTCGAAATCAGCACATATGGGGAGAGGTGAAGATAAGGAACAGTTTAAAACAAAAAACTGAAATCAACATTCAGACACTAAATGATCATAACTATGCCTCCTGCTGAGATACTAAGCAAAAACAGTGGCTGCCAGATATTTCCCTGGGAAAGGTTTTCAAAAGTGTCATCTGTAGATAAACTGAAGATCTTCAAAGAAATGGCATCCATATATTAATATTAATATTTTGGAAGACAGTGCCCTAGCAAAAGAGGTAGCTGCCCACCCAATTAGGGTCTAGCTTCCTATTCTTTGGCCCATCAGTACACGAAGGGCTTCCAAATTGATCATTTTAATGTCTCCCCTTTATATAACATGGAACAATTAAAGATCACTGAAACTTAATGAAAAACTTCAATACAAAAAAGCAGAAAAATACATAAAAATGATATTTCAATCTAGAAGAAAGAGAGAACTCTTTCAATTGATCAAATTTTTAAAAAGTAAATAATTACTGTCTCCACAAATAGGAATTAATGTGCAAAAATTTAAAACGCTATGCAGACAAAAATCAGAAAGCGAGAAAGAACTCTTCAAAATTAGAATATTACAAAAAAAATAGTAATACAACTAAAAGTTTTAAAGATAAATTTGACAAAAATCTTTTAGGAAGTAGAACAAAAAGACAAAAAATTAGAAAATATAAATTAGAATTTACATAGAGGATCAAATGTAGGAAAAATAATATCTAACTTAAAAAATCCCAGAAATCACAGATGGAGAAAATAAAAGGAAAAAAATCACCCAAAATAATGTCACAGAACTAAAAAACATGAGTGAGTCTATAGACTACCTGATATAATCAATGGAAAAGACTTAGCTTTAAGCCAGTTGTCCCCAGTTTTTTGAATATCAGTGATAAAGAAGATTTTTAGTCTTTTAAAGGGAGGAAGAAAATGCCACATACATAAGATAAAAACTTCAGATTTCTCAGTAACAAGTATGGACTGTATAGGAGGTAATGGTCTTCAAAAATCTGAAGGCACATAATCTTCAACCTTGAATACTATGCCACATCGGAATACTCACCCAGTGTGAGTGCAGAATATTTCCCCATTTTTTTCCATGACAGGACTCAGAGATATACCTTTTTTCACTCTTTCTGAGGAAATAATGATATGCTTCAGAAAGTGAAGAATTAAACCCCAAAAACAGATCAACTCAGGAAATAAGAAAAGAATTATGGAAAAGAAGAATCCATTAAAAATGTGGATTTAATAGAATGATATAGCACTTGAAACCAAAATAAGGGTATGTGTTGCCAATCCTCAGTAGGTCCAGTTAAAAAAGGATATGTGAATAGCATATTGTTGGATGAAAGGTAAATTATTGGATTAAAGGTAAAGTATTTCCTCCAAGAAGACAAAAGAGCAATATGAAAAAAGGAATATCATCATATTATTTCTTGACTTTGTCATGGTATTTACATGGTTATAGTGATATCAAAACTAATTCAACTAAAAATGGTGATAGAATGATAGGAAGACTATTAGAATTATAAATATTTATCTGCTATAAAAATAGTACTTTGGTTTAAGTTAGGGTGAATAATCTTTCTGGTTTGCTTTCTAGGACAGCCCATAGAAGGGAATAATATTATGAGAGGTGACGAGGAAAGGGAATCCCTTTATTATTGTTGTTATTATTATTATCATCATTACCATTGTCAGTAGTAGTATTATAAAACTTCGGACAGTATTTGTTTTTTTAACTTCATTGTATAACAGTTGGAAAATAAAGAATTTAGTATTACATCTGTCCTTGCTGTCATTGTTATGTATTGCTCTATGCCATTTCAAAACAATTGCTCAAAATGTGAATCAGGCAAAAATACTATTTGCCAATGTGAAGCCAAAAGATATTTCTTTTGACTTAATATTAAACAATTAAATTTTGTCAAAATGATGTGTAGGCCTATCCACAGCACACAGTATTTAAAGATTGGCTCTTTCATGTGACAAAATGACAGGCTGACATTCTTGTATAATTTCACATAGACTCTAAAAATCTTCCCTGTATCTTTCTGAGTATATGTATGATAAAATTGTTTTATGGAGTCAGAATTGTATTTTTGCACAAACCACAGAAAATTGAATGATAGGAACATTCTGCTAACAATATGGATAATGTCCCTCTAGTACACATTACCAAAATGCGGCAACATCCAAGAGATATAAGGGGTTAGACTCTTTTAAACAATGGAGCATCACTGTAATTCAGACAGAGGTCAGATGGAACCTAATTGAGTGTTATAGAACATAGAAATTATCATTACTCTCTTATAAGCTATGTCTTTATCGAGTTTTATTGTGATCTTTAAATCCCACCATGACAGAAATGCAAGTTCAAACAGTCTTTGTTCCAAAGAGTCACAGTCTACCTAGAGTCAAATTATAGCCTTGTACTTTTAAGACTGCAGAGGCTGTTAACCACTTCACTTCATTTCACTAGAGAGCAGGGGGAAACACCACTAAGATGAACCAAGGCAAAGGTCTAATGAGACACTGACATTTAAGAAGGAAAGATTTGTTTCATAAGACCCAGATCCATGCTCCATGGACCCTATTCAGATAGCGGTTTGCAGCCAAGTAAAATGTGAGGGTTAGATGCTGTGTCCTTGATACGATTGAATCAGCAGGAGAGAGTGGCTGGCTGGCTAGTTTAAACTGTGCATGCTTCAGCAGATTTTCAGTGCCAGTTACAAAATATGATTCCCTTGTCATCATGTGTACATTCAAGGCATGTTCATCATTAATTCACAGGTCAACCAAAATGAAGAGAGTGAATGGCATTGAATGCAAAAGACCTCTACCCTATGGTGATAATACGGGACTTTGGGGAAGTATTCTTTTAAAGATGTCTTCCATTCAGTTTTATACAGATATCTGTGTTCTTCCTTCAGTTTTGGAGTTTTTCATAACTTCCACCTTTCCATTTGAACCAGAACACAAACCTCACATCTGTTTTTGACATTCCTGGGAGACTCCATAACACAAGTTCTGAAAATACCTGGAGCTGACTGTCCTTTCAAATACTAAACACCTCAATATCTCCTATTCTTAAATTTTAATTTATATGCTTCAATATTTTTACATTTTGACTAAATCTGTGCAAGACTTATCCACTCTAAATCAAATCTGGGAAACGTTTGGTATCAAAGTTAGTTTCCACATAGCTGAATCTTCTGAGAGCTTAAGCCATGAAAGGTAAGATATGATTCTCATTTCCAATGATGATGTAGTGCAAAATGTTAAGAGTTGGAGTGTTAGAATTTTTATATCATAAGAGAAAAAACAAAAACCAAGCTATAAGGATACAGAAACTGTTCAGACAAAAAAATGTCTACATATATACATATATATGTATATTGAACATTTGCCCACTTAAATCTGCATAAAAATCAAAAACCTCTGTCCATTTTCCTAAAATAAGTTTGGGCAGACTCTCAACATTCTGGAATGCCAACAAAACCGTTTTTACAATCCCACATGCTTTAAAACATTCACTTATTAATATGATAATTAATAAAAACCAGAAGTTTAAATTATTATAAAAGCATCCCTTTTTAGTTATGTAAACTATGTGCATATAATACTAAATATTTAAATACAAACTGAATAATTTGATTATCAAGATATTTGAAAACATTTAGTAACAAAAAATTCCAGATATTTGACTGATCATGTATTGCCATTTTAAACACATGTTAGTGGCCGGGTGCGTTGGCTCATGCCTGTAATCCTAGCACTCTGGGAGGCCGAGGCTGGCGGATCTCTCAAGGTCAGGAGTTCAAAACCAGCCTGATCAAGAGCGAGACCCCGTTTCTAC
>VBSM01001265.1:51577469-51594978 GCA_008086735.1 Cheirogaleus medius
TTGAAGTCTGTAGGGAACAGATCTGGGGCTCGAGGATAGATCAGCCTGTAGGACCGTCTGATTGTAACATCAGCAACACCAGCAAAATCTCCAATTTCTTTTTGGGTCTTCTTCTCAGCTGATGCTCGTGAGGCCATGTAAATAGCTGCCGCTGCCACAGAAATGGGGCTCCTCCCAGGAACCAAGTCCAGTTCCACAGCTTTGGGGGCTATATGTGTAGCTGCCATCTGCACTTGTTTAGGAAGACAAAGGTTGGAACAGAACCTGGACAGGAAGTCTCCAGTTGTAATCAAATCCACACTGGTTTCTAAAGCTTTCAAAATAAGTTTAAAACATCGACCAATTCTAGACAGTAAAGACAATATGAGCCCAATGATAAGTGGGAGTCATAGAATGGGGCAAACTACCAACTATAATTGTATATATCAATGTTAGTGATTGTAACCTTATATCCTAAATTATTTAATCTCCTTTCTTTTAGGGTGTGTTTTCACCTACCATCTTGGGACTCAAAAGTGAAGACCAGTCTACTCATTATGCAAGGGAATTTTTGGAGATAAATTGTAAATGAAAATATTAACAAAGGAGTAGGAGCAGAAAAAGAAGTCCACTTTCTTTCTGAGTAGATAATGTTTCGGTGCTACATGATTCAAATAATCATGCTTTAGTCAGGATTCTCTAGAGACATAGAAGTGAGTTTATATATATATATACATATATATATATATAGAGAGAGAGAGAGAGAGATGAGAATTTATTAGGGGAATTGGCTCACTTGATTATGGAGGCTGTGAAGGCCCATGATAAGCCACCTGCAAGCTGGAGAACCAAGGAAACTGGCAGTGCAGCTCAGTCCAAGTCTGAGGGCATTAGAACCAAGGAAGTCCATGATGGAACTCTCATTTCAAGGCCAAAGGCCTGAGAGCCTGGGAAGCTACTGGTGTGAGTACTGGAGTCCAAAGGCCAGAGAACCTGGAGTTCTGATATCCAAGGGCAGGAGAAAATGGGCAGCCCAGCTCTGGAAAAGAGCACGAGAATCTGCCCTTCCAGCTGATGGATGGTGCCTGCCCACATTGAGGGCTGATCTTTTCCACTCAGTCCACCAACCCAAATGCCAGTCTCCTCTGAAAACACCTTCACAGACACACCTGTTGCAACCCAATCATTCTAATCAAATGCCAAAGCACCTAAGTCTCCCTTTTGGCAGAAGAGGGATGGATTCAGTGCCCACTGAAGTACTCAGAATAAGTAATGCTTTACCAGCAATCTGGGTATTCCTTAATCCAGTCAAGTGGACATCCCAAATCAACCATAACACCATCTTTTCATTTTTTAACCTTCACTGAAAGTAAATCCTTTTTTATACTTAAATCCCTTATACCATTATTTTCTGCTGTCTTTTTGTCATCCCTTGTAAAAAGAAAAATTTAGAGTTAAACGTTTCTCCCTGAGTTTCCCTTTAATAATAATAATTATATGTTTTCTCCTTTTCCTCTCCCCTTTCCTTCCTGTATCAGTCAGGGTCCAACAAGAGGAGTAGAATGGGTAAGAAATATATATTGAGATTTATTGCAAGAAATGGATATAAGTAATTGTGGAGACTGGTTAGGCAAGATCGAATCTGTAGGTTGGGCCATTGGGAAGGCCAGGCTGGAATTATGGGCATGGGCTAAAGCTGCCGCCCACAGGCAGAAGAGCCTCAGCTCCTTCCCAGAGGAGCCTCAGCTCTGCCATTAGGCCTTTAAACTAACTGAATCAGACTTACCAAAATTATTTGCTATAATCTCCTTTACTTGAAGTAAACTGATTATGAACTTTAATCACATCACGAAATATACTCACTGAAACACCTAGATTAGTATTTGATAGAACTGGAGAGTATAGCCTCATCAAGTTGATACACAAAACTGGCCATCAGACTTTTCTCCCCTATACTTACATTCTTTCTCTTCCCTTAGTAATATACAGGTTGAGGATCCCTTATCCTAAATGCTTGGAACCAGAACTGTTTCAGATTTCCGATTTTTTGGATTTTGGAATATTTGCATATGCATAATGAGATATCTTGGGGATGAGATTGAAGTCTAAGCAGAAACTTCATTTATGTTTTATATACACTTTATATACATAGCCTAAAGATAATTTTATATAATATTTTTAATAATTTTGTGCATGAAAATAAGTTTTGACTATGACCTATCACATGAAGTCAGGTGTAGAATGTTCCACTTGGTGCTCAAAGAGTTTTAAATTTTGGAGCATTTCAGATTTTGAATTTTTGTATTAGAGATGCTTATCCTGTATTGGGTACATGATGTGTTAGTCAGATCTGAATAAGATAGGTGTCTACACAGTGAGACAGAATTGAGGAGCTGCTGTGGTCTAGAATGAGGCATCAGAGCCCAGTTGGGGAAGATAGGCAACCTTGGGGGGGATGGCAGAAGCAATGATTCAGAGTTGGGTATTAGAGCCTGAGCAGAGTGAGGAGGCATTTATGCAAGAAGGTGGCCTGGTACGGGAGGGGAGGCCTGCATGGAGTGAAGAGGGTATCCACAAGAGAGAGCCAAATCTAGCAGTGATCTGGTATAAGATGTCAAAAAGCTTCAGAGGAAAGAAGACTATGTCTATATGGGGGACAGTGGAAGTGGTGGCCAAATAAGGATTGTGTGTGTGTGCGTGTGTGTGTGTGTGTATACACAAACAAGCCCATATTCCCTAAATTCATCCACATAGCTGGCCTGGGAACAGCAGTTTCTCAGTAGCAATGAGCATACTCATAGCTATCATCTTGGTTTCAAATAGCACTCTTCACCCACAAATCCATAACTCCTTGGGGAAATAGCTTACTCCAGGACTGGGGCAAGTTAAGTACCTTATTGTTTCAAACAGTAAGAAAGTACTCAAAAAGTGATAGGGATATGCTAAAAGTATATGGAAGCCAGCTTCTGTGGGGCTTCCACTGGGTAAATATGGGAAAACTGGGGCAACAAAATAAATAATGAAAGTAATGGATTATTACTTATTGAATAAAAATTATATCTACTGATATAAATAAATAAATTGAAAGTTGATAGAGGACAGGATATTCTTATAGTCCCAAGTATCTCTACTCAAAATACTTATTATTTACAAATGGAAAGAGGTTAAATTTACAGTGTAGAAGCCTGGCAGATACTACCTTGACTTAAGTGATTAAAGTTAACATCATGGGTAATGGGACAAGTTGGAATTGTGAACTACCTTAGCAAATGCAGTTAGGATGGCATCACTTCTTTAATATTTCTGCTAAAGATGAATAACCTGAACTTAATTCTGAGGACACATTAGACACATAAAAACTGAAAGACATTTCTCAAATAGTTGGCCTACACCATTCCAAAGTATTTAGATGATGAAAATCAAGGAAAGATGGAGGAATTGCTTCAGATTAAAGAAGAAGCCTAAAGGGACAGAAGAATACTCATTTCATTCTTCCAGTAACTTTGAGAAGAATGCAAGGTGAATATTGTTATTCTGATTAGATAACAAGAGACCTGGTCATCACGGAAATAAAAGGACTTGACTAAGATAACATAGTACATATCAAATGTCTATGAAAAAGACTTCTAGTTAGGGAGGAATTTGGCAATTATATATCTATTCAGATCTTTGAAAATGTAGGGAACCAACAATTACTATTTTTAAGTATTATTTTCAGTATATCCCATGAAACAGTGCTTTTCAAACATTACTGGGCATACAAATTACCTAGGGATCTCATTAAAATGTCAATGTCAATTCTGATTCTGTATGTCTAAAGTACAAACTGGAGTTTTGAATTTATAATGAGTTTCCAGGTAATGCTGATGCATCTGGTTCACAAACTACACTTGGACTCACATGTTTCTTTACTGACATAAGGCATGGATAGGGTAGCATCATAATATAAATAATTAGATAAATACTGTATACGCTGGTACTAGGCTTGCACGACTGTAATAATTTGTTAAATACATCACAAATGGAAATAAAGGTTCATTTTTCTATGTTTGATTCCTTGAGACAATTATATATTCCTGCTACTTTTAAGCTAGCTGTATTCAGACACTCAAAGTTGCTGTGATAGGTGTGTGCATGCCTTTAAGTGCCAGTAAAAAGAATAAATCCCTTTTAATGGCTGATCAAAGTTCTCAACCCGCTCATCTTTTCTCAGCAAATTTAATCTTATAATCTCCAATTGGCTGGATGCATTATGGTTCATGTTTTGTCTGCCCCTGAAACAGCAGAAATGGGCCTCTGCCAGAAAGGGCTATTAGATTAAATGGACAATTAATGTGATTCCCTGTGCCAATTCCTGTGAAGTTAAGCCAAAAGACTAAAGTGACACAGACTAAACATTTACCGTAAAATGGAAGTGACGTGGAGAAAAAGTACTAGAAAATTTGTTATCTAGAAAGGAACTATTCTGCATTCAAGGAATAGTTTCCTCTACAATCCTTGTGACTAAAAATTATAACCAGCTGGCACCAGTGCCTTCTAAGAGATAAAAGTACTTTGATCTAAGAGAATAAATCTTTGAGTTTGAACCAGCGAGTACATTAGTATCTTATTTTCCAAGGATATTGTTTCACATGCCATGCACCTGTTTTCCCAGAATCTTCCATATGCATTGAATTCCTCACTCTTCTTAAAACCTAGCTCTGCTCCAGAAATGTCACAATTTATTGAATACCCAAGTAATTAAATCAAATTGTCACCAAAATTTATTAGACAGGCAGACAGACAGCCGTAAATGGGGATAAAGCAAAACAAATTGAAAGTTTGCACTCTTCAGTCAAAATGATGACAAGTACAGTTATCAAATCTAAGCTATATTAAAAATCCAGGGCTTCCACCAATCCAGACATAGTTCTTAGACAAATTGTTTAGAAAAACCTTCTCATAGTTCCCCTAATTATATTTTAGCCAAGAAGATTATGAGAATAAAATACATAAATAAACATGTCCAGGAAAAACAAAAAGGCAAAAAGAATACAGGAATAAATATATGCAATAATAAAAGTAAAGAACAATTTGATTTCCTGAAACATAGCGAGAGGTAGAACAGAGTAATGGTATGTTTCCTATCAAGGAAATTAGTAGTTAATATTTTCTTTTTAATTATTTCTCCACTCTTGAAGCTTAGTACTATTTGAATTTTGCCTGAACAATGCCCTGATTATTAGAAATAAATGTATTTTTCTAAATAAAGCAATAGAATATATGAAAAGGACTATTTTGAGAACATGAAGTTCTTGGTGTGAATATCTGGTTCAATTTGCCCCTAAAGACCACAAAGGCTTGTGTCTAAGAAGCTCAATCATGCTTACCACATAGAATCATTTTTCTGTTTTTCTGAGTGTCAGAATTTATAGCATAGAATAGTGAGGTGGTCATAAGATATTTAAGATACCTTATTGGAACAGAAAGATTAAACCTTCATTATCTTAGTCCATTTTGTATTGCTATAGCAGAATACTTGAGACAGGGTAATTTATAAAGAACAGGAATTTATTGGATCACAGTTTTGGAGCCTGGGAAGTCCAAGAGCATGGCAATGACATCTGCTTGGCATCTGATGAGGGCCTTCTTACTGTATCATCCCATGGCAAAAGGTGGAAGGGCAGAGATAGTGAGAGAGAACAAGAGTGGGCTGAACTGGCTTTTATAATAAAACCACTCTTGGAAAACAATTGTATTCCCATAATAATTAATAATTGCATTAATCCATTCATGTGGACAGAGCCTTCATGACCTAATTACCTCTTAAAGGTCCCAAATCTCAACACTTTTACTTTGTGGATTAAGTTTCAACACATGAATTTGGGGAACACATTCAAACCATACATGCTGTCCCTGCCTCCCCCCCAAATTCATGTCCTTCTCATATGCAAAATGCATTCATTCCATCCCAGCAAACCTAAAAGTCTTAACACATTCCAGCATCAACTCAGAACTCCAAAGTTCATTGCCTCATCTAAATCAGATATGGGTGAGACTCAAGGCACATTCATCTTGAGACAAATTCCCCTGCAGCTATGGGCCTTTGGAATCAAAACAAGTTATGTGCTTCTAAAATACAATGATGAGATAGGCATAGGATAGGCATACTCATCCCAAAAGGGATAAATAGGGAAGAAGAAAGGTATAATAGGACTCAAGTAAGTCCAAAATGCAACAGGACTGCCCACATTACATCTTAAGACTTCAAAATAATTTTTCACTCCACGTGCACTTTCTTAGACAAACTGGGTGGAGAGTGGGCCTCCAAAGCCTTAGGCAGCCCCACCGCTATGGCTTTCCTGGGCTTAGCCTATGAAGCAGATTTCATAAGTTGGAGTCTTGAGCCTGACTCTCTCCCAGGCTGGAGTTAACATGCTGATAGCTTTATAGTTCTGGAGTTTTGGAGGTAGCCCCAGTCCCATGACTTCACCAGGCATTGCCCTGATGGGGACTTCCTGTGGCAACTCCATCCTTGGGGCAAGTCTCTGCCTGGCCCCCCAAGCTGCCTAAAACATCCTTTTGTTGGGTTTGGCAATCTTGTTCTGTGTTCTCAGTTTTTGGTATGCTCTTGGCCAAAGAGTGACCAGACATACCAAAGTAAGGCAAGCACTAGGTGAAATTTATTAAGGGGGAACAAGATAGGTATATAGAGCAAGAGCAAGATATAAGTTTACAGAGCAAGATTAATACACCACAGATGACAACTAGACTCATTGTTGTTGCAAGAGATCTTGGTTATGGTCTGGATCTTATTTTATAGTGTCCAGATAGGGACCCCACCCCCACCCTGTGGTTCAGATGTCATCATGGAACCACTTTGACAGGCAGTTGGGAGTTACATGACCTGAGTCTTACTGTGCATGTGGATCTCCCATGAGCTGCTTTGAAAGCTCATTGTGGGGGGGGGGGCGGTGAGGAGTGAACTGTAATGTAGATTTACACTAATGACATGATAAATAGCCCTAAGTCACCTTCTAGACTCTATTGTACCCATGCCATGCCACTTGGCCCATGGACTAGAGAGTCCTCTGCATTCTTTTGTAGTTGTTGTGCTAAGTTCTGATTGGTAGATGGTCAGGGTAGGGTGTTCCCTTCTTCCCCAGGTATGGTAGTTGGTTGAGATAGGATTAAGATGGGGCAGCACCAAGACAGAGGTCTGGGGCCTGCCCTTGTCTTTATTCCAAGGTGGGACAACTGCTCAAGGGAGCATTAAGGCAAAGTACCCACTTTCATCCTGAGAAGATCCAGAATACTTTGCTGTCTACCTAACACTTTTAAATTTAGGTGGAGGCTACCATGGCCCCAGAGCTCTTGCATTTTGTCTGCCTGCAGATTTACCACCAGACAGATGCCTCCAAAGTTTGCCACTTGAACCTTTTGAAGCTATGTCCCAAGCCACACCTCTTTCATTTCTCCTCCTTCTCCAAAAATCATGCTAACATATTTTATGACTGTTTTTATTTTCCTCTAGGCTCATAGTATTAATATCATACAAGAATATACACACTTGCATCTTTAAGTTTATTTATCATCATGCTTTATGAAAATAAAATAAATTAGGCACACATATATTTCTCCATCCTGTTTTTTTATCTACAACTTCCTGGTGTTGTAGATGTGCAATCGTTCATTGCCAAAGTAGATGCATATTCCTTTTTCAATGCCTGTAGCAGCTTTTAAATTTTTGACTCATTACATGCACAGAGCAATATTAAATACTAATGGTGACACCAGGTTATCTCTTTATAGTTTTATTGTCTTATTGAAATAGATTTAGTGTTTCACCACTGTGAAAATGAATGCCATGGAATTTCATAAATAGTAATTATAATTTTGTAGTACTTGCTTCCATTTATATTTTGCTTCGAGTATTATTAAAAATAATAGCTAAATTGTATCAAATTCCTTTTCAGCATCTATTTATATGACTAAATTGTTTTCTCCTTTAATTGGTTGCTATAGTGAATGATAAAGGTAGATTTGTAGTGTTGAATCATGTTTCCCGAAATAAACTGACAAGCAATCTTTGATTATGATCACTGGGTACAGGTCACTAGGGTCTGACCCTCCCCACGCAAGGCTTAACATTTAGACATGTAAGAGTAGACAACTTCCTTGACTAGTTAGCTGACCTAAACTCACTTCTTATGAGTCTGGCTATATCTGAGCAACCATCTTTTTCAAGGTACAAATATGTTGCCTTTACCCCTTTAAATACAAAATATGTTATTGTGAGAATCAAGAATCCACAGGATTTATTGTCTGGAGCACTGGCTTATATCATCCACCTCTCTGAGTCCTATTTCTTGTCACCGGTCTTAGGATTTCAATGAGACTTTGATAACAAACTTATATGGACTTTTTTCAAATTAAAATTTACAAACATTTGATGTAATAAAATCTTCTTAGTTTGATATTTTAAGGAATTAAAACCTAACAATCTTATTGGAGACATAAGAATTGGTATCCATTGGCCCTTTGATAGATTGTACTGAGAAGGGGGCAGGAGCTGTACTGGGAGAAGGAGACAATGTTCTTTGTCACACCAAAGAAAACAAGCTTTTGCAAATTCACATCTCACCTAGGCCTCAAATTGTTTGTTACAAGGTCAATTTGTTTTCATTAACTGAAATTCTATAGGAGATACGGGTGACCTAAGTGCACTTGCTTAGCTTAGTGTCAAGTGAATGAGTTTCTGGTATAGAGTTTTTGTCTTTTATTATTCTTTGTGAAGGAAAAATATGTTCATGGCTTCTAAACACTAGAGGAAATTTTGGCTTATGCCAGTGTTCACACTAGTGCAAAACTTCCAATGTAATTCATATTCACATATTCTGAATTTCATTCACAGTTTATCCTACTAGAGTAGTCCCAGCACTTTGTTATATTCAACTGTTAAAATTTCCTGGTTCACACTGTTATGCTAATTGATTTAAACAATATTAAAACTTAAAAAAATTTTTGACAGACTTTAAGGCAAAACTCTCTGCTGCAATGCTAAAAGTCAGGTTTTTCTGTGTAGAATTTTTAACTCTTATATTCATTTTGTAGTTTACAAAAGCTAGAGTAGTATTTCCCAATGCTTTTTCAAGCATGTTAACAATGTAAATCTTCTATCAGAAATCCAGAAATGAGTGAGGGATAGTACAAAAGAAGGTATGGAAAGAAAATCTACTTGAAAATGGTATTGTTGAAAAGGAAGCATGAAGGAGAGGTCATCCTTGAGACCTGCTCCTCAAACCAGCAAGACTAAATTGTAAACTTTTGGAATTATAAAATTTCCATTGCAACTATAAGGCACTATCAATTTTGAGAATGTAGCAATCTGCTGTACAGCCTATATTATGGTCTGAATATCTGTATCCCCCTAAAATTCATATGTTAAAAGTTAATCACCAATGTGATGGATTTAGGGGGTGGAGACTTTGGGAGGTAATTAGGTCCTGAGGGCAGAGCTCTTATTAACAAGATTAGTGATCTTATAAAAGGGGCCCCAGAGAATTGCCTTGCCTCTTCCACCATGTGAGGACACAGCTAGCAGACAATATCTGTTAGAAAGGAAACAGGACCTCACTAGACACCAAATCTCCTGATGCTTTGATTTTGGACTTCCCAGTCTCCAGAACTGTGAAAAATAAATTTCTGTTGTTTTTAAGCCACCCATGCTAAGATATTTTGTTATAACAGCCTGAATGGACTACCGTGTTTCCCCGAAAATAAGACTTACCCATAAAATAAGCCCTAGCAGGATTTCTAAGCATTTGCGCAATATAAGCCCTACCCCGAAAATAAGACCTAGTGATGGACATGGCTACGCAGCGTATCTGCACAACCTATGCATTTCGTCTCAGAGCAGTAAAGAAGACGAGCATCCCTTCTCATCTGCCCCATGAGAGCTCTATTGCTCCACATGAGAGATTGGGGCTAATGGTTCTAAAGGAAATAGAGTCGCAAGAAATTCAGGATAAAATTCGGGGTTTGGAGAGTTATGATGATGTTCCAGAAGAAGACAACTTAACTATATTTGAATAAATGTAGATTATTGTACTGTACTTAAAAAAAATAACAAATCCCCTGAAAATAAGCCCTAGGGGGTCTTCTTGAGGAAAAACAAATATAAGACATTGTCTTATTTTTGGGGAAATACGGTAAGACAACCTAATTAAATTAAATATTAATATTTGCTACACATTTTTATATTATTAAATTAAATGATGAAGAAAAAGAAAATTAGGATTCCTTTTTCCTGCCAATAACCTTTCCAAAAAGGGAGGATTCTTCTCATTACTTGTGGTTTACTGATTTACAATTATCTCTTAATTGACTTTTGATAACCACATTGAATATTTAATATTATACTATCATTAGCACATTTATTATTCATCTAAATCATACAATTGTGGCAATTAAGTTGGCTGCCTTTTAAGCACTTGGTTCATTGATCTTTAATTACACTTATAAAAATTGCACTGAACAGGAAAGTTGCTAAGTGACACAAATCCATTTTGTTGTCCTAAAATTTGTGAACACTTTACGAA
This sequence comes from Cheirogaleus medius, assembly GCA_008086735.1. Taxonomy (NCBI): domain Eukaryota; kingdom Metazoa; phylum Chordata; class Mammalia; order Primates; family Cheirogaleidae; genus Cheirogaleus; species Cheirogaleus medius. The sequence continues at coordinate 51,588,029 of VBSM01001265.1, forward strand.
AATTTGTTAGATAGAAATTAAATATTCAGTGATCTACTATTTATTTATATGTTATACAAAGTTTCCTCTTCTCTTAATCATTCATTTTTGAATTTATTCATTCTTAAATATTTAATGAGTCCCTGCTATGTCCCAGGCACTGTACTAGGTGCTGGGTATCAAATAATTCAAATTGGTACTAGTGGTATTAAGGGGCAAATAAAAAAGAGGTAAACATTAATTCCAGACTTGAAGGATGGAACAAGTTAAGCCACTGAAATAAACAAAAAGCATCATCCAGGCCTCTTCTTTCTCTCTGAATCCTTTGCCATAAACTAGAGAAGTTGAGCATCTTAAGTCTAAATCCTACTTCTAATCCTTAGTATCTGTGTGAAGTTGGGCCAGTGACTTAACCTCACTGTGCCTCACTTTCTAAATCTTTCGAATTAAGATGATTTTAGAGGGCACTTATGAGAACTTAAATGAGTTAATTTGTATAAAGCAACTAGAACAGTAACTGGCACACTGTGAGTGCTTTATAAGTAATATCTATTCTTATCATCATTCTCATTATCATTTTAGGAACTCCTCCAAACAGCAGTACTCATTTGGATCTTCACCCTAAATTACCTGTATGCACAAGTTGGATAGTAAGATAAGAGAGTGTGAACCAACATTTGCTGTAGATTTTCTCCATGTCAATTACTATGCTACTCATTTTATGTGGAATACTTCAATTCATTCTCATAACAAACTATTTGGGTAGGTGTAATTATCCCCACCAGGTTGTAAGTTCCATGATAGCAGCTACTGAGTCTATCTTGCCAGTAGCTCTGTGTTGGTTAATTTTATGTGTCAGTTTGGCTCAGCATGCTGCCCCGTTGTTTGGTCAAAACACAGTCTTGATATTTCTGTATTGTTGCTTGATTTTGCTTGATGTTGCTGAAGGCGTTTTTAAACTTAGATCAGCATTGAAATCAGCATAGTTTGAATAAAGGAGATGATACCCTCCATAATGTGTGTGGGCCTTATCCAATCAGCTGAAGGCCTTAAAAGAAAGGACTGAAGTGCCCAGAAAAGAAAGGAAATCTGCCTCCAGCCTACCTTCAGACTCAAGGCTACAGTATTAAGTTTTACCAGAATTTCCAGTCTGCCACTCTGTTTTGCAGATTTCGGTGGTGCCAGTCCCTATGATCATGTGAGCCAATTCTTTAAAATAAACCTCTCTATATATATCTATCTGGTGGATATATAGATATATATATATAAAAAGATTATACAGAGATTTTAAATATAGAGAGATATCTCTCTGTGTACATATATATAAAGATATATTTATACATGAGTCTACCAAACTATTTATACATATATACACATTTTATTTATCAGTCTGTTTCTCTGGAGATCACTGACTAATACAAGCTCTCAGCAATATTTGCTGCACATGAAAGTCAATCAGTAAATATTTGTTTAATAAAAGCATGTACATATATTGGCACTAAAAATTGAATGAATGAAAAAATGGGAAAAGAGAGGATTAGAAAGTCTAAATAGATTTTTCACTTATATATCTGGAATATGGTTAAACTGGAATTCAGACAAATAACCTTGTAAATCCAAAGCTATGGTATATCCTCTCTTTGACTATTCCATCTCTTCTATTAATTACACCCTAAGGGTAAACAATAACAATAACAATACCATTGTTATTAAAACTAGACTAATATTTCCCACTCATCCATATAATTTTCCACACATAGCTTATCACACAATAAAATAATTACTCAAACTCAACTGTGATTCTAGCTTTTTTACCTCTTTTGACTATACTCAGCTACTCAAAATCATTCCCACTCTTTCTTCTCCATATCAGGAGGGATTATTACTCTACTTTTTCCCAAATAAGTCATTAAATTTGAATTCTGCTATGAAATGACCTTGGGAGCTTAGGCTGGTAGATCAATTTCTCTGAGACTCAGTCCCTTCAGAGTATTTTCTTTATAAGTGTCTCTAAGCAGAAAATATCTCATTTGAAAATATGTCAAATTCCCAAAGTGTACAAAAAATATCCAAGCTGTTAAGCATGCCATACAAGCATTCCATGACCTTTCTGCTTCTCTCTATATATAATCTCTGGCCCTGTGTCTGTCCACTGATAATCTTCAATAATAAAAGCTTCCTCAGGTTCCTGCACACAACATACTGTTTTATCCCTCCGTACTTTGGCTTATACTTGTTTTCCAACTGGAATGTAAAAATTTCTAGAACTTATTGTTATATTAAGGATTTATTTTCTAAAACTCCCAATGGTATTATATGCCTAGATTTATACTTCTTTACTTCCATATAAATATATATACAACTCATTAACAATTTCATTATACTAAACTTATCAATCTATACATCTAAATTTCAGATAAAATTTATAAGAAATTTGAATGAAAGGGTGGTATCTAATGTATCTATATGCATGTACTACAGAGTATAATGGTAGATAAATAATGACTCGCACATTTTTAACTCAACAAAAATAACGTTGTATTGGCTCATGTAAAGATTATATATCTATCTCTATAACCAAAAATATAACAAAGCTTTAGTACAGCCAATTCCATGTGAGATGCAGTAGATAGTGACAGACTAGTGCTTCCTCTAAAAACAACAAGAAAACTTATGTAAAGTACAGAAATCATCTGCTTGAAGGTAGCGGGATGTCTCTACTACAACAAGAGCAGGAGGAGCTAATATTCAAATGAGGAAAAAACTAAAAGAGGTAAGCTATAGCTTCTTGTAGCCAGAGAGTATATGCTAATCTTGGAATCAAGTAGGAGGTTCTGAATCTATGCCACATGTCAGAAGTGGGAAAACTATGATCTGTGAACCAAATTTAGCTGGCTGCATGTATTGCATGGCCCATGAAGCAAATATTTTATATATATATATATATATTTCTTTTAATGGTCACAAAAAAGAGAAATGATATTTCACAAACATTTTATAAAATTCAAATTTTAGTAGATATCAATATACTAATATTAATAGTTTTGTTGGAACACAACCAAGCTTATGTGTTTCCACATTATCTAAGGCTGTGTTCGTGCTACAACTGCAAAGTTTAGTAGATATGACAATGACTGTATGGCCCCCCAAGCCCGAAATATTTACAAATCTAATAATTTACAGAAAGAGGTTCCCAATATCCCCCTTATGCTTTCAGGGAACCACAGGTTCAGAAGGATGCATTTTAATAGGCATGCCTACAACCTGAATTGCTCTCAGGTCATTTGCAACATTTTTGGATAATGCGTGTAGAAGATTTTAAAACTAGGTGAAAAACCTTTGTTAAGTAGAGCAGAGCTTTTACAGTATTGAAAACCAAAGGTTAGAACATGGGACCCAGTGAGAATGGGAAGAAAGCATGGCTATAGAGAAAGTACCACATTCCTAGTTACAAAGCCTGAAGGCCTAGGAGAGAACCAGAGATAGACTGGTGCTTTAAAAGAAACTGTAACTATGTTCCAACCCAGCACAATCCCTGATTAAATTAAGATAATCAGCTACCACCGCATTGACCCTTTTAAGGAAAAGCATACCTTCTCTGATGTATAACATGATCACTGGAAGCCTATGTAATGTTTTTTATAATGTCTGCCATTCAATCAACACTTAGATATACTAAAAGCAGGGCTACATCATTAAAAAAAAAAAAAAGGAAGAGGAGAAAATTGTTACAGCATCTGAGATAATCTAGGTATTGGACTTAGCTAAGACTAACTGAAGTTCATATAATTAAAAAATGAAAGAATAGATAAAAGGGATAAAAATCTGATAAGAACATATGCTATCACTAAATAATTAATGTCTTTACAATATATTATAATGTACAGTCTAGAAATAAAAAAATAGAATATATGAAATTGAGAACTCATTAGATGGGATTAAGAAGAGAGATTTTAAAAAACAGTAGATAATAGAATTTATGAATTGGAGGACAAGGCAAAAAAAATCCCAAACTGAAATTTACAGAGTAAAAAGAACGTAAAATGCAATAAATGGCATCAGAGATATGTGGGCAATATGAAAAGTTCAAATGTAAGTTTACGTAGCATCACAAAAGTAAAGACAAGAGATAACAGGGCGGAACATATTTTCAAAGCCGATGAAAAACATCAACCTGTAAATTCAAAAAGCTCTGCAAACTACAAGCAGAAAATGTAAAAAAGAGAACATCTTTGCTCATCATAGTCAAACTGCTATAAGCGGAAGGCAAAGAGGAAATTGTTAAAGCAACACAAGTTATATGCCCTTTCTTTATGTATGCTGTGTTTCAATTGAAAGATTTAAAAATTGTAAGAAAAAAGACATTTTATCTCCATTGGAGCAAAAAGACTGTTCAGCTGATTCCTCAACAGAAATGACAGATGCCATAAGACATGTAATGATAGCTTTAAAGTTCTGGGGGAGAAAAGAAAAAAAGAAACCTCTCCCAATCTAGAATGCTATTGCCCAATAAAAATATTCTGCAGTAATAAAGATGAAATTAAGATGTTTTCTAATCAGCAAAACAATGAGAGTTAGTGATCAAGAAACCTGCACTAAAAGACACATTAAAGAAATTTTTTTAGATGAAAAGAAAACAACCATGTGGAAAACGAAGAATGTGAAGAGCAAAGAAAAGGAAAATGCATGGGGAAATATAAATAAACACTAAAATAAATATTGACTACACAAAGCAATAATTGCCATGTCTTGTGGGAGGAAAATACATGAACATTAAAAATGTGTGACAACAAGGTGGGATAGAGGTAAATGCCATTACAGCATTCTAAGGTTCTTGCATTACTGGGGAAGTTGTCAATTAATAATTTGTATTATACTCGAATAAGTCAAGGATGTATGTTTCATCTCAAATTATTACATCTGAGATTAAATAATTTTCCTTAATTTCATTAAGAAATTATTAAAATGCATGTGTAACAAATTATAAAATGCATGTGTAACAAATTAGTTGAAAGGAAAAACATGAACTAAAAATATATTTTCCTTGATCCAAAGAAAACAAAGAATAGAGAGAAAAAGAATTATGAAACACATAATGGAAACACATAATGGTCAAATAGAAACAAATAATAAAGTGCTAAATATAAACCCAACTACAATAGTTATAGTAAATATAAATGGACTATATACTTAAAGTTAAAAAGTAATATTGTCAGACTAGATAGCAAATAAACCAAACAAACAAAATAAAAATGAAAACAAGCAAACGGAACCTATATTCTGCTTATAAGGGAGATACGGTAAACATAGAGAACTTATACTAATGTATATATGCGCACGTACTAATAGACAAAAGAGTAATGCAAGAGTAATTGCTTAGAGATACATAGTGGCATTTCACAATGATAAAGGTGTCAATCTATCAGAAATAATGTCATAATTCTATATCTGCACACACACAATCACACAAATTCAATAAATATGTAACATAAATTTACAATTAAAATGAGAAATCAACAAATCCATAATCATGCTGAAAGTGTTAAAAACCCAACTTTTAATAATAGAATAAACAGACAAAGCAGCAAGAATATAGAATATCTAAAGAACACAATTAAATGATAATTATTTATATTTATATGTGATTAACATATACCGAAAACAAAATCTAACAAGGACATTATAAACTAAACATAGTATTAATTTCTTTCCAATTTCTACTTCAAAATATCCAAATCAAGGGGGAAGTTATAAAGTATTTTTTGCTTACAGTAAAATTTTACCCAAGGACATACTTAGACATAAGGTCTGCTAAATGCACTCACAAAATACAATTTGTAATCTCTCTCATCGCAAGGAATATTTTCATTTGCATTTTAACAGCTAACATAAAAAGGTGAACCCATGCCCCCAAAATCAAGCTTGTGGGATAACAAGCACTGTGTTCTTTCCTGGTTCTATTACTGTGATTTGAGCTAGGTACAGCAATAGCGCTAATAAATAGATAACTTGGTTCATATTTTTTCATCATTTTTATTATGTATAGTTTAATAAAATTTAAATTATAAGCAGACTCCAAGCCTATTTGGGTTAAAATCCTGTGTATTGGAGTCTGATAGATCTGAATTTAAATACAATTCTGCTATTTGGCAATTATGCTCTTGGGCAGGTTAGGTAACCTCACTACAGAATAAAAATAATAATGCCTGTATCATAAGGTTGTGATGAAAATTAAATGAGGTAATTTATATTAAATGCTTAGCAGAGTGTTCAGCATTTTGTAAATCCAGACAAAACTGTGGCCATTATTCTCTTTTCCCTCAGCTCAGGACTTGGCAAAATTCATTGTCTTATAGTCCTATATTATTGTATCTCCTCAGGGGAGCAGGGTGGAGAGAGGGGAAGGGCAGGATGAGCAGGTGAGTATATGAGAGGGGGAGGAGAAGACCAAGAGATGTAGGACATTATTTTGAAAAATAAAGCAAACAAAATTATTCTCCAGAAATTAAGAAGCAAAGTGATTAAAAAGTTATAATCATGCTTAATTTAAGCAGCTCTAATTAAACACAGAATACTTCATGAAGTCATAGAATGTGTTAAAACTTAATTGATACTCATTCTCCAGGCTGAACACAGAAAATGAATGTTAACCCTTCTAAAGCATGCTATGTTCTCTTTTGTCAATTCTTACATCAGTGTTTTCAATGCTGTAGTCCCCAACCGCCAGGCCACACCGCATATTAGGGACTGGGCTGCAGAGTTCAGCTGCCACCTCTCCCCTCACCCACATCCCCATCAGTGGAAAAACTGCCTTCCATGAAACCGGTCCCTGGTGCCAAAAAGGTTGGGGGCTGCTGTTACAATGGACACTGGCAACATTTGGCTCTAACCTTGCTTTATCTATGTGGCCATTATTATTTTTTTTTTAATTTTTTTTTTTTATTCCATCTTGTAATGGAGGTACAAATATT
>VBSM01001265.1:51595078-51633260 GCA_008086735.1 Cheirogaleus medius
TAGATATTTAATTTTCTTCGGGGCTATAGTAAAGGGTATTGCATTTTTGATTTATGTGGCCATTATTGAGCAATTTCTCTTATAATTAAGAGGGTTTTTTCCCCCCTTCTGATAAGTTAATAACTTCAATCAGCTTAAGATAAAGTCTTAAGGATATCAGAGCCATTGTCTACCTTCAGCAAGAAAATGTATATGTCTGTATTCTTATCAAGAATAAGCTTAATTAATTATCTAAATCTCAGAAAGCAACATTCTTACCTTTATTTTGCAGCTTTCTGAGGTGGAACACCAAGTTCACATTCAAAATCCCAATCCTGTTTACAGAAATGGACCACAAATCAAAACATTTGCAAATTTAAAAAAAATCCATTTCTGGTTTTACATGTATTCCAAGTGTTAAAAGCTAACTAATCGCTTATCAGGTACATCATAAATAGTGTAAAATATACATAGATTCCTTTTTTCCTTAAAGCCTACCTATTGTATCTCTATGTGTATATTATTTTTTGACCAACATAAAACAATGGACTAGATAATTCTAACAAGTCCTCAGGTTAACACCCAACAGAATCATTTGGTTGCATGTCTCCATCACTGTGAATTATGTTAGAATGATGATCAAATTTTATACACATATTTGTATCTTCAGCCCAAAAGAGTGAAGAATGAATAAATTAGTTCCTGGCAAAATATTTTTTAATGGAAAGTTTTCATGAGACAGAACATATTATATTGCCACCACTATAATTTTTTACTTTTAAGTAATGTGTACTATTTTCTACCTATCCAAACAAGAACTTTTTCTATATCTCACATCCCTTTTTTTCCCACCTCTCACTCACACACTGCCTTTGCGCAGCTGAAGAAGCAATTAGGAAACAGGCCATTAAAAATTCAGTGGTGTTTCCAGAGGCTACTGGAGAAGGTGAGTGTGAGTCTGAAACTTTATCAACCAGATCATTTCAATTCCTATCGTGGGCAACTGGACACTTACTAATTCCTCCTCATGTTAAACAAATGAACCAACAAAAACAGGACCATCACTAGCAGTATGCATTATTTTGCATTATTTTGCTGCTAATGATAAGTTATTAATCAGTTCACTTTTCCTTACAGAATAGCAAAAACATTTTTAAATCAGCTTTTCAAAATCCTCCACAAGAAAGTAACTCAATATAGAAAATCTAGGCTAAGTTCTGATTTCAATCAGGTCATTCAGTGTTCCCTACTTTGTAGCTATAATAAAACAGGGGCAATGCTACAATGTTAATGTGACACATACTCATTTTCAAATAAATATACTTGTACTTATAAAATGGAAGTGATGATAATGATACTTATCCCACAAGGTATTTTTAAAGATCAAATGAAATAATAATGATAAATGTGCTTTGTAAAATGTGAAGTGTCGGAGAAATAGTAATTATCATCAGCAGTGTCATTATTATTAGTGCTATAATTATATATAAGTGAAGTAACCTGTCATCTATGTGATATAGTTAAAAGACACCTAGAGGACACGATGATAAGGTGAATTGTTTTAGTAGCCACTGAATGCTTACTATTCATGTGCTACCTACTTCATTAGAAATAAACAAACAAACATCATTTGGAAGAAGATGAATGTGTTACTCACTCACATTCTAGTAAGAATTAATTAAATCAGATTATTATAATCTTGGCTACTAGTTGAAAATAACCTTTCTGAAGTATAGGAGAAAATGAAGATAGGCAATTTTATGGAATGGTATGGTGTGGGAGATGCAGGAGACCTCATTAATATCCTGGAGAGGGAGGCATTCTGTTAGTGGAACATGTGAGAACCTTATGTTAATAAGAGAAACAGCAGCACAAAGTAATGCAAAAAAAAAAAAAAAAAGGTTCATAAAACTTGTATGGAGTTTTAAAAGTTTGTCCAAGTGTCAAAGAAAGAGACAACTAAGCTAGGTAGAAAATGGCACCACTGCTTTGGCAAAGAAGCACTTCTTTTCAATTGCCCAAGCAAGGGAGGCCAAAGTTATGACCCTAAGACTCCACTACCACCACCATGAATTCTGCTACAGTATATAGATAATCAGGATTATTTTCTGAATACTTACTGCCTAAGTGAAGTTTAGAGGAAGATATGGTTAAGAATACTGCAAACAATAAGAAATATGTTGTTTTAGCTAACTATGCAGACTTATTTGCCAACTGTGTAAAAAATAGTTTGAAAAATAGAGATAAAGTAGGACATTTTATTATGAAAAAAGTCAATCCATCAGTAAACATAACAATTATAAATATATATTCATCTAAAAACAGAACCCCAAAATATATGAAGTAAAAGAAGACAGAATTGAAGGGAAAAATAGACAAATCAACAATAAAAATTGGGAACTTTAATATTCCCCTCCAAATAACATCTAGGTAGAAGCTCAGTAACAAAATGATAGACTTGAAAAGCATAATAAACCAACTAGACCTAATAGACATCTATAGAATGTTCCACCTAACAACACAAGTGTAGGGACCTTGAGAAAAACTGCCCCTTCACTCTCTGAAAGTTGGTTGACAAATCAACTCACAAAGGGCAGATTAATTGAAGGAAAGGTATACAAATTTATTAACATTTACATGGGATGGAGTCACAAAGCAATTACCCAGTATCCCAGTGGGGTACTGATGCCCCATCAGGGTACATATACCCTGTTTCTTAGGGGAAAGGGATATGCGTAACTGTGAATGATTTTAGGGAGATAGTAAATTATTTGGGGGGAAATTCAATGGACTTGAAGAACATACAATGGCCTGGTAAACAGTCTATTGAGCCCATAGAGTAGACAATGATTTCTGACAAAAGGCTGTGTATGTTTGTTGACAGATTTCAATCTTTCTTCTGTGACATGATCAGTTAATGAAAAGTCAGAGAAAGGACAGGAGGTAATTGTTTTCTTCTTTGGCAAATCTGGATTTAGGCAGATGAGAAACTTCAGAGAACAATTTCATCCTGTGCTTTGGAAGATATAGAGGATGGAGAAAGAGAAGAAGGGTGGAGAAGGTCTGAGAGAGCTTGTGGTTTCTTCTTCAGTTCAGCATGTCAAAGCACCATATCTAGAGTATTGATTTCTGAACCCTGGCATTTCCCTCTCTGAAACTTCCCTAGAAGTTTCACACACTAAAAGCTGAGTTGGTGGCTGTGGAGAGAAAAATTAATAGCTGAGTAGCAAAGGATCTCATTAAACCAGTCTTCCATTTCTGGGGATAGGCCAGTCCAATTAAACACTGTGTGTCATTTCAGGGGATGGTGTTGCAGATGGGTCTCAAAACAGAAGAAAAACAAAAGTTAATGTTTTTAACAATCTATAAACCAGTTTCTTTAGAGTCTGTAGGGCAGTCACTTGAGGTGTCTAAATGTTAGACTCAAAGCATCTTCAGTTATTAATAAAGTAGAAGTAGGCAGTGGTAATCTGACAGGTTTTTCTCATCTGTAGTTTGAGTGTCACAAGGTTATTTATACATGAGCTTCAGTTTGCAGGGCTTCAGAAAAAGGTATTAGCAATATTATTGTGGCTGAGTCAGAAAAATAGAAGAATAATTTGAAAATGTTAGTTTTGAGACTTGTTAGCCAGGAAAGAATACAAAATTCAGTCCAAATTTTAGGCAAATAATAAAACCTTAAAAACAAGGAATAGGGCTAGAATTTAATAGCAAGTATACTACAGGTTTATTTTGAAACAGAATTTATTCTCTCTCTGTTTCTTCATTTTTAGCAAGGATAAATCAGGGTAGGACCAATTTATTTGCCAAATAAGTTTCAGTCTCATTATACTTGGCCTGATTATTTGCATAAAGTATAGCAAAAATAGTGATTGGCCATACAGGGTCCTTTTAAGTTGGCATTGTTGGAACGTTTTCATAAGGAATCTCAGATTAGACTTTTAAAAGCCTCAAGGCTAGGAAGCTAAGTCAAGGATGTGCCATCAGACCGTGCCTGTAATGACTGTATGAATTGGAAGGATTCCTCTTTTTCGAGGTATCAAAATATCCTGAGATTCTTGGGCCTGTCAGAAAGTGACAGTTTTTACTTAACATGGGTCAGGAACCATATAGAGAAGATACCAGGCCAGTCATTCCAAGGGGCTTTTTATCAGCTCTATAAAATCAATCTTAATTCCTCAAAGCAATATGGTCAAATCGGAAAATACGCCATTCCACTGAAAGCTTTGCTAAAATAACCAGTGTCTCCAATTGTGCCATGTTATAAAAGAAAAGGAATTCTTATTAAACTTATGTGAATAAATTATGCAAATTTATATTGCCATAAATCAAGAATATTCAAAAATAATTTCCAAATTGTGGAGAAAATCAGAAAATAAATTTTTCAAGTCAGCTCATGAAAGTAAATTTTATCCAATTGTTGCAAGCTATAAATAGCTCAAAAGAAAAAATAAGTTTTCTTGACTCAGGAAAACAAAACATAAAAAGAATCAACAATATTTCAAAAAGAAACAGTCATGAAAAAACATTTTAGTCTTCTATCAGTTCAGTCCTGTGTAATTAGTAATTAACTCTTGTCTGCTTGATGTTGGGTTAGCAATCCTCGTGAACACATCAGCTTTTCTTTTTAAGAGTCCTGAAAGTTTTTATTTAGTTTAATGGTATGATCCCCATAACTGTCAGAAACCTGTGAATTAAACTGAAGGGATGTATACATGTATTATTGCATGGAGAAAGCATAACTCAGAATAGTGGTTTAAAGCAAGGAGTCTGACGTAATAGTTTTACTCTGTGTAGCAGCATCTTAGCCCAATGACTCTAAGAAAGTTATTATTATTATTATTATTTTTAGAGATAGGATCTTGCTCTGCCACCCAGGCTAGAGTGCAGTAGTGTCATCATAGCTCACTGCAGCCTCAAACTCTTGGGCTCAAGCAATCCTGCCACCTATGCCTCCCAAGTAGCTGGGACTACAGGCATGAGCCACCATGCCCAGCTAATTTTTCTATATTTAGTAGAAACGGGGTCTGGCTCTTGCTCAGGCTGGTCTCGAACTCCTGAGCTCAAGCAATCCTCCCACCTTGGCCTCCCAGAGTGCTAGGATTAGAGGCGTGAGTCACCATGCCTGGCCCTAGTAGTTTTAATTATATATACCAATTACAATGTTGACTTTTAGTAAGCTTAATTTTCAGTGAAAAAGCTAGAAAGTGAGAAATTTTAATTATGTACCAAATATAGAGCCCAGGACAAAGGACAGAGCTGTGAAGACAATGTCTGGAGGATCCAACCCTTCCCAGCATGGCCAGGAGGCACACAGCTGGACCAGGGAGTATGGGCTTTGGTGCTGTCCCCAGGCTTCACCATGGCCACTTGGTTAGACCTCAGAATCTAAAGGCCCATATCCAAAGACATAAGCTCACAGAAAAATTCAGCAAGTATCAAAACAAATTACAGAAGAAGCAGTTTTATGACATTAAAATGTGTAACAAAGATAGCATAAACCTGCCTGATCAATAGACCCAGGGAAAAATGTATAAATTAAGTTCTGAAGATGTTTTTATTTTATTGTACCTACAATTTAAAAACTATCTTTATTTACTAAAGATCACATTAACTTGAAAAAGCATGTGGGCTTATTTATTAACACTTAGTTTATGACTACTCATTTATTTATCAGTCATTTTTTTATCATATGGACAATATATAAACATAGAAATGTATACGTGTATACATAAAAATACAGACAGACACAAAGACTTTATAGCTGTGATTTTTAAAATGTAGCCAAGGGACCAGTACAGCTCACCGGTTTAAAAGGAGAGTTGGATTCAAACTGTGCTTTTGTAAGTAGAAAGGTTAAAGTTTATCTGTTTCACTTGACCAAAGCCCTCACTGAGTTTTAGAGAAAACAGGGTAGCAAATTTATATCTCAAAGCACAGACAGAAAGATAATTTAAGCTTTCTCAAGGAATTTGGGTGTATCAGTTAGAAGAAGATTACAAATGAATGTCAAGATAACATAAGATCGTAGGAATTTACCATAGGATTTTATACGGGATGGAGGGGAGAACAACAGAGAGAACTTGAAGCTTATTCTTCAGTTCAGCATGTCAAAGCACCATATTTGAGGTACCACTTTATGGGCCCCAACAGAAGACATGTTCTCCTCAAATGCACACATAACATATCCAGGATAGACCAAATACTAGTCCCTAAAAGAAGCCTCGAAAAATTTAAAATTATTAAAATCATACAAGTATGTTTACTCACAATGAAATGAATTTAGAAATCAATAATGGAAGGAAATTGTGAAAATTAAGAAATAGGAAAGTAGGAAAATAAAACTACAAACTCCTAAATAACTAATGAGTCCAAAAAGAAATCACAAGGAAAATTAGAAAATGTATTAAGATGAATTAAATACAAAAAGATAACATGACAACATAGCAATAGTGCTTAGAAGGACATTTATAGCTATAAATGCTATGATAAAAAAGAAAGATCTCAGATCAATAGCATAACTACACTACCTAAAGAAACTGAAAATAGAAAGGAACTAAAGTCACATAAGATAAAAGAAAAAATAATAGGCATTACAGTATAAAATAAGTGAAAGAGAGAATAGACAACCATTAGAGAAAATCAATAATTGGATTTTGAAAAAGGATGAACAATATTTACAAAACCACCTAACATCATATTAATACTTAATTGTGAAAGACTAAATATTTTTACCCTCAGATCTGGAACAAAACAAGAATGTCTCCTTTAATTAGGTACTGTCCTGAAAGTTCTACCCTGAGCAAATAGGCTAGTCATAGAAGTAAAACCCACCCAAATTGGAAAAGACAAAGTAAGATTACGTCTATTTGCAAAGTATAATATGTTTTATGGAAAAAATCCTTAAACAATCCACTGGGAAAAAATCTTTTATAACTAATAAATGAGTTTAGTAAATTTGTGAGATCATTTTACAAAAATAAATTATATTTCTATACACCCAGAATAAAGAATATAACAAATTAAGAAAACAATTCAATTGGCAATAGCATCAAAAGGAATAAAATACTTAAATAAATTTAATCCTCAAAACTTGAAAATATTGTTCAAAGAAATTCTGTAATTTCTTCTGTAAGACTTAAATAAATGTAGTTGCCCTCCATATATATGGATCAAAAAACTTAATATTTTTAAGATGGCAATACTGCCAATATTGATTTACAGATGCAACACAATCCCTATCAAATCCCAGCTGCTTTTGTTTTGGCAAAAATTAACAAATGTATCCTAAAATTTATATAGAAATTCTACCAACCAGAGAAACCCAAATAATCTTGAAAATGAGAATAAAATTGAAAGGCTCAGAATTCCAATTTTTAAAACTTATATAAAGCTATGTTAATCAAGACAGGGTGTTATTAGCAAAAGGATAGGCATATAGATTAATGCAATATAATTTAGAATAAAGAAATAAACTCATATTTATGGTCAATTGATTTTCAACTGTGATGAGATCATTTAATGGGAAAATAATAGCCTTTTCAATAAATATTCCTGGAAAAAATAACAAAAAAAAATTAAGTTGGATCCCTTTCTTACATCCTACACAAAAATTAATTCGGAAAGAATCACTGGCCTAAGTGTAAGAGAAACTATAAAACCCTTAAAAGAAAATATGGGAATAAATCTTCACAACCTCAGGTTAAGCAAAGTCTTTTTTTTTTTTTTTTTTTTTTTGAGACAGAGTCTCACTCTGTTGCCCAGGCTAGAGTGAGTGCTGTGGCGTCAGCCTAGCTCACAGCAACCTCAAACTCCTGGGCTCAAGTGATCCTTCTGCCTCAGCCTCCCGAGTAGCTGGGACTACAGGCATGCGCCACCATGCCCGGCTAATTTTTTCTATATATTTTTACTTGGCCAATTAATTTATTTCTATTTTTAGTAGAGACGGGGTCTCGCTCTTGATCAGGCTGGTTTTGAACTCCTGACCTTGAGCTATCCGCCCGCCTCGGCCTCCCAGAGTTAAGCAAAGTCTTAATTGAATTGATACCAAACCACAAGTGACAAAAGAATAAATTGAAAAAATAAGACTTCATAAAAAAATTAAAAACTGTTGTTCTGAAATGATACTGTTAAGAAAGTTAAAATCTAACCCACATATTAGGAAAAAAACATTATGTCACATATCTGACATATTACTTGTGTCCAGAATGTGCAAATAACTCTTACAACTCAGTAATAAAAAAATAAAGACGCTGAGCATCATTAGCCAATAGGTAAATGTGATTTCAGACTACAATGAGGTAATTATTTCACATCCACTAGGATCACTAAAATAAAAAAGACAGATAAATAAGCCAGGCACAGAAAAACAAATACTGCATGATGAATCTAAGAGTTGATCTTGTAGAAGTAGAGAGTAGAATGGTGGTTACCAGGGGCTGGGGTGTTGGGAGTGGGGAGCATTGGGGAGATATTGGTCCAAAGATACAAAATTCTGGTTAGAAGAATAAGTTCAAGTAATTTATTGTATAACATAATGACTATAGTTAATAACAATATGTTGTATCCTTGAAGAAGAGAGATTAGACTTTAAATGATTTCACTACAAAAATGATAATTTTGTGAGGCAATAAATATGTTAATTAGCTAGATTTAGCCATTGCACAATTTATATATATTTAAAAACATCATGATGTATATGAAAAATACATAAAATTTTATCTGTCAATTTTATAAAAATAAATATTTTTTTAATAGGCAATAACATGTTGGGGAGGATGAGGAGAAATTGGGGCCCTCACACACTGCTGGTGAGAATACAAAATGGTGCTGTCTCTGTGAAAATAGATTTGGCCATTTCTCAACATGTAAAACATAGAGTTAACCTATGACCTACTCCTAGGTATATACCCAAGATAAATATAAATACGATATCCACAAAAAAGAAATGTGCACATGAATCTCTATAGTGGCATTATTCTTAAGAGCCAAAAAGTAAAAAAAAAAAAAATCCAAATGTCCATCAGCTAATGAAGGAATGATATGTGATAACCATGCAATAGTACTTATTAAGCAGTAAAACGGAATGAAGTACTGATACATGTTACAACATGAATGCATCTTAGGGATGTTATGATAAGTGAAAGAAGCCACTTACAAAGGATTGTATAGTATATGATTCCATTTATAAGAAATGTCCCTAATAAGTGAATCTATAGATCTAGAAAATAGATTATTGTTTTTCTCTGGATCGGAGGGAATATGAAGCATGACTGCTAATGAGTACAGGGTTTCTTTTTGGGATGGTGAAAACGCACCAAAAATATAATGTGATGATAGTTGCACAACCCTGGGAATGCGCTAAAAAATGATTGAATTATATACTTTCAACAGGTGAATGGCATAGAATGTGAATCGTGTCTCAATAAAGATACTTTAAAAAATGTCACCATAAATCAGGTCAAATAAATGAAAATCTAAAATAAGAGCACTTGTTGAAGCTATTTTTATTGACTACAATCATCAGAATGGAATTTCCCTTACTTCACACCCCCTCAGAGTATTATAAATTCTAATTATAATTATTCCTATTTAAAATATTATATCTCTTTATTCTTTTTTGATGATTTAAATAATTACTAAATTAAAAATTGCTTTAGTGAATCTTGGTTCAACTCAGAAATTAGAAAACAGTGGATAGGGGAACTTCTCTGTCTTCCATGTATTTGTTTGTATCATTAGATATATAGATGTGATATTATTTTAACTCATAACGCTTAGTCATAGGAAGATATAGTCTTCTTAAGAGGACTTAAATTGGGATCTAATAATTTAAATTAAAATGTTTTCTCTCAAACAACTTTAAAAGTATTAAGTTATTCAAAAGTTGTAGCACCCAGGAGGGTACTTATCATAGAAGGTAATTTTTCTATATTCTGAGAGGTGAAATGTGATAAACAATTATGAATTCTATACATGCTTTCTCCAATGGCCAAAACTGATCTAACAACTGCAAAACAGTGGGACTGTCAAGGGAGATTTGTTTTCTTTTTCAAATCGTATATGATGGTATCACCTAAATGCTATTTAATATCTTTCATACAAAACAGTGTTCAGCAAATTCATTTCACATTTTGATTTCAGGAAAACTACAGCTTATTCATATTAATATCTATATATCCTCTAATCAGACAATAAGAACTATGTTTCGCATGATTTCTAATATACCTTTCAATAAGACATACTATACATTATAAATCAGCAAATAATTTTATCTTGGCATTATCATTTTCATACTTGTGATCACAGAAAATCAATGTATTTGCTAGAGAAGTTGAACATTTTTGTTTTTCATATTTTTAATCTAAATCCTAAACTCCTACTGGATAAGAACTACGTATTTCTTGTTCTCTATCCTCACGGTAGTATTGTGTCAGCAAAAGTAATTATTTTTAAAAAATTAAAAGACAACTTTTCAACAGAAAAGATATCCACAATGGAATGTGCTGACTTAGATGGTAATGATGTCCTCCATACTAGGAGATAGACAGATGGATTGGTCAGCACTTTGCAATGTTGTTGTAAGGAACGAATCAATCACCTAAAGGGAGATCAGGCTACCTTAACTCATGGTCCCTCCCAGTCCTGTGATTTTCTGGATCTAAGTGTTTTACACACTTATTTAGAGGCATGCTTATGTATTGTTTTTATTTTTAATTTTTTCCAATGTCCTTTCCAGTGAAAATATACACCATATACAACTCTCGAAAGCTGGTTGGTCAAGCGTCATCATACCCTTTTAGAGGTCAGAAACTTTGGCTTAGGAAATGGTGTTTTCCTCAAGGTCACATTGCTAATCATTAACAAAGCCAGCACAATGAACACAGATTCTCTGCAACATCTGGAATGGCACCTGGAAAAGACTAGGTTCCAGCTGAATGTATGTTGACTACATTTATAATTGGAAATTTGGTCTTAAGTTAGAGCACTCTGGCCACTGTGCGCCCCACCATGTTAAAATGGCTTTGTGCATGAAAGCTTTTCAGCTGTGTCCTCTGAAAGACTTCATTTAGAAGAGCGGATGTCTTTAGGTTTGGCTAAACAGGTAACAGGAGTATCTGACCATGAATTCAAAAAAGTGGGAGTTTCAAATATGTTTCTTGATTCTTAAACTAGTAGGTCATCTTTGTTAAGTGAGGTTGGGAAGGCTTCTAAGGCAAAGACTTATTAGTGATTTATTAAAATGGTGATTTATGAAGTACCAGCAGTCATCTTTTGCTAAATTGTACCATTCTATCTTCTATTGTCTTTTACATAGACATTATGAGAAAGTCAAGGGAAGGTCAACAGATGTCACTGAGAAAAAGTAAGAGAAAGAATGATTACCACTTATTGAGGCTTGTTAGCCCAAAACCACAATGGCTTTCCTTCATGTTTTTTGAAAGGGTCACTTGGGTCACCCATGTGCTGGCATATTAACTTAATTTCTGCCAAATGAAAGAGTCCATACAGAAGTCATGATTTATTTTGAGTAGACACAAATCAAAATCTCTTTGATAAAGAGATGTTGGGTAGGCAATCCTGATATGTACAATCTAGAGAAGAGAGCACAGAAGTCCACTGAAGAGGCTAGAAGACCTTTCTCTTGGTGTTGAACCCTCCTGTTGAAGTTGCAGTCACTCAGGCCTTTTGCTCCTGGATATTCTGACTCTCTGAGCCTGCCTGATCCCTGCCCCTCAGCTTTGTCTTTTGAATTCTTCCTGACCTTAACCTTATCATTCCCTCTCCAACTCCCACCCATGCCAGGGCTAATGTCACCTTAAGTCCAAAATGACAAGATATAGGTAACTGTTGGAGTCACAGATTGCAAGATTGATGGTGATGGCAAGGAACCAGCTATATCAACTAGGAGGTTTCCAGAAATAGCTGGAGGGAGATACAGATCAAGAGACAGTGAGAGATTGTAGCCCCAGGGAAATAAGAGTCAGAAACTGAGAATCGGTACCAGTCCTTGCATCTAAAACCTCTGTGAAGTTATCCCTGCAGCTCTGCTTTAGGCTAAAGGTTCCTTTTCTGTGCTCTAATAATATCTTGTGTTTTAGTCTATATTGAGAGTACCTTATGGTGATGAAGAGAGACAGGTTCTACAGTCAGGCAGCCCTAGGTTTAAATCAGATCCACCGCTAATGCTGATATTTTGGGCAAATACTTAAATCCTCTAGACCTTATTTTTCTGCCTTAGTAAATTAGCAATACTAGTACCTTACTCACAGAATTGTTGAATGATTAAGAAAATTCATACAATACATTCAACACATATAAAGTCTTTATCTGGTATTATGATATAATATACCACTTATGATACATATCATAAAAAGTAAGTATGCAATATAGAATAGACATTTTTATTATTACTATAGATACTGGCAAACTATTCACCAAACCAGTTTCCTTCTCCCCCAGGAGATAGACTATTTCCCTCCTTTGACAGGCTGAACAATGTCCCTGAAAGATGCCCATGTCCTAATCCCCAGACCCTGTGAATATGCTATTTTACAAGGGAAAGGGGGCTTGGCAGGTGTGATTAAGTTACGGATCTTAAGCTGGGGAGATTAGCCTTTATGATTCACTTGGGCCCAATGTGCTCACATGGGTCCTTATAAGAGTGAGGTAAGAGGATAAAAATCAATGGTAGAAGTCATGACCTTGGAAGCAATAAGCTGGAGTGATGCCAGGAAGGGCTCGTAAGCCAAGGAAGGCAGGCAGCCTCTAGAAGCTGGAAAAGGCAAGGAAATGGATTCTCTTCTCAGAGTCTTGATTCTTCCCAGTGAAACTGATTTAGACTTCTGACTGCCAATACTATAAGAAAATGAATTTTTACTGTTAAGCTACTAAATTTACTAAATTTGTTACAGTGACAATAGTACCTAGCTCACTTAGAGATGGGTATAGCCATATGAACAAGATCTGACCATGGTCTGTGAGTGAAATGAACATACCTGATAACATATCTGGCCCAAGAAAACCTTACACACAATTCCCCACCCTCTTTCTTTCTCTGTTCACCAGGTAGAAACCACTATTAGAAGCCCTTGAGGATGAGAGAGCCGCAAGTCGAAAGGAGCTTTAGGCCCTAAATCAACCTATAGAAGACCATCTACTAATATCCCACTTTACTGAAATGACCGTGTTGCCTATCTTTACCATGAGACCAAACATATCAAGGAAAGAGGGTGTGTCTTATTTTTGTGTCTCTAGTGGTTAACATTATTCTTGGTGCATATTTAATAGAAAGTACATTCTAAGTGATTATCAAAATCAATAGTATTATTTGAACTGAGCTGAACACAGTATAAAGCTATTCAGTAGGAGGAGGCAAGAGGTCAGAAATGAAGACAGCAAAGGCAAGTTGTCAAGCACAGGGCAGGGCAGGTACAATTTTTCAAGACACAAGCTGAGAACTGAGTCAGGGTCAAGGGTTAACTCATAATGGATATGGGCCCATGACCTATCGCCTATAGGCTCATTTACATGGAGAAAAACAGACCACTCACCCACTACACAATAGGAAAACACAACAAAAAGGATGAGAGGTAAACTTTATGAATTTGAGACCTTCATTTAAGGACAGTAAAGTAAATTCTAGTTTGAATATACCACCCATATCAATCTCTTGATCAGAAAATACTTAGCCTGGCATAAGTTATTCATTTTTTCATACATGCTATTACAGTAGTATTAGAATAAATAAGCCTATGAGATGCTTTCTTCCCTGGTTCACATGGGAAAGCAATATAAAAAGGTTCACACTGGAATTAAAATCATTTTTCCCTCACAACAATCAAATAAAATAAGGCAACCATCCGCTCAAGGAATTTAGGATCTGAGATTCATAAAGAACATTTGCTTTTCCTATTTTCAATCTACCTAAGTTCTTATTATTTGAAGAGCAATCCAATTTTTTTTTTCCACCTAAATGCTTCTCAGATCTGGAACAAAGTTTTGCTTTTATCAGACAGTTCTCAGGCCCTGCAATAGGCAAGATCATTGTCATTGCAGTCCCAGGATATAGTCTCTTTCTCAGTGATGCATAAAAGGATTTCCTCCCTTCAAATGATAATTAAATTAAAAGCAAAGTTGGAAAGGCAGCTTTGAACTCCTCTGGTGAGAAAGGTCACTCACTGATCAGCAATCTGTTAGCACAGCTGTGTCCAGAAGAGGCTTTCCAGCCACATCGTCTACAAGTGGGTTCTTCATATCAAGTGAGAAGGCCGTTGATTTTGCTTCTTTTAACCACTTTTGTTAGTGACACTCAGGAGCCAGCAAACATACAGGCATTTGATGAGATTTGTAGAGACTTAGAGGAAACACCAAATTAAATTGTCAAGAAAATCCACAGTAGGTAAGGACCATTGAATCTAACATCAGGAAAAAAACTGTGGCAGTGGACCTGATTTATGTCCTTTCTGTTAAAAGTGTCATGTGTCACTTTGCTCATTTCCTTGATCTTTGTACTATTAGAGAGAAGGGAGTTGCATGAAGTGGTTATGCTTAATAAATGTTACTCCAAGATGTTGCATATAGTCAATTCATTATTTTATATTCAGTGGACTGATATTTTCCAATCTAAAACAAATAACCATGTGGCGATAATCAGGGATTTTAGCACTGTTTAAAGAAAAGGACCATATACCATGGGCAGTGAGGAATGGGTAATTCTCTCCTCAACTTCTGGGATGCTATAACAGTTCATTTCAGACAAATAACAATCTAAGTTTAGCTAGGATCAAGTTTTTCCTGGGAACAAATGCTCTTCTATAAACAGGGAATTGGAATATAGTGAACTTTTCTAAAGTTTCTTTATAGGATACGAATTTACTCATTGGACAGTCTCAGGTTCAAATATGTCCATAATCACTTCCTTTAAATTCCAATAGAAAAAAGAATGGACTGAATCTAGTGTAGACTGAAACTGATTTTTCAGTCATTTTGAAATATGATGTCATGTTATTATTTATTTATTTATTTATTTTTGAGACAGTCTTGCTTTGTTGTTCATGCTGGAGTGCAATGGCATCATCATAGCTCATTACAACCTCAAACTCCTGGGCTCAAGCAATTCTCCTGCCTCAGCCTCCCAAGTAGCTGGGAATACAGGATGGTGCCACCATACCAGGCTAAATTTTTTGTTCTTTTTGTAAAGACAGGGTCTTGCTGTTGCCCAGGCTGGTCTCAAACTCCTGGCCTCAAGTGGTTCTCCCACCTTGGCCTCCCAAAGTGCTAGGATTACAGGAATGAATCGCCATACTCAGGCTCATTTTTAGGCTATTAAATATGAAATGTCTGATTCCAAATCAAAATTTTAGTTTATTATATCTCAAACAAGAAGCAATGCAATTAATCAAAGTATGTGCTTAAACTGTTGACATAGTTTTGCCATCTGAATGATAGCTTGTTTATGCCAGTAGCAAAGAAGCCTGGAGAGAAAGTGGCTATGAGATATCAAAAGGCATTTTACACAGTTTGTTGAGAATTCAATATTTTTCCTTGCAAGAAGTGGTCCAAAGCCTGGAAGAAGTGGTAGTCCATTGGTGCAAGGTCTGGTGAATATGATGGATGACAGAGAGTTTCCAAGTCCAGCTGCTATAGTTTGAGCAGTATTGTTTGTGCTATATGTGGTCCATCAATGTCTTGTAAGAGAATTGGTCTGTCTCTATTGACCAATCTTGGCTGCTTACTCACAAGCATCCTCATCATTTTGTCCAATTGGTTGCAGTAGGTATCCGCTGTAATTGACTGACCAGGTTTCACGAAGCTGTAATGGTTAATACCAGCGCTGGACCACCAAACAGATACCATTAGCTTTTCTGGGTGAATATTCGGTTTTGGACTTTGTTTTGGCACTTCATCTTTATGCAACCATTGTGCCAAACACTTGTGATTGTCAAAAAGAATACATTTTTCATCACATGTAACAATACAGTGTAGAAATGGTTCGTCTTTATGTCATGACAGCAAAGAAAGGCAAGCTTCGAGATGATTTCATTTCTGACGCTCATCATTATCCACCTTGGTCTCAGGTCACCCACATGGCTCATTTTCAAGATTAAAATCACCAGAATGGAACTTCTGGAACTATAGACATACTATGTGTTCATTAACCACACCCTTCCCAACACTTCTTTGATATTTCGTGCTGTCTGCACTGCATTGGTTCCATGATGGAACTCATATTCGAAAATAACTCAAACTTTTAACTTATCCATGGTTTCAAAAAATTGCTCTAAAAAAAATCTGAAAGATAATTACAAGCCAAAAACCACGCATTTGAAACAATGAGGATGTATTTTCATAATAAAAATAAAACAAGATGTGTCAAACTGAAAATGTCAGAGAGATCAACTGTGAAACTTAGTATAAGGAAATTGAACATTTCATACTTAATGACTTAATATTTCTTTTAATAAATGCAAAATGACTCATTAACCCTGCTTTATAAAAATATAGGTGAGGATTCTGTTTATCATAGAGTTTACTATACATAGAAGTTTGATGGCTAGTAAAAATAACAATATTAACAATTCACTGAGTGCTGTCTAAATGGCAGTGACTGAATCCATTTTACATTCCTTGAGAAAGAAAAAGGTGTGAGTTGTTTGTATCTCAGCAAATATAGAGGATTTTAGGTGCTTTTCTAGGTTACTTTATATGCATTGTCTTATTTAATCTTCACAACAATCCTTTGAGGTAATTATTATTATTATAATTTCATATGATCTTTAAAGATTAAAGTATAAACTTCATAAACCTGATTTAATAAAAAAAACCTTCTTCATGATCTTCTGATCTTTCCTGAAGGATTTTCCAAACTTCAACTCCATTTGAAGGAAACTTAATCCATTTCTTCCAGAAATTCTTATGCCAGGTAGTCCAGGGATTCTTATGGGAACTAATAAAAAGTTAGCCTTAATCAAGTCACAAAAGATGAATCTACTGCTCCCACCTCTAAGACAATGGATGACTAATTATATTTTTGTAACTAGGATGGGTCACTTAAGCAATTCTTTTTTTTTTTTTTTTTTTTTTTTTTTTTTTTTTAGAGACGGGGTCTCGCTCTTGGTCAGGCTGGTTTCGAACTCCTGACCTTGAGCTATCCACCCGCCTCGGCCTCCCAGAGTGCTAGGATTACAGGCGTGAGCCACCGCGCCCGGCCCACTTAAGCAATTCTTAAATGAAGAATCTAACCTTGCTTAAAGCTTTTCTTGATTAAAAAAAAAAGACTGTTTTTGTTGATTGTTTATAAAAAGTGTTCTTGCAATATAGTGGAAATTTTTCCCCAAAAAAATGTAAAAGAAGATTTACATGAAGTTATAATGAACTTATTGACTTATTTTATTAATAAAATAAGACACCATGCAATTGGAACTTCACAGGAAAAATCCAGGTTACTCTATTATTTCAATAATGTACTTGGAGTAAATGAATCCCAAAATTTAGAAGTCTTTTCTAGCTATTGATAGCCTTTAGAACAGCTCAACGGTTTTACTTTTCCAACTCACATCATGGACAAGTCATGAGACTTCCTAAGAAGAAGAGGTTTGTTCTGCATTCTGAATGCAGGGGTTTGTATTGGACACAGTCTTATTTGGGGATTAAGAGCACAGGGCACAAATCCCTTTACCTTTGACTTGATGCATAAGTCAAAGCCACCTATCTTTCTTTTCCTTTTGAAACCTTTTATTTTCCTAAATTGCAGCTAGATTTGAACAACACATTGCCTTGCCTGATAAGCCTGGAATGGGTACATCCTAGGTCAGAAGGCATTAGGACAAACTCTCTGTCAAGTAAGCTTTAGATTTGTGTTTACTCACATCAAAGAAACAAGAATAGGTTTTGTGCATTGAGGTTGAAATATATAAAACTTGACTTTGGGTAACTTGGAAGTACCTTCCAAAGGGAAAGGGAAACTCCAGTAACAGATTTGCATTACGTTTAGTACCAAAATGCAAAATGATAATAGTTTCACTTTACACATGGTCATTTCTCTGAGCATATATGTATTTTCTAAGTCCTAAAATAGCATTGATTTTAAGATATACCTTCAGTTCAAGAATAACTTTTCAGGATCCCCAAAATACCACAATAAGCCTGTAATCCTAGCACTCTGGGAGGCCGAGGCGGGTGGATAGCTCAAGGTCAGGAGTTCGAAACCAGCCTAACCAAGAGCGAGACCCCGTCTCTAAAAAAAAAAAAAAAAAAAAAAAAAAAAAAAAAATACCACAATAAATACATACAGTACATTTTGTTGTTAATGGTGTTTTTTTGTTGTTTTTTTTTTGTAAACTAATCAAACAATAATGAGATGTAAGTAGGTGTCATATTTTTCCTATTTTGTTTTCCTTTTTAATCAATAGGGTCTTGCTGCAGATACTGATGTTTGGAGATGAGTCCACCGAGTGACTACTCTTAGTTATGCAGTTGTAGGGTGAATACACTTACAATCCAGAGGAAAGATTACAGTGGAACTCTTTACTTACTGAATGCTACCCTGCAAGATTCCCATCCCCCAAGGGTCCTTAGCATTCATCACTCAAGAGAGGCACTTTAGCACTTAACACCTCATCTCCCATGGTGTAGCCACTACGGTCTGATGGAAAGGAGCAGGTGGTCCTGAAAAAAGGCCTCCAAAGGTCACAGGAGAATGTATTAGGTCACACAGGCCAGGCGTGAAAAGTTCCTCAGTTTTGCAAGGGAGAGCTAACCATGGCATAGATGTGACCGAGCAAATGCATGTGAACAATTCAAATAAGTATGACCCTGGACTCAGCAAGTTGCCCTTGAGTTTCAGCGAGAGCTTCAACACAGCTGTGGTCTCTGCTGAAGTGAATTTCAAAAGTGACACTAGCCACCATGACCAAAGTAATTGGGCCAGAAGCCTGCAAGGATTTTCCAGTTATCTTTCTCTATCATGTATCCATTTCCACCCTGTGCCTGTTGAATGGGCAGGGCACTTAGATTAATTCCTAAAAGTCTATTAGGGAGGGATACCATGAGGGGGTAAGCCAAGCCTCACAATGAAACCCCACTAATAAGGACTTGTAAATATCCAGGAAATGAATTGGAAAAATGAAACATATGACTGTGTTTGTATGTGTTTGCCTCACAAAATTTCTGCATCCAAAAGAATTATTTTCAATAAAGTATTATTGTGTAATGTGTTGGAAGATACATTAAATAATCATAGACCAAACTCTAAGTTAAAATTAATCTGGGGGTGGTACTATCAATGCAAATAATGTTGAAAAAAGTCACAATTATATAATCACAGAAGTAAATTCACATAGTTACAGGTAGCAACAGTCACAGACACTGAATAACACTCAAATCTTTGCCTGGTGATTATTACATTCCTTTAGTCACCAATAATATTATATAATAATAAGGTACAAATAGTCCTAAGAATGTAAAATTTTTAATATATGTCCATGAATTTTAATGTATATAATGAAACAACAAAGGTAATAGTAACACAATCATTTATGAGACCCTCATGCCAGACATGGTTAGTGGTTGCCTTATATTTTAATTATAATAGTTATAACAATCTTTCAAGGGTGGAGTTAGCTTTCTAAAAGTGAGGCTTATTTATTCCTTTATTAATGTATTTATTCCACAAATATGTAATGCTTACCTGTTATTTATAGACATTTCTCTGGATACTGGTGATTCAGTATTAAAGAAAAGACATAAAAATCCTTAATATTATTAATAACTAAACACACAACAGAGGGACTGTCATAATCAAATGAAGAACCACCACCAGAGTTAGAGGGCAGAGAATCAGGATGGGGATAAGTTTCTATTTTAAATATGATGTTCAAAGGAGGGCTGTCTGAGCCCTTAGGGATGTAAATATCATGTGGAAGGGAATTCCAGGTAGAGGGTAGAGCAGGGGCAAATGCCCTGAAATGCGAGTGAATGTGTTGTGTTCAAAAAGCATCAGAATGCTAAGTTGTTTGCAGCAGAGTGATCATGGCAAAAAGTAGAAAAAGATTAGGATAAAAAGATAGGCCAGATCCAGATAATGTAGTGTCTTGTAGGCAATCATAAGGACTATGGACTTTTAATTTGAGCCAAGAGAAGGCTTTCAGCAAAGGGATTATGTGATCTAATTTTAATTTTTAGAGGTCCAATCTGACTATGGAGTGATAATGGAGAAAAATTTTGTGGAGACTAGACTGTAAAGGGTACACGAATGAAACTAAGGAGATGAGGTAAGAGGCTGTGGCCCAGGTGAGAGAAGATGATGTCTCTAACTAGAGTTTTTGTTGATAGAGATGATGAGAAAACATAAAGTTCAGGATAGATATTGAACATAGAGTTTGAAGGACCGGGATAAAAATTAAATGTGTTATAAAGAAGTCAGTGATGAGTCCTAATTTGGAGGCCTGGACAAATTTGTGAATTATGGTAATATTTATTCATAAGCATAAAACAAGGCAAAAGGGAAGGGGAAGAAATAAGAGTACCCATGATCAGAAAATTAAGTAATATGCTGAAGATGAACCAAAGCTAGGAGAGTTTGGACTTGAATGCAATGCAGTCTGGTTCCTAAGCCTATCCTTTTTATAATCATTATACTAGAGTAACTCCTGAAAGTAAGAAACCTGCCCATGTGTTTCCTTTTCAAAACAACTAAGAATTCACTGCTTAGCTTAGTTGCTTTCCAGGTCTTTGGTCAATTCAATGCACTTTTCTCAATATTATGAGAGTTCTTGGGTAAAGAGGAAAGGAAATGTTGACCCTCTTGAACAACTGACAATGGAATGCAGATTACAGAAAATTGTATTTAATTGCTGAGAAGATATCTACACCAAAAAAATAATTATGCTATTTATAGTTTATGTACCATAGCAGAAACTGGAAAATCATGTGCAAAATCATTTTCATTAACCTTACTTTCATTGAAAACTCTCAAAGCATCCTTGAGGCTACTGTAACAAAAACTTATATTTTCTCACCCAGGAACAGTAGGCAGTATCAAAAAGAACAAAGAAACACAATCAAAGCAACACTGAAAAAGGTGGCAGCTACAACCTGTAGCTTAACTGTGTTACACAAGCTCCTTGAAGGAGCTCATGCAAAGAAATGCCAAAGTGCAGTTAAACAGGAAGCATTTGCCCCTGCCGCTTGTGAGGGTGTTACTGTTGACAGATTAGACCTAGGCCAGTTCAAAACCTCCTAGACTTTGTTCAGCATTCTTGGCACGAAGGCGATACTGATGGAACAGAAGTTACCTACTGGTATGGCAGCCTTTATCCATTATCCATGAAAGGTACCGTCATATGCCCTGAGGCTTTAGAGAAAAGTAAAACCATATGTTCACTGCTGCTAGGGTGACTGTAGAATGCCATAGCCCTTGAGCCATACTGATGATGTTAGTTGGATAAAATGATAGCACCATAAGGTCTTTCTTTGTGAATTTTAATACGTTAAATGTTCAGAAACATAAGGTTACTCACCCCCCAAGACTCTGGCATACTAATCTATTTATGTTTCCCAGCATCATTGGAAAGTGCTGTCAGGTGGGGGTGGATGCACTTCTTGAAGGCTAAGGAAACAGATGATTTTCATGGTCTTTACCCTGACATTTATTTGCTGGTAATAAGACAGTGTTCAGGCTAGGTGATGCTCCAGCTTCTCAGCAGATGGTAGAAATTTACAGAAGAATAAGCAGGGTTTTTTTTTTTTTTTTTCAGTGTCTGGGTTTTAAATAAAAGGCTGTGCTTATGAAGGATTTTGGAGGCAGACAGATCTACATTCAAATCCCAGCTCTTCCTCTTAATAGCTGCAAGACTGTTGGGCAAGTTACCTAACTTCCTTGTATTTCCATTTTAACATCAGAAACACAGAACTAGTAATACCTATATCTTATGGTTATTGTAAGGATTAAATAAAATAATGTGGGTGAGGCGCTTAGCACAGTGCTGAAAGTATAACAAATAGCAGGTAACTCTTCCCAGCCTGTCGCCTCTGTGAGGGTTTTCTAACTACGTGGACTTCAACTTCTGCTTAAAACAGAAAGTAATAAAAGGTGAAATGCATTTGTAAGCCACTGAAACGTTCAGTGCTTATTTTTAAACATTTTTTTTTTCTATTCCATCTTGTTAAACCATGCAAACAAGATCTAAATCTCGTACAACTACTGGACACGGGATTACAGGGACCTGGAAAAAAACACCTCAGCAGAGTGTTTGATCTGGCGTGGAGCAAAATGTCTGGGACTCTGCCTTGACCATTGTTCTAAGAGACAGTGTCACAAGCAATCTAAGGAGTATCAATAGCAGCTCCAGCTCAAGCTTCAGCTGCCAATGATCAAAAAGGAAATGGAACACAAGGGCAGAATGCTGGGAGTACACACACAAAGTGAGGGGAACACTGGAAAAATCTGCTCCATAATCCAATGTTTGTTCATGCAAGCATCACATCCAGATCACTTAGTGTGTCCCAGGCACTGTAGAGGTGCTCACCATGGGAGGCAGCAGAGCTTAGTGTAAAGATTATAGGCACTGGAGTCAAACGGGTCAGCATATCCTGGCCATGCCATTAAGAATTTATTCACAAGGATTACACTGGTGTGTGCAGAAAAAGCCAAAATCTGAATTTGTTCCAACTCTATTCATTATGGATTGCTTACAGGGAGGTCAGGCATATTTTTATGCAACTCGTTTCTTTTTGTTTCTTGAAGGTATTGAGAGGGTATTCCTGAGAACAGTGACAGTATTTCCTGACTTGAGACTTTCTTACCTCTGAAGACAAAGCAAGGG
The DNA here is from genome assembly GCA_008086735.1 of Cheirogaleus medius. Classification (NCBI taxonomy): domain Eukaryota; kingdom Metazoa; phylum Chordata; class Mammalia; order Primates; family Cheirogaleidae; genus Cheirogaleus; species Cheirogaleus medius. The sequence goes on from VBSM01001265.1 coordinate 51,617,884, forward strand.
AAGACCAAACTTTTAGCCCTATAAATTAGATGCTGGGAAACAAAAACACACACTAGATTCTTTTACTCCCATTGCCGAGGCAAATTCTGAACCCTTAGCATAATATGTATAGGGAGAGTTTCTCATCGTTTGACAGCCAACAATGTTTGTTGTCTTTTCTCTAACCACTCCCTACCCTGATTATAATACCTCTAACATAAAAAATTTTTCATTCTTTCTAGGATGTGCCATGTTTTCTCATGAACTGTACCTTTTTTTCTGATGTTCATCCTGTCTTCAGTGACCTAACTCTACTTCTTTCTCTGCCGAGGAGATACTTAATCATCTTTCAAAATTAAAGTTAACTCCAACTTTTCTTCTTTGATGTCTTTCCAATTTCTATAAAATTTCAGTATTCCCTTTGGACTTCCAAAATATTTTGTGTACAACTCTATTATAAACACATTTTTTGTTGTTGTTTGTTTTTTCCATAATTATTCTAACTACCATCCTCACTAAACAATTAGCTATTATTCACCTTTGTATAACTATTCATACTTATTGAATAATTAATAATGTGCCATGTGCTTTGTTAAGCATTTTAAACACTGAATCTCAAGCTCCTACAGTAATCCAGTGAATTTGGTATTACTTTCCATTTCACAGATGAAGCAACTGAAGCTCAAAGTGTTGTAATGACCTTTTGGCTCAAGCAGTTAAGTTTCTGTATTAACCAGGATTCTCCAGAGAAACAGAAGCCATAGGAAATATATAGATATGTACAAAGAGATTTAGTATTAGGGATTGGCTCACATAATTATGGAGACTGAGAAGACTCACTGCAGTAAGGGGTGGGAGGCAGGGTTGGCTGATGGTGTAAGTCGTGGTCTAAGTCCAAAGTCAAGGAGACTGATGGACAGGGGTAGAATAAGATTAGATGGATGTCCTAACTCCAACAGTGAGAGAGAAAATTTTCCTTTCTCTGTCTTTTTGTTCTATTCAGGCCCTAGAGAAATTGGGTGACGTCCACCTACATTGCTGAAGAAGATCTTCTTTACTAAGTTCACTGATTCAAATGCTAATCTCTTCTGAAAACAGACACACCCAGAAATAATGTTTACCAGCTATCTGGTCATCCTATATCCCAGTCAAGCAGACACATAAAATTAACCATTACAATTTCCTCAAAGGTAAAAGGACACATTACATGGGAAAAAAATTCTTCTAATCAGGGCTTTGCTGATCTCTACTAGTCCATTCTCTATAGTTATAATGTTTCTGGTAGTATTTCTGGCCATATGAACATATTTTAACCTATCTTAAGAGACACACTGGAGCACAGGATTATAATACATGATGCAATGCATGCAAAAACACTTGGATAGCAGTATGCAGTAGGTGAGCAGTAAATAGTGGGTCCTTTTCCTTCTTTGTAGGTGTCCTCCCTGAGCATGAACTAGAATAACCAGAATAACCTACTTTGGCTGTAAAGAGCAACAACAATAAAAGCATAGGGCTGCATTATTTATTCACTACAAAGTTTGTGTCCTATACGTGTAGGGGGAGGAACTCCCCACCCCACATCACCCCATTTCTAATTGTAAAAAACCATACCCTTCAAGGAAGGAGATTCATGGCAAACTTTTCAATCCCTTGGCTACATGACTAAGACCTGTTCACCCTCCTCCTCAATGAGTAGCTTGAAAGGTCTTGGCAAAATCATACAACCTCCTCTGTTAAGTGGAGCTGGCTCCTGAAAGAGCACTCCTTATAAATTGTCTTGTCCATATGTTTCTGGAGGATGTGCCATCTGGGATTAGAGTGCTCATATTTTATGAAGCAGGAAACCAAAAATATGTTCAAAATTTAATGGTCTCAATTTGATGAGAAAGTAGAATTGAACTTACGACAAATTTATATTATCCTAATTTGTGAACCCACTGTGTGTCAGACATCCTATTATGCACTCTTTAGAATTCAATGAATTAGAAGAGAGACATTGTTCTTACCTTTTAGGAAATGTGGAGTCCAAGGAGAGACTTAGAGTAAACCTGCCTCTGGTCATCCTCGCAGAATCATACAAAAAAAAAAATTGTAAATAAATATCCTAAAAACAGATTTCATCACCCTTGCCAGTCCAGATTTGTAGCAGATGCCTGTATCATTGTGTTGGGAAAGAATCTGAGATTCAAGGAAAAGGCGTAGCATTACAATGTCTGCTAAGAGCAGGCACATGTGGTGGCAAATATGCTCTGCTCTTGTCTTCTTGTTGTAGCTAAAAGAAGTGATGGCCACGAGAGAGGGTTATTCAATAGGTAATAATGCTGACTTCACCCAGCTTCATTAATTTAAAAGCATGTATGAAGAACCAACTAAATACCAATTGATATAGAGTAAAAGTGCCCATGACCCTGTTCTTGCTCTTTGTCTGCTAGTCAGGACTCCTTCTTCTACCCTTTAATGGTATCCTTACATAGTCCTAGTGTGGCACTTACCACACTATGTAATTTCTTAATTACTTGGCCATATCACTCCCTTCGGTGTATTCAAACTTCAGGTCTCCACCCATTATTAGATCATTAAAGTGAATTCAGTGGGTTGTGACAAGCATTCTTCTGGTAATTATTAACAAAATGGAATGGAATAGAATAGAAAGTATTAGAGTGCTCCACACATATATGTAGTATATGCATGTATATGCCTTTATCCATTGGAAAAAGAGAAATTGACACCAGTTCTTCTGGGATGACAGATCCACCCACATTTTCCCAGGACTAATTCCCACCCTATCCTGCATATACCTCCACCACATCACTCCACATACTGTGTTCAAATAATCAATTTGCCTATATCAAGGGCACCTGAATGGCAGAGACTGTTTTACACATTTTTGAATAGAGAAGAATGCTATGATCTTAAAATTTATGTCCCTCAAAAATTCAAGTTTAAGTGGAATCCCTATTGTAGTGGTATTAAAAGGTGGAGCCTTTTGGTATGTGATTAGGTCATGAGGGCTCCACTTGCATAAATGAGACTATTTCCCTTATAAGAGAGGCTGTGGAGAGCTTTCTGGCCTTCCTATCCCTTCTTACATGTGAGGATATAGCAAGTAAGTACTATCCTGGAAGCAGAGAGCCCTCAACAGACACCAAACCTGCTGGCCCCTTTGATTTTGGACTTCCCAGCCTCTGAAACTGTGAAAATTAAATGTCTGTTCTTTTCAAATTACTCAGCCTCAGCTATTTTGTTATAGCATCACAGACTAAGATTAATAATAATAATAAACAATGACATAGTGTTTATGATACACTGTTCGTTAGTGTGGCTCTAGAACCCATACCCTTATCAATTAGAGAGAGAACAGTTAACATTAGCTGTTCAGGGAGGGCAGATATGCCTGTACTTTTCTACTATAAACTCCCACTCTACTCTGAGTATACCTCCACCACATCACTCTTCATAGTCTGTCCAGTTAAGCAATTTGCCTATGTCTCTTCTCATTAGACTGAGGGTACCTGGAGAGCAGAGAATGTTTTATCTATTTTTGAACACCCGGGATTTAGCTCCAAGATGGGCACCTGGTATGTACTCATTAAATGTGCTTTTACATACACAGACCTACAGGACACATGGTAAGAAAAGGAACTTTACTCTTCTGTCATGGCATAAGTGACTTAGACAAACCATAAGATGACAGACTAAGTTGGAATGTACTAAAATAAACATCAACATGAACAATAAAAATACTACCAAGGTAGCAGGGATATGTTTGGTATTCTTTATGAGATTAAATGTTTCTGGAGAGTTACCTTAGACTTGCCATGGATTTCAGAGCATAATTTTGAAGTGATATCCTACACTATGCTTAAAGTAGACTGTATTCATTGCTAAAGGTTGAATATCTCACTAGGAGAGAAACTAGAAACTTGACCTGAAAAAATGTATTAAAGGAATGTGAAATTGAGGGTTTGAGGTGAAAATTAAGTGAAGAGAAATGATCTACCTTAAAGTATTTCAGAGAAAGAACTGGCATGATGTAATGATGGACTGGCCAAGCCTTATACATGTTCATGTCATTTTAATAGATTACTTACAAATATCTCCAAAAAGGAGTCATGTTATCAGGGAATGTGGCAACAGTGGTATTCAATCAGTATTAGATGTATTGTGGCTAAAATGCCACTGGCTTTCCATGATTCCCTGATTCCGCAAAACCTACAGCCAACCCGGGGAAGTGAAATCAAGATTCTGGAGACTGCGAGTTCTGAATCTGGCTGAAATCACCATACACATCTCAGGCCAAACCCCATATGAGCTAAATTCAAGTTCTAAGTTCAAGGCAGGTGAAAATTATATATGAGATCCAAGAATACAATTCTGGATAAATCACAAAGAAATAGTTCTCATATTTAACTTAACATAGTCAAACTCAGAAAAGGAAAACAAATGGCAGACTAGCAGCAGTCTGCCAGCACACTGCTCTGAAGGAAAAAAGTGAAAAGTGCAGGCATCGGCCTATGTACAGATCAGTCTTCTCTGAGCGAACATTGTGAAATCACAGAAAAGCAAAGCAGGACATTCAGTGCAGAAAAGAAAGGTGATGGGGCAATATATTTAACAAGATCAAAGTACGTGTGGGGATGAATTAGGGTGATAGAAAGCCGGGGTGCAGTGCTCACTCTGCCCACACTGTGGGAGGTGTGAGATGGCTCCCTCCACGGCCACAGACCTCTACCTGGTCAGACCAGGGACCTGCCTGGAGTCTATGTGGAGTCACTGCACCAGACAATAGATGTGGTAGGGATGAGACAGCAGCTAAAGCCATCCTAAGTTCTTGGGTGCATGTCTCCAGGTCAGCACCAGGCTGAGGAGGGAGTAGACTAACTGCAGGCTCCCCTGAGCCATACCCTGTGACTGGAAGCCAAGCACCCCTTCCCTACTGCACAACAGGATCTGAGCACAGGAATCGATTGGAGCAAAGCAGGCTCCAACCTGGGAGACTTTGGGAGATTGCTTCAGCCGGTCCTAGAAGGAGGCGGGGAGAGCTCTGTAGTACCCAGGCCAATGAAATGGATCTCCACCCATGTGACTTAGCATCCACACAGGCCCCAACCCTGCAGAACAGCCTGCCACTTGCTTGGCCCCTTTATTTTCTATTTCTGATCATTAAATTTGTTCTATAAAATGTTCTATAAAAATTGAACAGTATTTATATATAACTTATTTCTGTAAATATCATATTAAAATATAAGAGTGCCCTGTCACCAGTCTATACCAACATGTAATGGAATGTCGTTATCATAAACTATAGGTGAGAACATGCACACAATCTTGTTGGCATAAAGGAGACATATATTTATGCACTACATAACCATATGCCAGGCATCATATGTCACTTTATGTATGTTATTTTGCCCAAATAAATATGCAACTTACCGATGGGTTACAGAGAGGTGAAGAAACTTGCCTAAGGTCACAAACACAGAACACTGCAAAGCTGGGACTGAAAGTCAGAGCTCTCCACATCCAAAGTATATCCATGCTCCTCCCTCTACACCTCCATGTTCCTGAGAAATATTTATCAACAGATTACCTTATGCCTGAGGTGTTCTTATGTTATTTTATTAATATGCCCGATCTTCAACAGTTTATTATTAGTAACTCCTTTTTACAGATGAGAAATCAGAGATGCAGAGATAAGAGATGATTCGTCTAAAAATTATGCTACTACAAAGAAGTAGAACAGATTTAAACACAGATCTGTCTGACTCAAGAACTGATGGTCATAAAACTATACTGAATCTATTCACTCTAAGTACAGTTTACTGACAGCCACATTCTCATCAAATTTGAAAGTATATGAACTTGAACAAGTAATTTGCCCTCTTCAAGTCTTCATTTTCCCCCACCCTCTACCTATCTAATCAGGCTATTGTTAAGATCATGTGAAAGAAAGTACGTTGCCTCCTGAATAGAAAAGTAGAATAAAGCAGCTATATGGTAGAGTTGTTCTACTTTAAACTAACATTCAACGGTTCAACAAACAATTATTGTGTCATTATTTAAGGCTTAATTTCATGTAACATTACCTTGATATAAGATTTTGTTGAAATTTATTAACATTCTCTGCTTATGTTTATCTCTTGTATGGAATCTCTTTATTCAAAGTTTGCTAATACTATTTGGGAAAGGAACGCAGTCTAAAAAGTAAAAAATAAATAAATAAAAATAAAAACCCTTGAAACATAGAATTTTCTTTAAGAAATAGATTTTCCTTTATATTACAAATATTAAAAATAAATTATTGATACATTGGAGTCCAGCATGGAATACTTTAATATATAAGACATATATTATTGGTGCTTATTATTCCCTTATCTGGAAATAAGCAGATTATATGATCTTGCTTTTGAAACATATAAAATCCTATATAAGTTTTGCTTCATTATTGTACCATATAAAATGCTGAAGTATTCCTTTTCTTCATATATAATGCAAGGTAACCTTCAGAAGAGATCAAGCTGATAATTGCAAATTACATATTAGTAGCCTCTGAATTAATGAGGTTTAAGTGCCTCTATTTTATAAAGGTAAAGACTGAGATAACACTATGAAGAAGAGAGGTCATTGGATTATTATTTCCATTTTACCTAACAGATAAATTTCTTTCAATGTTTTCATGATAATATGGCAAAGATGCAAGTATAATCTTAAAAAGAAATTCTTTGCTTTCTTAAATCCTTAGAATATACCTAAAGAAAGCTGCTGATTGGGCACCAACCACTAAACCCATTTTTTGACTAGTGGGTTGGAAGCTCACACTGGATCTTTAATAAGGGAGCTGTCATGTGCTCCCCAACAACAGCTGCGGCAAACTTCCTCCTTCCTCAACAACCGCCTCTCTCAGAGGCTGCTCCATAACACAGGCTTGTATCTTGTCAGATGGAATCAAAGAACTGGGCTTGTAGTGCTCTCCCAATTCTTAACATAGGTAGTTTTTAAAAAGTATTTTTCAGGAGGCCAAAGCTTAGGGGCTAATCTCTCCTAATATCTGCAAGAACTAGCATCCGAAACAGATCTATTCACTTCTATAGACACTTGTCTATAATGTAAAAATCAAAACATATGCAAAATTATTAATTAAAATCAAAAAGCTCTTCCTTTCCTAACCCCCAAGCACTAATGTTGAAAACCACAACCACTCTCCTATTATAGAGTGATTGTTTTTATTAAAGCAGAAGTACATTAAAAAAAAAACCCCAAGTTTCCAAATAGTTCAAGAGTTATTTCATTAATAAAAATCAAGTGCCCAAAGTATTTTTCTCCAAACATGTAAAAAAAAGATTTAGCAGGCAACAGTCTATTTTAAAATAAATACAATCACACATATTTTTAGAAAATTTACTTTTCCCAGAGAGTTTTTGCAAGCATCTGATTTCATCTTTTCAACAACAACCCTGTAAAAAACAAGGCATGGGTAATGCCCTAATTATTCAGATAAGGTAACAGAGGTGCAACCGGATAAATAATGGTCCAAAGTTTAAGATTCCAGATTCAGGAATATATCCACTATTTTATTAGAAAAAAAAACTATTATTCTGGGAATGAGTGCAGTTGAAACTGGGAGAAAAAGAAACAGGAATCAGATAAATGCCTATGAGGGGAGGCAATATTTTCCTACTGCAGGGCAATGGCAGACCTTCATTAAATGCTCTCATGTGTCTCTGCTTGGACAGGTAAGACCATCCCACAGATTTTCCTCCAAGGTCAAAGAGAATAAACCTATGGGAGCTAGTAAGGGTAGCAAAGACCTGAGACTACTATGCTATAGGGAAATATGGGCTAAAGCATTAAGGGTGATGTAAAGAGCCATAAGTCTGACATTTATGCTTCTGGTATATTGACAGTAATGTGATCTCCTCCACCCCAACTAGTGAATGTAAATTAAGAAAGTTGGGGATAAATGGAAATATACACTTACTCAGCACTACCTAAACTATATTAGTGATAGGACTGCAATAGCACTCTTCTTAAATTGGGAGGCCAAGATAGGGCTCTTATGAAAAGTATATTTGAAGCCATATACCTTTTCTTTAGCAAAATATACATACACATTTTAACAAACACTATTTCCTAGAGTCCTGGAGCATTTATAGATTTTCCTCTGTCAACTTAAAAATCTCCATGGAATTTGTAAACTTGAAACTAAGAAGCACTGACCTGCAATCTAGTAATCGATGAATTTAAGTTAGGGCTTCAGGGCAAGAAGGCAGACATTTAGGCAATCCGATGTTAATAAATATTAGTCAATTAATTTGATTTCGCTAAAATTGGTTAATTCCGTAAGGGAAAAACCTACAGTTTATTGGTCAAAAACAAAACAAAATAAAAGCCAATCAAAAAAATCAGACATTTAAATTTGTTCACATTTCTACCCACAGTTTTATTCATTTGTTCTCATAATTGGTAAATTGGTCAGAAATTAAAGGACTACACTCATATTTAATCTATTTCCTACCCTATCTTATCCAGTACTCTGTACTCCTTGAACTTCCAGAGACTGAATCAAAAACAGGACAGAATATAGTAATATAGGAGATTCTGTGACATCACACGGCTTCACAAGTAGGTCACCCAAGTTAATGGTCTCTCAGAGTCCCACTTTTGCTCTCACAATTTAATCGTCTTCTGTATTCAACCTCTCTGCATCTACAGCAGTAGTTGATACTTCAGTGTGTACCAGTAAGTGTAAACCAACCACATCTTGGCTTCAAGATCTCCCAAAAGGTGGGTACTTTTAGGATCCTTTCTTTGCTGATTGCTTCAACATGGCTCCAGGGTGTAGCAGAAACATCTTTGCAATTTGCATTTCTCTAATTAGTGAGTTTACACATTAGCTACCTCAATAGCAACCAGCTGCCACTTATGTTTCCTGTATGTATGACACCTCCTGACATTACAGAGCCTTCTCTCTGAATCCTCAATTAGAGAGAAAAACTGCATTTTTGTAAGCCTGCAGAAAATATATAAACCTCTTTTCTTTTTGCTTTCCTTTAAATAAACTTGGAATTGATCAATTTCCAAAGTGGAAAAAGAAGAAAATATCAGAACTGCTATTTTATGACTCCTTTGACCCACAGTGGAAAAAAGCAGGTAGTCTAATGTGGAATGCCTATATTTTGTATTAAAGGCAGAAATGAATATAACCAAAAATGGTTTAAAAATGGATCATCAGTAGAGAGCATGAAGGTATTGCTGAAAACTTTGATAAATACAAAGCATATGTTTTGCTTAAAGCCAATATCACTTTGGCTCACTCTAATTTTTCCCCAAAATACAAGGGGATGTGATTATTCTGCAAATAAGGTGAAAACCATCAAGAGATAGTACCTATGTAGATCATGACAAAGTGATGAGTGATGATGTATTCTTCATTCTTGACTCTCTTAGACTCCAGCATGGCATTTCAGATTAAGATCTAAGGTTCTTCTAAATAGCCTATGTTCTGCTGGTTTCTATTTTATTCAGCTGAGTACACTGCCTTTCGATATAAATGAGCAAGCATTCGGAAAGATCCCAATAGCTATGAAATTAAATCCAAATTTAATTTGTTTAATTTAAGCAAGGAACACCATCTACATTTCCACCACTATGAACAACCAGAATATTAACAGTCTCAGAGTCTTAAGACATTTATTTTTGTATATTATCTATTATAGTTCTCTCATTATGGAAACACAGACTCTGAAAGAAGTTAAACAACTTGGTAAAGAATTACATATTGTATGAGAAGAAAGCCTGACCTATCAGAGAGTTCAGTCTAAGGGAGGAGATAGACTTGTACACAAAATGAACAAAAGTCTATGAGATTCATACTATTTATTTCCATTTTATAGATGAGAAAATTGGGATTTTGAGAGGTTACACAATTAGTAAGTGAACACTCAGATTTGTATTACTTCAGAGTCCACGTTTCTTACCTGTTCTTTATAAGGGTAGGAATTTTCTGACAAAAATGTTTGGGGGGTGGGGTCAGTGTGTGTGTGTGTGTGTGTGTGTGTGTGTGGTGAACAGTAGCAGTGGTGGAAGGGAATTATAGGCTTACAGCATTTTAGATAATGTTTTCAGAATCTCACTCTAGTGAGTTTCCAACAACCTCTACTAGAAAATAAATACCAGAGGCAAGCATTTGCCCCCCAAATACTCACCTCTGACCAGAAACATTCTGCAGAGGTACAAATAAAATTGTATAAGTCAATGCTCATTACCTTGAGCAGGATTGTGTGTATATGTGTGACAAGTTTTTATTGATCCTACCTAAGCTACAAACAGGCAGAGAACCCGTCTGTCAAGAGCTTTCTAAAAGCCTGCTCTATCTCACCTCCCTTAGCTGTTCACACTGAGAAATACAAACTTGACAGGAGAATACAAGCCGCAGTTAGCAACAGAGCCTGTCCTGTTGCAATGTGGGGTATGTGACATTCTGAAACAGTCAGAGCCATTCTGCAGTTTCAACAGATGTTACAAGATGGACTCTGTTTGTCAGCAAGTGGAGAAAAGACCAACTCTAAGGTCCCAGGAAGGTGGGGAGATAGTGGTGGGCTAAACAGAGTATGGGATCCATGATGGGATGGATATTTAATAAGCATAGTATTTGTCCTTACATAGACAATCCAAATTATATTTTCTGTATGAAAAGTAGGGAACTATTTATAATCAAGGAAGAATATCCAAATTCAGCCAAAGCCTGTTAAGGAAGTAGTTAAACTGATGTGCTAAGTGTCTATGATATTTTTCCTCAATGAGAGGTTGGGATTCTTTGAGGATTCTTTAGGTAGAAGCTTCACGAGTACATAGTTTTACTTAATAGCAGCAATCATAACAAAAATGACAAATAAGACTTTAATTTAAAAATACTAACTACAAAAATTACCCATTTCAAACTGCATAGTGTGTGGTTTTTCTTTCTCCATTTTACAGATTGAAAAATGAACCAAATAATTTAAATGATTTTCTCTGTCACACAAAATTAGTGACAGATTTCTTGTGTCCAGGTCAATCTGGCTCCAAATTCCACGCTTTTTAAATGACACATTAGTTTTCCAAGGATGCTGTAACAAAATACCAAAAACTGGGTGGCTTGAAATAACAGAAATTTTTATTCTCTAACAGTTCTCGGGGCACCGAGTCAAGATGCTGGCAGGGCCATCCCTTCTCTGAAGGTTCTAAAAAACGATCCTCTCTTGCCTCTTCCTAGCTTCTGGTAGTTGCTGGTAGTCCTTGACTTCACTGGGTTGTGGATGTGTCACTCCAATTTCTGTCTCTGTCTTCGTCTTCAGTGGTCATCCTCTCTCTGTGTATGTTTGTTTCTCTTCACAGGGGTTTCTCATAAGGCCAACAGTCATTGGATTTTGGCTCCACCCTAACCTAGTATCATCTCTTTTTAACTAATTACATATGCAAAGACCTTATTTCCAAATAAGGTCAAATTCTGAGGTTCCAGGTAAACATGAATTTTGGGGTGGCATTATTTAATTCAATACAGTATAACCACTGCCATCCCCAAATTCATCCACTTGTAAAATGCATTTATCCCACCCCAACATTACCAAAAGTTTTAACCCATTAAAACTTTAAGTCCAAAATCTCACCTAATTATCAACTCGAAGATTCCAAATCTCATCTAAATCATCTGAAATATGTGTTTAAGACTCTAGGTCTGCCCCATCCTGGGGCAAAATTTTTCATCTGTGAACCTATGAAACTGTAAAACAAATTCTCTACTTCCAAAAATCATTAGTGGGACAGACATATTAATAATATGATATTTTAATCCCAAAAGGAAGAAAATAGAGGAATAAAGAGGTCATTGGTCTAAAGCAAGTGCAAAACCCAGCAGGGAAAATTCCATTAGGTTTCAAGACCTGAAAAAACCCCTCTGTGGTTTGATGCTCCATTCTGTGGACAAAGGGTTGCAGTCTCACCCTCCATGACTGAGATGGCAATGCTATCTTCTGAGCTTTGTGAAACAGTGGCAACCCTGCCCTCTGACTAGCCCATTCTGTGCTTGTAGATCTCAGAAGTCTATTAAACTTCCTTGATTTTATCCTGTCTCTGATCCCTTAAGTCCAAGCTGGTGTTGTTTCTGCTGATATAACATTCTCAAAACCCTTGCCAGTCTTCTGTGAATGTCCTTATCCTTGATCCATTACCCTTGACATTTACAGAGCCATACCATTACTCATGAGGGCTCTCTGCAGATTCTTCCTAGATAGCCCCTCCTCTATTTCTGACTTGTACCAAGATTGTTGCTTGGATCCATAAGTCACATGCTTAATGTCTTCAGGAAAATATTGTTATTCCATTCCCTTGGTGTTTTCTCCAGAGCATGTGTTAGCATATTTTACAATAAGGATAGGCTGAGAATTCTCCAAATCATCAAATCCTTTGTGTTTCTTTTTGGTTTTTGTTTTTGTTTTCCTATAACAGATCCTTCCTTGATTTATTTCTTTCCTCTTAGAGGTTACTGTAAGCAGCAAAGAGAAATCAGGCAACACCCTCTATACTTTGGAAATCTCCTCAGATAAATATGCAGGTTCATCACTTACAAGTGTGCTTTCATTCAATAGGAGAACACAACTAAACCAAGTTTCCTGCCATGTCATAACAGAGATTGTCTTGTCTCCACTTTCCAATAACATGTTTCTCATTTCTCATTTCCTGTGAGACCTCATCAGAAACACCTTTAATGTTCATTTATCTACCAATATTTTGTTCATGATATATGTATCCTCTAAGATGATAGCAACTTTTTCTGCTATGCTCCTCTTATCTATCTCAGCTCTTACCAGAATCATCTTTACCATCCATATTTCTACCAATGACTTCTTTAAAGAAATATAGGCTTTTTCTATCAAGTACCTCAAAATTATTTCAGCCTCTGCCGATTACTAAATTCCAAAACCACTTTCACATTTTTAGGTAGTTGTTACAGTAGCACCCATTTCTTGGTACCAAAATCTATAGTTCTCAACTGACATTAAAAAATACCACAAACTGAGTGGCTAAAATAACAGAAATTTATTCTATTACAGTTCTGGAGATAAGAAGTCAGAAATCAAGGTGTTGGGAGGACTATACTTTCTCTGAAGACTCTAGTAGGGGGCTTCTTCCTTGCTTCTTCCTAGCTTCCAATGGTTGCCAGCAATCCTTGGCTTCCTTGGTTTGTAGCTGCATCACTCCAATTTCTGCCTGTCCTCACATGGTCATATTCCCTCTGTAAGTGTCTGTGTTTCTTCACACAGACTTTTAATAAGAACACCAGTCATTGGATTTAGTATTCTACTGAATGTGGTACAACCTCATCTTATTTAACTAATTACATTTTTAAAGATCTTATTTCTAAATAAGGTCATATTATGAGATTATGGTGAATGCGCATTTGTTCTTGGTGAGGAGGACTATTCAACTTAGTACATAGAGCAATTAGTCAACAAAATCAAAATCTTCCAGATTGGAAATAAAAAAGTAAAACTATTTGAAGACAACATGATTGCATATTTAGAAAATCCTAGAAACCCACAAAAAGACTTTGAATTAAAAATCAAATTCAGAAATAATGTAGGGCACAAGATCAATATAGAAGTATCAATAAACAATCCAAAAAATAAATAAAAATAGTTTCATTTTTTAGAAGCATGAAAAAGAATAAAATATTTAGAAATACATTTTAAAAAGTTCAAGACTTGTGCACTGAAACTTCAAAACTTCTTTCATTATTGAAAGAACTTAAAGAAGATATACAAAAGTGGAAAACATGATATACTGAAAGATTTAAATTTGTTAAGATGGCATTACTCCCCATGTTCATCTGTAAATTCAACACAATCCTTATGAAAATCCCAATTAGCTTTTTTATTCAAAAATTGATTAAATAATTCTCAAACTCATATAAAAATATAAGGGACCCAGAAGAGTTAAAGAAACACTGAAAAGGAAGAATAAAGTTGGACACTCATTCCCTTATTTGAAAATTTACAAAAATCGACAGTAATCAATACAGTGTGATACTGGCATGAGAATAGATATATATATCTTCTATCCTATTTTTATTCATTATCCTTGTTATCCCAGTGATATATTCTACCCATTGATCTCTCTCTCTTTCTCTCTCTCTCTCTCTCTATATATATGTATATATATATGCAGACACACACAAATATAGATGATATAGATATAACAGATATATCAGTGAAATAGAATTCGAAGTCCAGAAATAACCCTTTACATTAATGATCAATTGATTTTTGACGAGGATATCAAGACAATTAGTAAGGAAAATATTTTTATGACTAGTGCTGGAACAAGAAATGGAAAATAAAATAACTTGGATGCCCACCTATGACACAGAGAAAAATTAAGTCATAATGGATCTAAGACCTAAAGTCTATAAGTTTTATAGTTTAGTCTAAGCTAAAGTATAAAGCTCTGTGAAGAAAACGTAGGTGTAAATCTTTGTGACATGGTGGTTAGGTAATGTTTTCTTACAAATGACACAAAAGAAAAAATAAGTTGAACCCTAAAATGTAAAACTTTTGAGCTGAAAACAATACTATAAAGAAAGTGAACAGAAAATCCACAGAATGGGAAAGAGCATTTTCAAATCACATATCTGATAATAGATTTTATACCAAGGATATGTAAAGAAATCCTACAACTCAATAATATATAGGCAAATAATGCCTTTTAAAAAGTAAAAAAAAAGAGGATATAAATAAAAATGTTTGCAAAAAATATACACAAGTGACAAACAAAGACATAAAATTATTTTCAACATCGTTAGTCATCAGGCAAAGGCAAATCAAAGCCACAATGAGGAAACCTCTTCACAACCACTAGAATGGTTATAATCTAAAAGACAGAAAATAAAAAGTGTGGATGAGGATGTGGAAAAATTGGAAGCCTTACACATTGCTGTTGGGAATATAAAATTGTGCAATTGCCTTGGAAAACAGTTTGGCAATTCTTCAAATGTTGACATGGTGTTACCATATGATCCAGCAATTCTACTCCCAAGCATGTACTCAAGGGCATGTGTCCATACAAAAACTTGTACAAGGGCTTAAGCTTAATTCAGGATAGCATAAACGGTGTTAGCTCACTGTCGTTTCTTAGAATTGAGTAATATTCCATTGTGAGCATATACCACATTTAAGTTATCCACTCATGAATTGACGGGCACTTGGGTTGTTTCCATGACCATGCAATAGTGAATTGTGCTGCCATAAACATACGGGTGCTGATGTCTTTATAATAGAATGACTTATGCTCTTTGGGGTAGATGTCCAACAATGTTATTGCTGGGTCGAATGGTATTTCTATTTCTAGCTGCTTGAGGT
>VBSM01001265.1:51633360-51669503 GCA_008086735.1 Cheirogaleus medius
CTAACAATATTTGTACCCCCATTATATGATGAAATAAAAGGAAAAAAAAACTTGTACACGAATATTTATAGCAATATATTTATGAGAGCAAAAATATGGAACCAAACCAATTGTCCATCAGCTGATAAACGTGTAAAACAATATGTATTATATCCATAAAATGAATATTATTTGGCAATAAAATAGAATAAAATACTGGTAACATACTATAATATGGATGAATCTTGAGAACATTATGATAAGTAAAATAAACCAGCCACAAAACACCACATATTGTATGATTCCTATGTAAAATGTCCAGAAAAGGCAAATTCATAGAAACTGAAAGTGAATTAATGTTTCCAGAGAATGGCTACAGGGTATTGCTAGAATGTTTCTTTTAGGGGTGATGAAAATGGTATAAAAGTAGATTGCAGTAATAGTTTCATAATTTTGTGAATATACTAAGCACCACTTTGTATACTTTAAATGGACAAATTTTATGGAACGTGAGTTATATTTCAATTAAGGTGTTAAAAAATATTATAATGAGAAAGCTTTAAACATGTAGAATTTTGTAAAAGGTTTGCAAATCAAAGGCCACATTTGCCATATAGAGAAACCTGTGACAATTCAGTATCTGTCTCAATCTGTTAAAATAATTGGTCTTACACTCTACACTGTCCACTGAATATTTCCATTTAATATCTTTGTTCTGTAGCAATTTTCTTATTTCTTTTTCTAATCAATTTATCTATTTTTCTTAGTATGTGCTATATCTCTCAACGTGGCCTAATTTGCAAATTTCCCATACTATTTACACTGTTCTGAGAGAAAGTCAAGCTACCAATTAAATTGGATCCAATACAAGTCTCATGACACTCACCCAGACATCCTAACAAGGTACATTTATATTTATCAATTCTTTTTGTTGTTTGTCTTTGATCAATTTGCTCTCTGGCATCTTTCTCTGAAAATGACTTTATTTTTAGAAAATAGGAGCATATAAAATGTCTCTATTGATTAGTACATAAAAAGATAAAAAGGCATCTTTTGAACATTTTAAAATTAATTCCTACTCTGTTTCCAGTCCATTCAAATCATATTAGGCTTATTGCATTTAGTGAATAATTTGGATTTTAGCATCAATATTTTAGAAGTATAGGATTAGATGGGAATTTACGGTTACATCTATATGTGGCATCCAGGCACATAATTTCAGATTTGTCCTCATTCGGAAAAGACACTTACCCTAATCCTTCATTCCCCATTTTTTTCTCAAATGGAAGAGAATAGTTTTTCCATGCCTTTCAGGAAATAGTGTCACAAAGACTTCCAATCCCATTCTCCACCCCCATCTCTGGCTCATATCAAGCTCATTACATCAGTGGGGGGTGGTAGTGGTGGTGAAGTTTGATTAATTAACACTCCAAAACCAACACATGGTGCCGCAGGATAGAAAATTTGTATAAACAGAAACCAGCAAACAGGGAGTACAACAAGATATCAGCCTTAAACCCTAATGTGCACTGGAGAACACTGCAATTCCTTTCTCATTAAATTGAATCTATCCATCCACCCATCGGATCAAAGTCAGCTTCCCAACTGCTGTCTGTCTGGTGCAAAGTGGGTGGGGTACAGATGGCCAACTGTGGTAAGCAGGAATAGAGAAAATGAACTTACTCCATCTCAATGCAAACAGGTCTAGGTCCAAGACAGAAAGAGCAAGATCCAAAAGGCCAGGACATAGTTTACCTCTGCTCCAATTTCGTCAATCGGAAATGTCATTCTTCCTTTCGGAGAGGAGAAAAATCAATAAAGGTAGAGAAAGCCTGAAGGTGTCTTCTAATACTGTTTCCCTGGCAGGATGGGTACGGAGAGGGGTGAAACAGGAGCTTTGCACATCCACCCATACCTTAGAAACAAAAAGCAGGTTAATTGGGAGGTCTCTCCTTTTCCCTAACAGTTGAACTTAATCTACTGAGCAGGCACTGATCAACTATTTGGTTGATGGTGTCTGCCTCATTCCAATGCCCTAAAAGGCCAAGCAGCTATAATACATAGCTAATATACAGCTAAGTGCACAACAGGGAATCTCTCCTGGCTCTCTCTCTCTCTCTCTCTCTCTCATATTCTTCCCTCCCTCTATCTCTTTCCACCTCATCCTTCAAAACCTTCTTTCCGTGCTCTTGTAATTTTGGAGTCTGTCCTTTTAACTGATATCGAGATATTGTCTCTCTTAATCTGTCTCTCTGTCCCACTTTATTTTTTATTTTCTCTCCTTGACATAGCCTCAGCTTCACTTCTTTTATCCAGGAAGTAGATTCCAGCTAATTCTCACCCCAGGGCAGACCTCTGGGACTTCAGCCCAGATCTAAGGCTTGACCTTGTTTATCCAGGAGAAGAGAATGGGAAAATGGGCTTTATCCAGATTCAAATTCAAATTGATCTAATGTCTATTTAGCACCCACTATATCACAGACACCACACTATTTCTACCTTACATATTCAATAACCCTACAAGAGAAGATTTTTATTCAAAAGCACCAATTATTGTAGGTAATACTTATTCTTTTTCACATATCAGTCATGTTCTAATTTATTTACATGTTAACACACTTAATTCTAACACTAAAATCTATAAGGTAAGTGCTACTTTAATCTTTATGTTAGAACTGAGGCACAAAAAGGTTAAAAACTCTCTCAATATTATAGGTAGTTAAATAACAGAGCTGAAATTTGAATCTAGACAAGTTTCTCCCAATGGGAAGGTTAAGGTTATGAGAATGGAATAACTTGCCCAACTTTACAAGTGACAAAGGCTGACACTCAAAATTAAACCAGCATTGCTTTTCTATTACACCTTAGTGCATAATAAATCAGGAATTAATAAAAATAAATAATTAGTATACTTTTGCTTAGTAATATAAATACCTAAATCATAGATAAAAATAGCTTGGACTGCATATAAAGAATTCATAAATTATAGTCATCATTCATTCACTCGATTATTCAATAAATAGCCCAACCTATCATTAAATCACAATGGCCCCATCAACCACCTATTAAACATCTAGCAGCTCTAAGTGCACTGAGACACTTGGCAGTTAAGTCTTAAGAGTTTGCTACTAAATATTAATATTAATAATACATTTTAGATTCTTAATTTAGATGGCTGAGGCACAACAATGGGATATTTTCAGCATAAAAAACCCCTATATAGTGAGAAACCAGAGGGTCTACTCAGAAGGTAGTTTAAGCCACTGACTGACACAGACTGCATAGGCCATAGATTTGCCTGATATAAGACTGTGAACTATGAACTTAACCCCTTGATTTCCTGGATGTAAAAGGGATGTTTCCCTCCAGCCTCTCACAAAAATAAATGCTCAGGTTTTTCTGCTACTATTAGAAAACATGCACCTTAACACTAGTAACAAAATAATAGTCAGAGGTTTCCCAGGTACTATTTGAGTCTTACAACTCATGATGCTTGGCTCCTCCCAAATTTTCACCCACTCGGTGCTGCCAGAATGGAGCCACAGGGAAAATTGGGACAGATTTACATTGTGACTTTTATTTGGACCTTCCACACTGTGTCATATACCCAAAATGAAAAGTTGAGCAGCTGCATTTTTTAATTGTATTTTCTCAGTTTATCGACACCAATCCCATGCAAAAAATGTATAAAAGTCTTCCTGAAATCAAGATATAAAGTAAAATCTCACCTATATCACCCATTCTGTTAATCTATCTGGGTTCCTCAGTACTTATCATGGACAGAGTGATGATAATTAAGTCTTTGTCATTTAATTATTCACTCATTTATTCCTACTTTTACTCTTAACACTTCTGGATAATTATCAATCATTCTGAGCTCATCCTATGCACCATTTTGATCACTTCCCAACTACTGAAAATCCCATGATGGTCCCCAAATACTTAGAGAAGAAAGTCGAATCTTACATTGTATTAAAGAACATTCATAGACTAGTGTCAGGATATCTTTCTGCAAGAGCTTTGCCCATCCATCTTATCCTATTTTGAAGACCTTGTCATTTCTAGTCACAGGTTTCATGTTGGACTTCAGGACTTTCCCTGTTCACCATGGTTTCTTACAAATAGGCACTTTTCATCTTAAGTCATATGAGAATCTCTATTAGATGAAAGATCTTGAAGGGTGTCATATGCATTATCTTCACTTTTATTTTTTTTAATAAATGTTTACACATTGATTTAAACTGATCTAAATGCATGCCTGGGTATGGGAAGATGGAAGTTGCTTAGTATCTATTACTACTCATTCACTTGTAGAGGGTGCAAATTAAATGCATTTTCCTTCCTTAAATTTTCTTTCTATCATCTACTTAGATAAAAGGAGTACATGGGAAACAAGGAAGATTAAAGTACAATACTAAGCTGCCTATGATTAAGACTTACAGAAATGTTAGAGACATCATATATTACACAGGGCTTAGAATATCATCCAAGTAGGAAAAGTTGGGGAAATAAAATTTAAGGAAGGAACTTGATGAAAACTTTCAAAGATGGGTGAACATGGAGGAGCAAAGACTGGGAGCTGGATGTCTTTGGCTGTAAAATCCAGAACAAAGGTGTTGCCAGCCCATATTCAACCAAGGCATGGCAAACAACCGCTACCTTGAATACTCAACCTGGCAGTAAAACCATCGCTTCCTTCCTCTCAGTAATTCTGGTAATTCTAGTAATTACTAGAATTCAGTAATTCTAGTTTGAAACTAGTCCATGATGACTCTTAACTTGATGCCCCAGTTACTTTCATAGAATGCCAACCACTTCCTGCAACAATTATTTCTTCCCAGCCTCCACACCCTCTTATTAAAAAATATGCCTGGGCTCCCTTCTCAGAAGTCAGTTCTTATTTATTACACCTATGGAGGGGTAGTAGGATCTATGAGATCACACCTCTGACCTCAACTGATTAGAACACAGTTGGAACCAAGCCAGGAAAAAAAAAATTTTTTCTTCCCCTTGGACTCTTTAGGACCTTGGAACTGGGATTCTGTGTCAAGTTGAGTCAAGGATAACCATAGCTCTACCAAAGGAGAGAAAGTAACTCTCCAGAGACAAAGAAAATAAAAAGAAGAAGCAGGCATGCAAAGAGAAACAGAGATGATTCACCATGAATCCTCAAAAAGAGAGAAGGTAACCCTTGTGGTGTCTCTCTCCAGGCACAAAAGAGGCTCTGTATTGTCTTGGGACCTGTCATATATCTTACATATGCATTTTTTGGTTCCCTCATTTTAGTAATCATTCCACCAGACCAAGGCCTGTAATCTATTACTCCTGCCACCTTTTCATTATCCCTCAACTCTCTGTTTCCTCTCATTTTCCTCTTTGCCCTGCTTAAATTGCAAGGTCAATCGTTAAAAAATGAACCCCTTGTTTACATTCTCACAGTGTCTATATCTCTGTAACTTTGTTTTTCTCTAATTTTGTCATACTCATTTTATTTAAATTTAAAGCCTGGTTAAATCCAATTTTCAAGCTATTTCATGTTTATACCACACAGGTAAAAGTGGTTAGAACCACAGCCATGCTGTCTGAACCTATTTTAATATAGTGACCTCTGATCTCAAGTGGGTCTTATTGCTGCCTAAGGATCTTATTACATTTCCGTAGACCATTTACTCTTGCAACCTTAATACGATGATTTCATACTTTCTATCTCCTCAAATTTCTGGTCTCTATTCTCCCATTTTCCTCCTCACTCTCTGATACTGATCTTGCTTCTCACAACCTTTAAAAGCAAAAATAATACAAAAGAACTTCCACAAACCTCACCCCCATCTCTCACATCTGTGCACGTGTTTTTTCTTCCTGTCAATATCGATGAAATTTCTGTAATCCTATTTAAAATACAGATTTTATTTATGTAATATATTCCGTACCTTCTCAACAACTCAAGGTCTAATGGCTTGAGTTAATATATATTCATACAAATTTATATCTCCAGCTATTTTTTCGCTCCAAATTCCAGAATCTTATATCTGTCTCCCCTACTCAGTATCTCCACTTTTGCATCATAAAATAGTTTCCTTTTATACCTCTTTTTCTCTTATAGTCTACATCCATTCCATCAGCAAAACCTTTTACAAATCTACATATAAACAGAACACCAGCAGCTCACCACTTTCCACTGCTGTCCTCCTGCTCTGAGCCACTACCATTTCCTGCCTGGATTGCTGCAATAGTCTCTCTGCTTGCACCCTTGCCCTCTGATGTTTATTCTCAGTAGCCTTAAGAGTGATTCTTATAAAACATAAATAAGACCATGGCAATACTTGCCTTAACATCCTCCAGTGGTTTTCCATTGTACTCATAGCAAATTCAATGTCTTCCTATTAACCCACAAGACCTTTTGTGAACCAGACCTTGTCACTTCTTTGGCCTCATTCCCTACTACTCTCTCCCCCAGATATTCAGCTCCAGCCACTCTAACCCCATTGCTGTTTGTGGATCCCATCGCGGCTTCACTGGCCTCATGTTTTAAAATGTTCTTTACTCTATGATTAGAATTGCCTTTCCCTAGATACCCAGCTGGGTCACCACCTCACCTTCTACAGGTCTTTGGTCAAATGTCTCTTCTTGGACTAATTCCTGCTTCCTGTCATAACACTTTTTGAATTAGCAGTAGATTTACTAATAATCCTGATTTGCCTCACACTATCCCACTTTTAGCACTCAAAGTCTCACATCCCAGTAATCCTCTTAGTTCCAGGCAAACCAGGATAGTTGGTCACCTTAATAGCAGTCACTCCCATCCATCCATCACCTGTTTTCCTTCTTTGCTTTCTTTTTCTCTTCTTTGCAATGGAATAAACTCCAAGATTCTATCAAATCCCTTTGTTTGGAGACAGCATCTACATTTGCTCTTATGTCTGTGCTATTGGTGCCCAGTTCCTCTGGACCAAATATCTCTTCAGCTTTGGGTCAGCTTCTCTCTGACCCCTTCTCTATTAGAAGATTTCCCATCACACAATGAAAATCTGAGAGCTCACATGGCAGTGGGTAGATAAGCTTTACTAAAAGACATGAAAAAAAGAAAAAGGAACTGTTATGGACTGAATTGCATTCTTCCCTCAAGTTCATATGCTGAAGTCCTAATTCCCAGTATCTCAGTGTGTAACTACACTTGGAGATGGGGCCTTTAAAGAAGTAACTGAGGCAAAATGAGGTTATATGATCAGGCTCTGATCCAGTATGATTGGTGTCCTTATAAGAAGAGGAGATTAAGACACAGACACAGAAAAATCATATGAAGATACTAGAAGAATACGGCCATCTACAAGCCAAGGAGAAGTAGAAACCAACCCTGCTGACACCTTGACCTTGAACTTCGGTCTTCCAGAAATGTGAGAACATAAATTTCTGTTGTTTAAGCCACCTAGTCTGTGAACTGGGAACAGTGGTGTGTAAGAGACTTAGATATACAGGTTCTAAAAAGAAAAAACTCAAAGACTAAATTTTACTAGTGACATTTTCATACTGTGATAGAGAAAATCCCCCCAAAATCTCTCCTAAACATATATAATCAAAGTATAGTTTGCCTGGTCTTATAAGAAATTTGACATCTGAAAAATCGGTTCAAGTCCTGGTTCTGTTTTCTCATGTTATAACCTTGGAGAACAAATAATCTATGCTAAGCATCCGTACTTTTTCACCCATTAAATCTGAATAAGTGAAGCAACACTGCCAACTTTCAGGGTTGTTGAGAATGTCAGATGCAGTAGTTAATGAAAAAGGGCTTAACATTAACATTGAAATTAATAATGACAACAATAATAATAAGTACCAATTTATGAATGTTATTTTTATTATTGATTTAAGTGTCATTTAAAATTAATTTCTATGTCACTATTTGATTAATAACCATAGTAATGTTTTAATGAATAATTTGGAAGCATCTAAATTAGTTATATTCAGGTATTATCTCTAGCTTCCTACTCATTAATAATAAGAGAAAGATTTAAATGTTTTATTTATATACCAAGTAAATTAACTCACCTGCAAGTGTGTAGCAATCTGAATTTCTGAAATAGAAAATCAACAGAATAGAATTCTAACAGTTATAACTAGCCAGGTCAGTTCTAATTTTATGAAAGCCAATTGTGAATTTAAACTTCTTTGATGACTTAAACATGCATTCCCATTTTCCCCTAAGTTACATTGATGTACAGTTGTTATTGTATTTATTTTACAGAAATAAAAAAAATCTAAAAAACAAAAAGATATAAGCATTTGTGTTCTAAGTTCCTACTGTTAGAAACTAAATAACAGATTTGTTCCCTTATTCGCTTGCCAGTAGAATCATTTGAAAAAATCTCTGCTTTGGAATTTTCTTTCAAACTCTCTCTAGATTTTTCTACTGATATCTTTATTGCATCATTTCCTTTTTCCTTTATCTCATCTTTCTTGTAGTACTATTTTATATTACAATATTTGTTCCTATTACTGACCTCATACTAAATGGATAAGAAAAGATGGCTTTTTTTTATACATAAGAAAACTAAGGTGCAGAAGTGTAGAATGGAAAAGAAGTGATAACCTGAAATGTGCCCAATACTGTTATATTCTTTATATATGTTATATTATTTATATTTCTAAAAGAACCACAGAGTATGCGCCACTTTCATCTAATTGCCCCTGCTGCCTCCTAGAAAGTAAGGTTCAGAGAATTTAAAAAGTAGTAAAAGATGAAATAGAGATTTCCATCAGGTCGGAGTGATTTCTAAGACCATACTCTTTCTCCTGCACTAAACTGCCCCTTCAGTAAAATGTTACTACATTGCACCCAGTCTGGTTCCTTGTGTCCTCCCTTTGGCCTCATGGAGCCCCATGGGAACTCCTTTTTAAGCCTTTAAGTCTTTCCGATTCTACATTCTCTGAGAAGAGATTAGCTACTCTGGGCTCCTCAGTGCACCTTTCTCTTTAATCTGCCCTGCTGAGGTCTCTAAAGTTAGTTTCCCATATTTGTATGTTTCCACTAGTAAAACTTTTATCTCTTTTGATCTGTGACATCAGATCCTCAGGGCAAGTTTTGAGGACCCATTCAACTATTCTCTCATACTCTAAAATAATCACTCACATCCGTTTCTTTCTCCTCTTCTTATCTTTATAACAACCCTATACTCTTAATTAAAAAATATATATCTACACCTTGGGTTACCTAATCATCTCTCTTATCTCTGATTTCCAGTCAGTCCTAATGCCCCTTGAAGCAAAGCATCAATATTCACCCAAGCTCAAATAAATCACTGGTTTATAAAATTTGAGACTGTATTTTAAACCTTTTTCCCCTTTTGTTTATGGATTCCATTATTGCAAATGCGCTTTAAAGTGCTTTATATTTCTTTACCCTAAATGCATCCAGTTGTCTCCTTTACTCATTATACTTAACAGATGCTTTTTTTTAAGTGTCAAAAAAGGGAAGAAATAGAACCTTCCAAATGACAGCAGTGTTTCAATTCTGCAGAGAAATTGATTTAGTGTATTCAAGTTTCAAAGATAAGTTAAACAATTTTTTTGGCCTTAAGGAGCTCAAATCTCTTATGCAAGACAAATCATTACAACAGAATATCGGGGGAAAAGAGAACGGCTATCATAGACAACATGCGTTAGGAGTACACTGGGGGAAGAGAGAACTCTGCTCAGTTCATTTTTAAGAGACTTCACAGAAATGGTGTTTTGATATAGTCATCAAAAGTAAGATAACAAGCAAAGAAGAAGCCAGAAACTAAGTCAGAAGAAGCTGATATGCTCAAACACATTTGGAATATGGCACAAGTTGTCTGTTGGATAAGGAAAAATGCCAGATTCGTATTAAGTAAACCTGAGATAGAATTCCAGCTCCATTAATTGCTGTATAGCCTGTGAAAATCTTGACAAATTATTTAATCTCTAAGCCATGATTGCCTCATTTTTAAAGAGTAATCCTTTCTATTTGATTGATACTGAGGTTTAATCAGAGAAATATATATATATATATCTCAAAGTCTCACCATACAGTGGTATTCATTCAAACTTAGAGTCCTTTCCCCAGGACCAAAGATATTGAACAGCTCCCCTGACGTAAGAGACCCCAGATGTGAGAATTAATGCCATGCTGAGTCCTCCAGTGTGGTAAGCAGAGCCAGAGTTTTGTAGTCACGGGACAAAGATTGGGGATCTGGACTATTTGACTTATTAGCTGAGTGACTTTGGGCTGGTGATTCATCTTCTCTAAACTCTCAGTTTCTCATCTATAAAGTGAGAACCCCAGAAGAATTGTCATGGGTATTATTATTCAGAGAGAACACATATTTGTAAAAGTATAGCACAAAGAAATACATCCCCTCTATGTTCTATCTCTTCACTACTTCACACTGGTTTCCCTTTTGGGTAGTTGCAGGAATCAACCTCTCTCTTTTTCAGTACTTCACCCAGTCTTTCTTAATGTGTTTAGATAAATTTCAAGGAAAGGTTTCTTTGGCCAGTGCCTTCTAGCTTTCACCTGCTTACCCTTTATGTTTGATCTTCTTGTCTATTTGAACTGCAAGCTGATTTATCACACATTAGATCAAGATAAGATCAGCAAGGCAAGAAATTTGTATACCTTTACTGGGTTGTATAAATCTAGTTCAGTATCCTACATAAAAAGGCTGTACATGTCTTCTTCAAGACAAAATGAAAATATAGTAAGATGTAGTTTTTATTTGAATTTGCTTCTAGACTTTGTCTATTGTTGCTTGGTAGAATTTGTTCAAAGCATACCTGGAAAAATTAATATTCTACCAATTCATTAGTTAAATATATGCTATTTTTAGCTAAATTATTTAATTATAATATGAGGATAATGATACCATGAAGATCATCAAAGACAGGGACTATGCTTCATATGTACATATATTTATATTATGATAATTCAGAAGATAGTAGATGAGTATTAGGTGATACATATAGAGGCAAAACAGTATTTGCTGAATTATTTATATACATCTAGGGATTGCCCTGTAGAGTGCATAATAAAACTAACACTATCCAACATTAATTTAAAGTTTACAATATCCTAACCACCATGAAAAGTACTTTACATATATTATCTCAATCATTAAATAATTTCTTGAGGTAGGTATTATTACCATCATCATTTTATGAGTTAAATATAGTTTAGAATAGTCTAGTAAATTGCCCCAGATCATATTGTTAGTGCCAGAGTCAAGATCTAAACCAAAAACTTGTAGGAAAGAAACTCCAAATTTGAATCACAATGCTAAATGGAAAATGACATCATAGAATTAAATTATTAATGTCCAAATTTAGAGCTGTATCCAGGCTTTTCCACAGAATTTCAAATTCACATAATTAAATATTGACTCATGATTTCTCATATCTCAAAATAATACGTCCCAAAATGAACCCTTGCTTTTACTCACATTTCACTCTAGCTCCTCCTTCAGAGAATAACACTTCAATCCCCTCATTGTTCAGGTAGAAAATGTGGATTTGTCACTTTCTTCTCTCATCCCATGTTCAAGCCCTCAGTAACTCCAAATGGCTGCACCTTCAAAACATCTCCTAATTTTTTATATGCTTCTCATTGCCTCCACCACTTCTGCCTTGGTCCAACTACCTTTCATGTGACCTATCCCTATTGTCTTCTAATTGTCTCTTGCTTCTTCCCTTGGCTCCCTGCACTACAGTGTGTTAGCCATCGATTAGCTAAAAAGATCCTATCAAATTAGAAATTAATACCTCTGCTAATTCCATACTAATGGAATAACATCAAGCACTACAAAGGTCTCTATACATCGAAAAGAAATAACCTCTATGGTATGATGTTAAGTGAGAAAGGCAAAGTACAGAACAAAGTATATAGGAGGAAAGAGGGCAGCCTGAAAATATAGAGGTGTTTACTTCTATTTGCAAAAGGAAACACTGAAATATAAACAAACAAAAAAAGTTATCTAAAGAAATAGAAGAGATCAGTGTGGAAATATTAGGGATTGGAACAAAATTTCTCTAAATATACCTTGTTATAGAGTTTTGTCTTTGGAATAATCTAAAGGTTGCACAATTCAAAAATAAAATTAAATTGAAAAGTAAAAAAAATGTAATCCCTAAAAACTAGAACAAACAGAAAAGAATGAATCTAGTTGTATATCAAGTTGGTGATATAATTATACATAAAAAATATTTTTCAAGTGACCTCAAAACACAATATTTTGACTATACATGCAAAGTAGAATATATCCAGAGGACAACACAGATGGGAAGAAATCTTAAGTTTGACTCAGTAGTCTTATTTTTAATAGTCATGCTAGTATTGTTTTTTAAAAGTATTTTAAACATTATAAGATAAAGAAAATTAGACATTATTTAATATAATTTGGAACCAGGATTTTCCAGTTAAGAGAAAGAATTATAAGTACAAAATAAATTAAGTAGAAATTAATTATTTTACCTTTCATTTAGAAACCACAGTATGAATTCTAATTTTTTTTTTCCAAAATACTTATTTCCTAATTCTAGCCACAGAGAATACCAAGAAGCAATAATGAAGCCACAGCAATCAATATATCTACATTCTTGACAGTGTTCTCTGCCATTTCTCACTAAAAGGAATTCAGTTTCTTGGGAGAGTTGGCTAACTCCTAGATGGGCCAGGAAATGTTTAAGATGAGAAGTGCTTTGTTGTACAAGAAAACAAACAAGCTCTCAAAGATGAGTGAAGTAGTTTCAAAAAATTAAGAGTCAAACTAGAAGCTTCCTGGATAAAACTGAAAAGTTTTAACATCAATAATAATATTGATTACAATAGATTGAAGCATACTAAATATATAAAATTAATGAATTCATATTAATATTCAAAAAAGAAAGAGACAGAGATACAGATAGAGGGAGAGTGATACTATGCCTGGTAAGTAGAAAACAAACCCCTTTCTCTGAAAATGGCTACTCAAGAAATACTTCAGTATTTATTTTGCCTTTCTCATGGAACTGTATTTAAATGGAACAATAGCACTTTATATTTAGAGAAAATTATTTTAAACATAACTCCAGCTGGCAAATATGGAAAGAATGACAGAATTAGAAAATTGCCATTTAGTAAACCTTAATATAATAATTGATTCAGGCAAAAATCATCAATGGATGATAGGATGAACTGTTGATGGAGGATTTTGCAATGAAGGGTCAGGTTGCCACCACCTAAACACACAGATCAATCTTAGCCTCACTAATAGTGGGGTAACCAGACACTGTGTGCCTTCTGCTATAATATAATCTGAAACATACAGCCTCTTTCTTTTGGAAAAAATCTAATTAAGACTTTCCAACCAACTTCCAGTATACAAAAAAATACAAAGAAAGAGAAACAATTTAGGTGACACAACAATAAAGCAAACAGATGAATCCTGCACGTGGGACACTCTGTAGGAAAAGCAATCAGATACATGCAACAAAATATAGTGGTGGGGAGAGCAACACTGTTCCAAATTATAAGACATATAATAGAAATAATAATCAAATACAAAGTGTATATAATAGCTTTGAAATCTCAATTTAATATAGTAACTGAAAGAGACTGTTATTAATAAAAAGAGAAATCTGAATATGGACTAAATAGTACATAATACTAAGGAAATACTCATTTTGTTGAGTGGAATAATTAATGGCTTTGTGGCTAAAAAACTGTCCAAATTTTTTAAAGATATATATTTAACAATTAGAGGTGATATAACATGAGATATGGGATTTTCATTTATTTCAAAAACAAAAAGAAGGCCAAAATAAAATGGCACAAAAAATGAGATGGATAGATAAAATTGTGAGCATGGCAAATTTTTAATTATTTGATATGAGTGATGGGTGGTTAACATATTTTTCTGTCCACTTTTGTGTGTGTTTTAATATTTTCATATAAAATATTTAATAAAATTTTGGATTATTAAATATTAAATCCTATCATCTGTTCACTCAAAACCCTCCAATAACTGTGTCTCAGGAAATGAAGGAAATATAAACTCTTCAGTAGGGCTTACATTACTGGCCGCTGACTTCCTTCCCAATCTCTTCTCCCACACTCCTTCACTCAGTCCTCCTGGTCAAGGCACTCTGGTCTCCTCATTTTTGTGCAAACACAACTATATATGGCTTCATCTTGCATATTTTTCACACTTTCATTTCTTAAATGCCCTTCTAGTTTATGGCTTGCTTTCCCTTTATCCTGGACTCTACTCCAATACCACCTCCTCAGAGTGCTCTTCCTCATTCATCTTATCTAGAAGAGAAGTTGGACCAAGCAATTATTTTGTATTTTCTTAACAGCACTTGTTGTGACCTAGCATTCTGTAATAATATACAGCATATTTGTTGCTTTTTGTGTGTGTCTGTCTCCTCTACAAGATACCATCTATGAAGGTAGAATAGTAATCAGTTTTGCTAGCCACCATATTCCCATGGCTGGAACTGCATACATTGCAGGTGTCACACATATATTAATTGAATTAATGAATGAATTTTCAATATATAACATCAAATGCTATTATGTCATCAAATAAGAAAGAATGATTGTTTCTGAACAATGACTGATTCCTGGTCATAATGTTTGGAAGGTATTTCTGACTGGGACAAAGAACTGTACTTATAACCAGGTTTTGGTCAACTCCAGATTTAAATTTTGAAGACAATTTTCTAATTTTACCTGGCACCATTACTATTTGTTTATTCAAGCTTGTTCACATCAGGTGAGCATGTGTGTTTCCAATAATAGTTACATTTCATTTATTTTGATAAAGAGAGAGATTGAATGGCATATAAATAAATTTAAATGAAATTAACAGCATATTTTTTTCCCAAATAAAATTCACGGAATTTGAAAGGAGATTCCCAGGGACCCAAGATCCACTTTATTCCTTGTTCATTTCTTTTTGTTCATAGTTTTCCTTCAGCCCCAAGGAATGATGCTCCTGCTTCTTTTTAAAGGCACCAAATCACTAACCAGATTTTTTAAACACTACACACATGGTTAGGAATAGAAAAGGTGATACATTTTTGCCTGTGGGATAAAAATAGCTTTCGTCCAAGAAACTGGGTTAACGCCCTGAAAAGTGAACACTGCCTATACTTGAGTTTTGGTATTTTAATATAAATAACGTCTTGATGTACATTCAAACATATGTTTTAAACAAAGTGAGTAGCAAATATTTTGAGCCCTTGACTCAGTGCATGTTTTCAAATGTACACTATTCAGAGGGCTACAGTTATCTATGCCAATGCAGCTGGGAAACTAGACCTACAACATACACTGCTCTATATGAAATGAAAAGATAGTGTAATAAAAATTGTGTGTGGCATTTAGAAGGTTTATCTTAAGTAACCTAATAACTCTTGAAATAGATAGACCAGAAAGCTCATGTAGCAATGAATGCACAAACAGGATCTTCTAGCTCCAGCTGCTTGTAAGGCTTGATATTCCATATAGCATTATGATTGCTTTGCATTTCTCATCATTTGCCACATGCCCTATAAATCAATAGAAGAGATTTTCTATAACAGAGGTTAAGGAACTTGTTCTTACTGATTGAATTACTCTATGAGAATCTACCCCCTTAAGCTATTATAAACCAAGTTAATAACATTGACTAAATGACAACTGAATATGAGGCAACTTTGTGATTCATATGATTAGAACCCACTTTTCTTTTGGGAAAAATGCTTTTCAGCTCTTCTTTTATGTTTTCTGAGAAGATAATATATTTTGTCAAATTAAAATGAATGAAAGAAGTAGCTGTGACATTTCTTTCTTATTTTTTTTAAATTAAATTGCCATATTGCTAAAGTTCTAATTCCCTGTAATTAAGTAACCATTAAAAAGATTCACGTTGACTATTCAAAAAGTTCCAACAGATGTGAAACTGATTCGTTAATCTGGAGATCAGCGCTAATGGCCATGTCATTACTGTCATTTGTATTCATTTGCCATTTAAAATTAAAGGAATGTCCACTAAAAATTAACTTCTGAGTAACACATAATCTACTTTATAAGCTACTGTGTAAGGGACAATTGGAATTGCAGAGAGACTGTCGATTTTTCTTCTCTTTGACAGCACTTAGCATATGGTACTCTAAGATTTTTATGGATTTTGGTTTCAACATCAAAAGTAATGCCAAAGCTATAAAAATATTTATTGGCCCACTGTTAAATGTCTGTCTGTAATGGAACTAGCCATCTTACCTTCTATAATTACCTAAAATCTGTTGATACATAATCTGTGGACCAGCATGGTCCACTTCTACAGCCACTCAAGGCAATCTCATTCTTTGTGAATACAACCAAAGAGGTTGTATAGAAGAGTTCAGAACTCCTAGCAATATTTGACTCTTAAGGCCAGGTAACTGTTAGAAGTTGGAGAAAGAAAGACATCTAGAGTTTCATCAAAGTCCTGATTTCTGTTCTTTTACACAATAAGAAAACACACCGGCACATTATTTCTTAGTAAGAATTGTTTTTGAGCAAGAAACAGACAGGTAAATTATTTAATTTGGATTACACACCTGGATGAAAAAGACAGATTTTCAAATTTACTTTTATTGATTGTTGGTAGGTTAGGAGATTTGAAATGGATTTGCATTGATGTCTGTTGAGATGGCCAATTGAGTTTGTAATGATAGACTGATGTAGGATTGCTGCTTGTATTGAATCACAGGGATTTCCTTTCTTACATTCCATTGTGTATTTTATATATGAAATCTAATATACTATATGAGAGCTGGGCTTTAGAGTTAGAACTGTGTTTGATTTGTGGTTCTAGTATTTCTGGTGCTGTTATCTTTGGCCTTAATTTATCCAAGCTCTAAGTTTTCTCATTTGCTCAACAAAACTGACTTCTTGTTACTTTTCATAAATATTTTCTCCTATCCTTTTAACAGGTGGAAAGAAACACTGTCTACCCATCAAAAAAAAGTCCCATGCCTTTTCTGCCATAATGTCTTCATTGACTATTCCAGGAAGAAATGAATTGCTTTTTCATCTGAATCTCCCAGTTAGCATGTATCTCCTTCCTTTTTTCTGGTAATACCTGAGTTTTGTTCACCTTTCTTACTCGTAGTCATAAGTCTCAGGGACATAGACCTTACTCTCAGCTCCAGAAGTGGTCTGTTTAGCTTAAGGTAAAAAAAAAAAAAAAATAGCAATACACCATCGAGATTGAATGCAGACTCAATTGCTTGACTTAGCTGACTCTCTTGCTCACTTACTGACTGAGGAAATTATGTAACCTCCTTTTCCCTCAGTTTCCTCAACATTAAAGTTGTGCATAATAATAATAACCAGCTCATTGAGTTTTTGTTAGAATTAGATGCATGTGAAGCATGTAAAACATTGTCTGTATCTAGTAAATGTTCAATAAATATTGCTAGTATTATTTTTAATGGTTCAAATACATTTTTAAATTTTATTTTATTTTATTTTATTGCAGTAAGAACACTAAACATGCGATCTACCCTCTTAAGTTTTTAAATGCATGGTAAATTATTGTTGACTGTAGATATAATGTGCTACAGGAGATCTCTAGAACTTATTCACTTTACTTGACTGAAACTTTATGCCTTTGATTAGTAATTTCCCATTTACTCCTTCCACAGACCCTGGTATCTACCATTTCACTCTTTGATTCTGTGATTTTGACTATTTGGGATACTTCATATAAGTAGAATTATACAGTCATTGTCTTTCTGTGACTGATTTATTCCACTTATCATAATGTCCTCAAGGTCCATCCACGTTGTAACAAATGACAGGATTTCCTCATTTTTAAAGGCTGAATACTATTCCATTTTAGGTGCATACCACATTTTCTTTATCCATTCATCTGTTGAAGGACATTTAAGTTGTTTCCACATCTTGGCTATTGTGAATAGTGCTGCAATGAACATGGGAGGCTATTACCTCTTTGAGATCCTGATTTTAATTCTTCTGGATAAATATTCAGAGTGGGATTGCTGGATCACATGATAGTTCTATTTTTGATTTTTTGAAGAACCTACACACTGTTTTCCATAGTGACTGCACCATTTGTATTTCCATCAACAATGTGTAAGGATTCCAATTTTTCCACATCCTCCACATCCTCACCAACACTTTTTGTCTTTTGTCTTTTTATACTGATCATCCAGACAGGCATAAAATGATATCTCATTGTGATTTTCATTTGCATTTTTCTATTGATAACTGGCATTTTTTCATATACCTGTTGGCCATTTGTATGTCTTCTCTGGAGAAATGTCTATTCAAGTCCTTAGGCCATCTTTTATTCTGGTTATTAGTTTTTATTTAGTATTGAGTTGTAGGAGTTCTTTATATATTTTTCAGATTAACTCCTTATCAGATATTGGTTTGTAAACATTTTTTCCCATTTTGCAGGTTACCTTTGTATCTTGATGATTGCTTCCTTTGCTGTGCGAGGGTTTTTAGTTTGATGTTGTCTATTTATTTTAGCTATTTTTGTTTGTGATGTTGATGACATATCTGTGAAATGATTGTCAACACCAAGG
Source organism: Cheirogaleus medius (assembly GCA_008086735.1). Classification (NCBI taxonomy): domain Eukaryota; kingdom Metazoa; phylum Chordata; class Mammalia; order Primates; family Cheirogaleidae; genus Cheirogaleus; species Cheirogaleus medius. The sequence continues at coordinate 51,651,913 of VBSM01001265.1, forward strand.
TCATAAAGGTTTTCCCTGTTTTCTTCTACGAGTTTTACACTTTGGGATTTTATGTTTAAGTCTTTAACCCATTGTGAGTTGATTTGTGTGCTAATGTTATTTACCACCCATTTCCCCTACTTACCTATGAATAAGGGGTGGCCAAATGACCTATTTATAGCCTGTGAGACAAGCCAGAACATATTCTGGGAAGCCTGTAGGGTAAGCTCCTTTGCATCTAAGAATCACATGAAAAAATATTCTCTTATTGTTTTAGATGGTGTGTCTAGTCATCACAGTTGAGGCCGTCTTTTTCAGCCTGAGAATGAAGGCAACCCTGAGGAGGATGATGGCCAAAGATGAAAAAAAATAGGCTCTTTTGTGACATAAATAAGCTGTTCGATGTATCTGTCCTGGATTTCACCCTACCAAAGGTAATGTGTCTCCTTACAATTTAAGTCCATTTCAGTTAGAATTTCTATCCTAATTTAAATATCAGCCATTTGGTGGTTATCACATTCTGTCTTGCAATTTATTATTTGTGTATAATTTCTATCCCCTCCATCCTCACTGCCACCACAACTAGGTTGTAAAATCTTTCAGAGAAGGAACAATGGCATGATAAAACACACATAGGCCTTGAAGTTGAATAGGTTTGTATCAATATCCTGTCTCTACCACCTTTGTGCTATAATAGCTTGATAAAGTTACTTAAACTTTCTGACCCTCAGTTTCTTCACCTCTAAATCAGGGAAAATAATATTTAATAAACAAATCTTTTTAGAGATTTTTAGAGTTAGATAAAATGAAGGTAAAATGCCTACCAGTGCTTAGCCCTGAATTGGCACTCAACAAATACAGCTTCTATTTTGCCTTGCCCTTATAATTTGTGTCCTTCTCTGCCTTACTCCTCGTAGATACTCACCAAATATCCCTTGCAGCCACAACTGCTGTTTCTAATTTTCATATGGAGTAGGACTGCAGTAACTGTGCTGTGAATTTAATAGCACCTTTCTGCCTGATATGTGAAGCTTGATCTCAACCAGGCCGGTGCGGACGAGAGTGAAGATACAGTTTCAGATATCTCAGAATGCCCTGCTCCTTCTTCTCCAAGTTTCTGAATCTTCCTAGCAATTTAGGCCCAGTTCCAATCATCACTCCTTAGTGAAATTCTTCCTGGCTCCTTAATCCACAATTCTCTCTCTGGCCTCAGGAGTCTGAGGTGGCTACACTCCCAGTTACAACCCAGCAGCTGTGTCTCAGTTAATTAGATATCTCTTAACCTGTGCACAACTTTTACTCAAAATTAGAAAAATTTGAAGACATATTTTTATTTTGCTTTCTATCTCCTGACTGTACTTAGTAAAAGTGGTAGTCATTTAGTTATTTAACAATATTAGCTCTCATGTGAATAGAACTTTACAATTCATTGCTTTATCTATTATCCTGTATTATGTAGTGAACTTCCCTGTGTGGAAAGCGGGTGGGTGGGACTAGCACTAATAATGAGAAGATGGACCCAGAGAGAATAAGCAACTTGTTCGTGGTTATACATCTGACTAGAATCCCAGCTGTTCACCTGAGGGCTCAGCTCAGCTTCTGCCTTGCCACACTCCCTCTCTCTTCATCCTCACTCAGGGAACCAGAATGCGAGTTAGTGAGAATGGTGTCCAATCCATTCTAATTATTTCCAGTCAATATTTCACAAACATCAGAACTGTACTATTAATAATAAATTTCTTATGATTCACCTTACAACTGACCCAACATACCAATATCTCACTACACCTGTTTTAAAATGGTCTAGAGTGTATGAATAGGAGACAAGTATTTCCGTCAGCTGAATTGGAAAGAGTAGCTAATTTCTGGCATCTGGAAGGCCACACATTCCTTTTATAACTTTGCCACTCTTGGAATTCCTTCTGTTTGAGTGATTATTTGAAAGCCAATTATCTAGTGATAGAAATACTCTGAATGTCCATGTTAGATTACGGGATAAAATGATGATCAAATTTAACCAGTGCTTTATTTAAAGAGCCCTATTGGGCTCTGCCTCGAGGGGGGATTGGGCATGGGCAATATACATAACCGTAATATTTGTACTCTCATAATATGCTGAAATAAAAACAAAAAATTAATTAATTAATTAATTTAAAAAAATACATGATCAAACTCTTCTTTCACAGTGAGAAATTTTACATTGAGAATTCCTCTCCTTAAATTCTACTTCAACGAAAAGTCTACCTCCTTGAATTCTTCTTCCGCTACAGAATTTTGTCCCAACGTAATTTTTTTGGTTGAAAGTATTTTATTAATCACACTATTATACCTATCAACACTAAAAATATATATAAAATTCAAATAAAAATTTTAATTTCCTATGATTAAAAAAAGCCCTATTGATGTCATAAGCATAATAATTGCTGCAGTTCAGCAAAGGATTCTGTTCGTCTTAATTACTCAGGGTTCAGATGAAGGGAGCACCCATCTCTACACAGTCTTTCATGAATGTAGCAGCAAAGGCAGAGGACGTGGCACACTGCACTGGCTCTTCATGCCTCTACATGCAAGTGACACCTTAGGTCCTGCTCATATTGCATAGGCTAAAGCAAGTTAGTCATGTGTCCTCACCTAACTTTTAAGGTCAAGGGAAGTTTAGTCATATATAGGACTGGGAAGAAGCTCTAGTATTTGTGAATGAGTGAATATCACAAAGATATGCCCAGTTTCAATACCATTCTTGTTATAGGTTGTACAGATGACAAGAAGGCCAACATCCAAGGTTATAAGCATAACCAATAACCTTGGTTATAATGTAAATATTTCATATATATACACATATATGTTTCTACTTCTGTTTCTTTTTTTTTTACTTCTGTTTCTTTAGATGTTTCATCATGTACACACACACACACAATCTTTATTTGTTCTTCAGCCCCTTATAAATTACAACCATTTTTACCTTGTTCATTCTATATTCTTTCTATTTCACCAAGTATTTGTAGCTACAGCAACTTTCTTTAAGTTCCTTTGGGTACATCCAGCTACTTTTTATTTTAGAGCCCTTACATAGATGTTGTCTCACTCACAATGCTTTTTATGCACACATTTACCTAGCTGATCATGGCTCATCCTTCAAGGACAAACATTATGTTGTTTTCCATATGTTTCCTTAGCTTCCAAAACTAGATTATATTGTTCTGTTTAACATGTTTATTGAAACCTATTTTTTTCATAGCACTTATTACAAAAGTTATTATGTGAGTATCTAACATTCTGTCTCCTTCTGCACTTTTAAAAAAATTTACCACAGTACATCCAGTGTCTAGTACAATATGCGGCACAAGATTATGTGCTAAATAATTTGCTGAACTAACCAAGATTTCTTGGTCACCCATGAATGCTACTTCTTGGAAGATAAAATCTAATGAAGATCTTTGTTCTTTCCTACTGCTTCCTTTGGTTTCTCGTTGTTTTGAAGAAACCATCTGTGTGATCAGAACCAGGTCTTTGGAGATATTGATGGCTAAGCTTCTCCTTGAACCTGGTGACAGGAATTTTAGGTGATTAGGGCTTTATATTGTATTTCAGCAGAATAACTTTCTAATGATTTATATTCTCAAGCTCTCAGGATAGACACAACAGGATTACATTTCCCTGTTCTTTTTTCATTCTCCCGATGTTTGGCAAACGAGTCAGCATATCACCATAACTACCAACTCCCCTGTCTCTTTCTCAGCTGGGCGCTGAGTTGTGTTCACTTTAAAAGCTAATCCCAGGATTTATACAGTCCCTGACCTCTTCATACACATTTCATTCTGCTGATTTTGCAAAATCTGGCATGGGATGAGTTGCTTGGCTCTTTGATTTCCTTCTCTAGAGGGTTTCCTTGTTACATGTAACTCCCAAACCTGAGCACAGGCAGCTTAGGGTCTGTGCTTCCCTCTAAATTCTAAATTTATTGTGCAAATTGGTATGCTAAATAAATTCAAATGTAGCAATGTGGTGAGTCTTCATTAAATAGCACAGGACAGACCGTACATTTCTTCCCTACTTCCTCTGAAAAAGGCAAACAAGGGAACTAAATTTAATATGCTATGTTCCTGGTATCGATTTTCCCATCTAGTCTACTTCCTTCTTTCTTTTTTTTTTTTTTCTTTGCTATTTTACCTAATGTCGCTAAATTAATTTTCTCTGGGTTGAATTTGTTAACCCAATCAGAAACAATAAAGAAGAAAAATTTGCCTGTGCATACAAATTAAGTAATGCAAACCTTGTGTTGTCCTCAAAGTCCAAAATCTAACCTAACAACTCAAATCCCCAATCATAATGCCTGTTTACTTCTGACCACATAGAATTTGTTCAGAGTGTATAGTTCATTATTCAGTTCTTCCCAAAAGATCACATTCATTTCTTGTCACTGGCATGGTTTTCTCCTCTGGTCTTTAATTGTGGCCATGTCTCAAGACATGAAATTTAAAGCCCAAATATTAGTTTATTCACTGAGTATGAGAAAGAATATATATCCTGCAGATCTACACTTCGGAGAGATACCTGCTAGGAAGCCAGGACCTCTCCCTAGTCAGGCCTTGATACAATCCTGAAAGCTTTTAACTATGAGCTCTCCTTAGAGTTCCATGACTGTTACAACTTAATACTTTCAGTTTCAGTGTAGCCAAGCATTACTCTGGCCATGTGTATACCATTGTAAAACTCACTTGCGTGTAATGATTAATATTTGTTTGTATAGTTTACTTTCTTTGAACAACATTACTTTTTTTTTTTTCACAATGCAGATTCTTATGGGGGGGTAGATGAGGATTGAAGTGAGGTTACATGGAGATAAAACTGGAAAGTTCTGAGTATTTTATTTCACTTTTTTCATGGGTATTGTCACAATCTCTATCCATGACTTTCTGTACTTCTGTAATAGCCTCCTAAACTAGGATAACCTTCCTTGCTTCAATCTATTTTACAAAAAATATTGATCTGTATAAAGAATCACCATGATCCAGTAATTATCTCGCTCAAAAGCCTTTTCTAGATTACCCTTGTCTAATGCATTGGTTCTCAGACTGCTGTTCAGGACAAGCAGCATCAGTATCACCCAGGGAACTTGTTAGAAATACAAACTCTCAGGCCTTACCCCTGACTTACTGCATGAGAAACTCAGGAGTGGGGACCAGAAATCTGCATTTCAACAGCCCTTGAGGCAATGCTGGTGCTTGCTCAAGTTTGGGAACCCCTAGACTAATGAATAATCTAAAGACCTAAAATTGTCATTTAAGCTGCTCCATGACATGATATCAACTCACATTCCAGCTTCATTCTACAAGCCAAATTATACATTTCCTAAGCATTAGTAAAACTGTGAGACGTACAGCTTTTAAAATACGCCTTATACTTTCTCATGTACCGTATTTTGCTTAAACGTTTCCCTCCTTAGGAGATTCCCTTATCACACTCTCTCTTCCAACCACCAGCAACAATAACCACTGCAATCCTCTTTATTCTTTAAAGCCCTGTCAAAAAAGTGCCCTCCTTTTTAAGACTTCCCTGATTCCCTGTCAATAAAACATGATCCTTCCTGCTTTTGAATCTTTAAAATAATTTGATTTCATCCCTTTAGGCCCTGCATCGCAATCTAATTTTTAAAATATTTTATTTATGAATGTGGTCAATGGTGACCTCTTTTGTCAATTACTTAGGAGGCTTTGGCAGGCAGGGTCTATACCTTATTCACCTTGATTCTGGCACAATGTCCACATAGTAGGTATTTAGCATGGATAGATTAGCTGAAGAAAGTAATTATCTTTTATTTCTACAAAATATAGTGCTCCATAAGCCTTTTTGCCCCCACTTTTGATCTAGTGCTTCCTTGGCAACCCTGTAGTCTCCACATGAGTAACATGTTATAGAACTCTCCATCCAGCTGTGGCACCATGGAATGAACTCTGACTTTAAATTGGATAGACTTGCGTTCAAATCCCAGACTCACAAGCCTTCCCTGGTTACTGCAGGCAAGCCCCTCACCTCTTTGCATTTCATATGTACACTGGGGCTACCATTATCTACCTCCGACGATTGTTATGATGACTGTACTCCATGTAATAATACAAAAAACTTGTAAACGAATGATAGCTACTATTATAAAAACCTATACTCCTACCACAGAGCTTAATGAAAGTCTAAGTAGCCAAGAAACGATGAAGAACAAATTGGAAAATTAAATATTATCTTTGTACTTTATTTCCATCTTCTACTTAGAAAAAAATACCTTAGGCTAAAGAAAATTTAAAGCATAGGTTCCTCTAAATGTGGTTCTTAAACATGTCACTGAACAGTTGTTAACTCTTTTGGTCTTGCTTCCTAAGTTCTCACCTAGCAGATAGCATACCTGTCCAATGTCACATCCTCACCTTGCTCTTATACCAAACTAATTGATTTTTCCTCTACACTGAATTGGTCTATGATTTCCATGGTTATTTGCCATATTTTGATGAAATAGCCCTTCAAAATATTGGAACAGATAAAATACAATTTGGAAAACATTAATGAATAGACTGCTCAGTAGCTTATATGACATTGAACATCAACTTTTAGTTAACTTAAATAAACCCTCAAGGGGAAATACATCAGCTCTCTAAGTGAGCATGTGTGTGTTCATATAAAAATCTTTATGAGAATCTGAACTATCAAAGCCTGTGATACCCCTAACTGTAAAGTCCTGTGGAGCTTCTTACTATATTATACTGTGGCCTCTGAAAGTCATCAGTTGAAATTAATTAATGAGGATTCCTCCCCAATGACATCATGTTGTTTGTGTTACATTCCATTCTTCCCAATGAAATCAGGCATTTCTTAGATTTTGATTACTTTGACTTTACATCAATTTTCTTACAGTATTTTTTGTCAATGAATCCTGAACTATAGACTTAGAAGTTACTTAATTTTCTTCAAACACTTTTTATTCACTACTTGCTTCTGCTGTATGCAGTAACCATTATTGTACATAGGTGAGCCATCAGGTATATATATATATATGTGTGTATATATATATATATATGTTACATTTCACTGCTATTCAAGTATGCTGAATACTTAAGGCCTAATCTTTAAACTTGACCTCTCATATGGCGACTCTAAGAATTAGGGGATGATAGAAGCCTAAAGGATTTTAGGCTTTGTCTTTGTCACTGTGTGTGTGTGAATGCGTGTGAGCATGTGTGCATATTGCCACTGGGGTCACTCTAATTTTGTGAAAGTGAAAGACTGAAACAAATGTCAGTTTATGCTCTATATCAATTAGCTGTTGCTGCATTTAAAAAGCACCCTAAAACTTAATGACTTTAAACAAGTATTTATTTAAAAATTATTATTACTAGCATATCTGCAGGTTTGAGTGGATTGGTCGATCTAGACTGGCTTCATCTGAAAGACTCTACTTCAAGCCATGATTCTGGCTAAACTTGGCTCTTTGCTGAGGTTTGTTCTGCTTCACATCTGGCCAGCTGGGCCCAGGATGAGGTGGAGCAGCTCTTTAGAGATAGCACTTTTCAAAGAGATAGAAAGCAAAGAGAAAACAGAAACATATGAAGTCTCTTAACATCTGAGCTCAAAGCTGGAACAATGTTACTTCTACTTGATTTTATTGGTCTGAGCACGGCACATGGGAAAACCCAAAGTCAAGGGATGGTGAGACAGTCTCTGATCCTTTAGTAGGGGAACTATTAATACAAAGTCACGTCATGACAAAGGGCATGAATAAAGAGAAGGTTGAGGAACTGGGACCCATAATGGAATCTACCATGTGTTCTCTTTTATTGACATAATAATGTTATATAATTAGGTTGTTTAAATAAAATATATCTTGCTCCTAAATATGGTTGCCTTATTGTTTCATATATTCAATAGCCTCAAAATATAGTTCTTAAAAGTGTTTTTACTTAAAAAAAATGGCTACAATCATAACATTGGTGAAATGAAGATAAATTACATGGAGCTTCTATCCCTGTTCACTCTTTGAGGGCAGCTATCACACCTTATGTTCCTTTCTAGGCATTTGGCTCTAATGGGGAGCGATTAGAAGCCAAATCTATTGAATAGTTCTAATCTTATTTAAATATATCTCTGTAACAACAGAGAAGCTTGATTTCAAATAGTCCTACAACCTACGAGTTATGTGACCTTGATTACTTAAGCCCTCTGTTTTCAGAGTCTTCATTTATAAAATGGGCATTCAGATACACACTTGGCAGGTTGCTATAAGGATTAATGAGATAATTTAATAAAACAGCTGGCATAATACCTGGTACATAGTAGTATCAATAAAGATAAATGTTCTTAGACTGAAGCAATTGTTACCTATCATGAGAAACCATGAAAACTAAATACTGATATTAGTGTAGCAGGTACACATTCTGAAGCCATGTACTTGTGTATATAATAATAAAATTTATTCCTATTTTTAATAACTTACTTTGGTAAGTTATTTGTTCTATAGATGTATATTGAATGCCTTCTGTGTGCCAGGCACTATGTTCCAGGCATTGGAGATACAACAAAAAACAAAACAGAAAAAAATCTTGCCCTCAAAACAGAGGATATAGCTAGCAAGCAATAAATAATAATAAGCATATGACAATGAATAACAAGAAGCAAATAATACATATACACACACACACATATATATATAATTTATTTTCCTACCTCCACCCCCTGAATAAATACATGATTTACATGGCTACCTGTCATTCTTTGATGAAATAGCCATTCCAAATATTGGAACAGATAAAATAGAACTTGAAACATGCTAGTGAATACACTTCTTTGATACTTTCGTGACAATAAACATAAAATTTTAATTAACTTAAATATACTCTCAAGTGGAAATTTATATATATAAACACTAAGGGAAAAAAAAGGTAGGAAATGAATATATAAAATTGTTGGCTGAGAGAAATGCAATTAGATAAATTGGCTAGAGGAAAATTCTTAAATTCTTGTTTCCTACCAGAGGTTTAGGTTAGGGGTTCTTAATGTGAGGTTCATGGACCTCTTAGAGCAGAAGTCCCCAACCTATGATAAATTGTATAATTGTTTCATTATATATTACAATGTAATAATAATAGAAATAAAGTGCACAACAAATGTAATGCACTTGAATCATCCCAAAACCATCCCCACCTGTCCCCAGTCCATGGAAAAATTATCTTCCACAAAAACGGTCCCTGGTGCCAAAAAAGTTGGGACCACTGTCTTAGAGGATACATCAATGTTTTTCAATAGCTCTGAGAAGCCTCTAAAATTGCATGCAAGATTTTGTGTGTTTATGTCTAAAACTTGTTCTCCCCAGCCCCGAGGAGAGATTACATAGCTTTCATAAGATAGTCAAAGACTTATTAAGAAGTACTCACTTAGGCAAAAGTCATAAAGGGAAATCACTCTCAGGGGATGAGATATGAGGTTAATTCTTAGTTTAGTGTTCTTTGTCTGATCATGTAATAGGCAACCTGCCCTGTACCCCGATCACTCCCCAGAAGGAGGGTTTATGCCAAAAATCAGGCAGGCTTCCAACTCACCTGCAACGACAGCTTACTAAATGCAGTGTTCTTGAGGCACAAGAGACCTTACCTCAGCCCTCAAAAGGGGATAGATTCTTGAAAATAATTGGAACCCAGTGTTATTAGCACCAGAGTGAGGTAGTAAACAATGAGTTGTAGTTCTTTTGCTTATTGCATTTAGAAATGCAGACCCTAATTTGTTTTTACAGGTTCTTAGGTGTACAACATGTATAAGTATTATTTAGCCTCTCTGTACGATTGAAGAGTGCAAATCAGTTTAGGATTGAATTAGTAACAACTTACATTTATAATGTACCTTATCATTTACAAAAATTTTTTAGATATATTGCCTTATTTGGAAATCAAGATGCAGAAAAGCCAAGAGTCAAATGGAAAGAAAATAGTGAAACCAGCAAAGTTTCTGCAACATGTATTGTCCAAATCATGAATTTAAGAGCTAGGAAATAAATACCTCTGAGATATTGTAGTCAGTTTTGCTTATTTAAAAATGTTACTTAATTATACTTTAGCTGTTGTTTCAGCATTTAAATGTCCTTTGTGTAGTAGCTTTAAATGGTTAAAAGCCCAACGAATTCTCCTGCTAGAATGATGTGATCACAACAGTTTTCATATCCATTTACCAAATTCTCTGGAGTGAAAAGTACCATATTATTATTTAGGATAGTTTCCCTTTTCATAAGCTCTTGTTCTCAAATAACTGTTAGATATCTCCAGGTTATTCTTATCCTGAAATCTCAGACATCTGAGACACTGATTTCTTTTCTTTGATAATTTTCTGAGTATTTTCTTTCATCCAGCTTGGTCTGTTTTTATCTCTGCTACAATCATTATGAAGAGAGTCTTTAAACATGTAATAATTTTCCTTTGAATAGCCTGTGCCATCACCCATCCTAGTATCTCATCCTACTTAATTATACTTAGCACATTTGACAGTCTTTCAAGGTTAATATTTTTATCAAAATTCAGGCTTTTATCCATCCCAGGCTTGCTTTATTTTGTTGCTAAGGGAAGGTGGAGGAGGGGAGGCAAGGGGTTAGATATCTGTGCCTTTTTCTAAGAGACCCAGTTTCGTGTATCACTCATTTTGTAGCCTGCTGAATTTACAGGTACTGCAAGCAACATTAGGAGCAAATATATGAATCTCAAGCTAATCTCAGAAAAATTAAGGCAAAAAGAGTAGAGATGCTTTTACAAAGTTAATATATTTTCTCTTTTCATTTTTCTCTCATTTCAAGGGCAGCATTTAGTTTTTAGAGAAAATTCTGGTTCCCTTTGAGTTTAATAGTGAATCACAATGTTCAGAAGTATGCTTATATACAAAGGTTGATAACTCAAAAACTAACCTATCAAATCCAGCAATAATATGAGTTGATTTTATAGTAATGGTAATGATACCAGCAACAGTATTAATAGCACACTATATGCCAAGTATTATGCTAAGCCTGTTATAATAACTGTCTACTTAATCTTTCTAACAGCAATATGAACTAGTTACTATTAATAAATGATGTCATACTTAAGCCTCTGGAATTTCAGTTTTTCTGATGTATGTAACCAAATCTAATCACAAATGATACATTTTACATGAAGCCACATAGAAAATACCAATACACAAATTTGTCATTAGTAGTATATTGTAATGTACATCCTGAATGTTCTATAGCAATTTGTGATCATCACTGTGAAATGCTTGATATCCACTTGTTAAATTTCCAAATATCATTCATTCTCAATTTAAAAACCTGAAAAAATTATATATTGTGAGAGAAAATTCAGGTTGGATATACAAATCATATTAACACAACCATCCCTGACTTAATGGGATAGTAGGGAGTTTACTTCTTTTATCTATATTTTCTAGTTTTTATATAATAAACATGGATTAATAGTATAAATTTATGTATTTGGCTATTCATTTCTTTATTTTAAGGAAAAGCCTTCTAAGTAAGTAGAACCTAGAATATGCCCTAGGATATGAAGGATCAGTACTATGCAGTGGTTATGAGTACGAGTTCTGAAGCCATGCTGCCTGAATTGGAATTACAACCTTGCTTTGTGACTTGGTTCACCTTGCTCCATATTTTTGTGTTTCAGTTGCTTCATCAATGAAGTTAGTGAAACTACTTACCATAGGATTATTATGAGATATAAATGAGATGAATTAAGCATGCAAAGTGTGTGGTACACAGCAATTGCATTATAAAATCAACTTTCAACATAAACTCCAGATAGTGGGTGTGATGTAAATAAAGATAGAAATTTCCTTCCTTCTTGCTTCTTTCCTATCTACCTCAAAGTAGCATCTTTGCAAAAATATAAAAATATCTCAGATGTCCATTATTAAAACTGCAATATACTGATTTTAGTTGCTGAATCTTTAAGAGGTTCAGTTGTATGATGCAAGTATTGCTAAGGAGAAAATATTTTAAACTACCAGTGGTTTTATACAGTGAAAATGTACCTGGTCTTATAAACAGAAGTTATAAACTTCAGTCCTCAGTCCCAAAGCTGCTTTGTTTAGCTATGAAATGGAAAGCAAGTCATGTTATCTTAAGAAGCTTCAGTACCATTATCACTCAGGAAAACAATCCCTATGTCAAGGGTTATATCAATATTATTTTTACAGTTATTTACAAAGCAAAACCTTAGATCCCTGGATAGGAAAATATTTCTTTAAAAAATAGAAAAGGCACAAAGCATAATAGAAAAGATTGATACATTTAACCATTTGAAAATGAAATATTGTTCTATAAGACACCAGAAGTAAAATATAATGCGAAGCTACTAAAATGAGAAATCACATATCAACAAAAGATTTAAATAAAACATACATAAAGATTTTTTTCACATAACTAATAAAAAGATGAATATCAGTTTAAAAAATGGGCAAAGTTTATAAGTATTGTGATAGGAACCCAACTGGTCATTTTTTAAATTTCAAAATATTAAGGGGGTGCAAATGTTTTCATTACATGGATAGTTTTTATAATGCTAAAGTCAGGGCTATTAGTGTGCCCATCACCCAAGTAGTGTTCATTGTATCTGTTAGGTCGGTTTTTTACCCCTCCCCCTTCTTAATTTGCAGTGATGTTTACTTCTCTCTGTGCCCCTGTATGCCCATCAATTAGTTCCAAATTGTTAGAGAGTACATGTGGTGTTTGTCAGGAATATTTCACTTCAGATAACAGTCTTCAGTCACATCCAAATTGCTGAAAAAGACCTTGATTCATTTCTTTTTATGGTTGAGTAGTACCACATTTTGCTAATCCACTCATGAATTGATGGGCACTTGGGTTGATTCCACATCTTTGCAATTGTGAATTGTGCTGCAATAAACATTCGAGTGCAGGTGTCTTTCTGATAAAATGACTTCTTTATCTTTGAGTAGATACCAAATAGTGGGATTGTTGGATCAAAGGTAGATCTACTTTTAGTTCTGTAAGGAACCCCCACACTGTTTTCCACAGAGGTTGTACTAATTTGTAGTCTCACCAATAGTGTATAAGGCTTCATTCTTTATGCATCCAGCCCACCAGCAATGCTGCTGTGGGCCGTGAGCTTCCCAGTTTAGCATTCTGCTCCACGCTGAGAACAAGGCTTTTCTGTGGGGGGAGAGGTCCTCCGTGAATGTTCTGCAGCTTGGATCAACACCATACTCTCCTTTCAGATATGCCCAAGTGGGCTCCCTTGCACCCCAAAGATTAGTTTACAAATCTCCCCTCTATGCCTCTGAGCAACACGATTGAGTCCTGCGCATATGAGAACCAGGCCTGTCCCCTGAGCCTTCAAGAAGTTCAATCCCTGACCGTGTGAGGGAGAAATGTGTTGGTACCAACTTGCCCATGAAATGCTCAGGCTGGTTTGATGTCCCTCTGCTGTGGTGTGTGCCCTGCTCTGCTGGAGCAGCCAGGCGAGCAGCGTCAGGGAGGACAGTGGGCAGAGAGCTCGCAGTCCAAGCACTCCTTGGTCACTGTGGGGCTTTAAGAGGAAAGGTGTGAGCCGCTCTCTCTGTGGGAGCCTTGATGTAATGGACATGTCAACAGAGGGGAAGCAGCCCCTCCTGAGAGTCTTGACAAAGACTTGGGACACCTGTGCTACATGGCAGCAGTGGGCGTGGGAGCGGGAGGGGAGGAAAAGAGTCTGAATGGAGGAGATCTCGTACTCTGGTCATCTTTGTCCCTTTCCCCAGAAGGCAGCCTACTTCAAATGTCCAAGCTCTGGATCACATAGATCCCTGAGGACCCATGGGCCCCTGTGGCCACCACAGTCTGGCTGAAGTTGGGAACTGTTTGTGTGGGAATAAGTGACACAAAAACGGAATGGCTGAAGCTCCCCGCAGAGGACAAAGGCACACAATAGGTGGAGAAGCAGTAAGGTGCCCACCACCTTGGCTTGGGTCTGTGGTAATGAAGAGTGACTGGAGGGGGCAAGGGTGTGCTGGCAGCCTGGTGCTTCCTTTTGAAGAAGCTCCCACTTCACTGTCAGCAGCAGCTTTTAGTCTTGTGAGGATAGAAAAGCTCTCCAGCAGCTCTGGAGCCTCTTGACTTCCAAAGGTGTGAGGGGAGGAGAAACAAAACCCCATCTACACTTCCACAGGGCTCTAAGTTTCTCGGAGGTTGATCTCTGCTGATATCCTGCTCCTTCTTGTTCTGCTCTACAACTTCTTCCTGTGGAATTGCTGATATATTCTGGTGCTTTTCCCTCAAAATTACACCTGATCTATGTTATTTTTAATTTGAAACTTTTCATTCTTACTGAGACAATCTGGTGGCCAATGTTTCTAGTCAGCCATCTTCCATCTTTTTTTGTGGTCAATTTTTAAAAATACAAATTTTATTAGTCAGCATAAAAAGAATGCAAATTTGAACATTAATAGAAAATAATCCCATTTCCAGGTAGTGTTTTTTTTAAATTAATAAAACTGACAATATCAAATTTTAGTGAAAATGTGAGTAAAAAGAATGGTAATTCATTGTTTATGGGAGTATCAATTTCTACCCCTCATAGAGCAAACTTGCAACTTGTGAACAGGTAAAAATGCCCATAAACCTAGTTTTTCTACTTTGATAAAAATTGTGCATAAGCAGATACATAAAGGATGCTCAACAAATCTCAATGAATCCCTTTGTATCAAACAAAAAATCTCTTATCTATTTCTTAATAGAGCTCATATATACCCTATGTTTGATTCGTAAAATGAAATACTACAAATAAGTTAAAACAAATGAAATATACTACAGATACTAGCATGGATAAATCCATAAAAAGTCAGGGGAAAAAAGAAAACTGCAAACAAATAAATAAAAATATTGCCTTTCATTTAAAAATTTAACATAAGAAATATTATACTTTGTATATGTTAATACAAAGGATGTACAAAAACACGCCTAAGAATGATACGCATCAACTTTATGATTGTAGATACTTCTACAGATAGCTATATCAAATTATTCCTGGCTTGCCAAGGGGTATTATTTGGTTTTGTTTACTTTATCATAGATGGATGTTAAATTTTGTTATGTATTTTTTGTCACTAGTCATGATAATGGTGAAGTATTTTTTTCTCTCCACCTACAAATGTGGTTAATTGCTCTAATATATATTTGTCAAAGTTAAATAGTCCTTACATTCCTATGTTAAACTCAACTTGGTCCTGACGATTATTGTGTGAATGTTTGAATTACTAAACTGTTAGCTGACTTTTGTTATAGGCTATAGGCTAAGATTTGCTAATGTTTTAAGAGTTATTTCTGCATCAACATGAATAAATGAGATTACCTGTGATTTTCTCTTCTTAAATTTCCAGTGTCTAGTTGTGGTAACACATTTATGAAGTGTTTCCTCTTTTATTTTCCATTCCTCTTTTATAGTTCCATGGAATAGTTTATATAAAGTGAAGGTTACTTGTTCTTTGAATGTCTGATAGCATTGGCCTATGAAAATCTTTGGGTAAAAAAAGTGGATAGACAAAATATAGCATATTCACAAAACGAAATCCTACTCAGAACAAAAAGGAATGATTGGTGGATACATTCAACAGTGGATTAACCTCAAATATATTTGTGATGATAAAAAGAAGTCTTGAACCATAAGTTTGATATTACATAGTACAAATCATATAGTGTGATTTCATTTATATTAAATATTCTATGGTAGGAAAAAAATCAAGAGAGTTGTTACCTTTGGGGAAGTGAGATTGGGGACTTATTGGGAAGAGTCATGAAGGAAATTTCTGAGATAATGGTATACTTAATATTTAATATCTTATGGAGTTTGGGTTTCAGAGTTATATTTATTTGTCAAAACTTAACTTGGTATAAAAGTTATGCATTCTATAATATGTAAATTTTACATCAGAAGAAAAATAAGCCAAAAAATTAAATTCTAATTAACAATATATATTCTGAAATATTTAGGGTAAAGTATACTGATATCTGCAATTTACTTGAGCATGCAATAAAAATGTAAGTGGAATGATGGATAGATAGGAGAATGGATAAATGGATAAACATGTAAAAAAAAAACCAAGTATTATAAATGTTAACGGAGGAATCCAGGTGATGGGAATATCAGCATTTCCTGTAAGATTTTGGTGTACCATTTCTATAGGTTTGAAAATTTTCACAATAAAATGTTAGGACAAAAAACCTTGGTAATTTTAAATGCTCACGACATTAGAGCTTAGATGTTGGTTTGCTACTGTCATCTCAGCTTTATTTTTTCTGTGTGGGTCCCTGAAAATTTCCCTTTCTTTATTCCAAGGACAGCTACATATTTTAAAAGATCTTTTGAATTTCATAAGCATAAAAGAATTACGGAGTTGGAGGAAACTTCAGAGTATGTAGCCCTTCATATTTCTATAGAAGGAATGATATTTAATCATTTTAAACATCCTTACTGATAAATTCATTACATGCTATTTATTCTTAGAAGTTAATAAGGCAATCTCCCCTCATTTTAAAATGATTAACTCACCTTCATAGGACACCCCACCAAAGAATTCTCTTACAGGCTGGATTTCCAGTGTGTATGTGTATGCATGTGTGTGTTCACACGTGTTTAATATTTTCTTTTTCCAGATACCAGAGGGACATCTTCAGTGTTTGGGTTAATACAGTAGTTCCCACTTATCTGTCCATGGTTTTATTTTCCACAGTATCATTTACCTCCAGTCAATTGCAGTCTGAAAATAGTAAATGGAAAATTTCAGAAATAAACAATTCATAAATTTTAAATTGCACACCATTCTAATTAGTGTGATGGATCCTCATGCTGTCTTGTCCTGTCCCATCCAGGACTTGAAGCATCCCTTTGTCCAGGGTATCTATACTGTATATGCTACCCTTCCATTAATCACTCAATAACTCACTTTAATTTTACTTAATAGAGTAGGTCCTCCATATCTGTGGGTTCTGCATCTACAGATTTAACCAACTGTCAATCAAAAATATTTGGAAAAAACACATAAAAAATAACAATACAACAATGAAGAATCATACAAATTTAAAAATAGAGTATAAAACCATATACATGGCATTTACATTTGATTAGGTGTTTATAAGCAATCTAAAGATGATTTAAAATATATGGAAGGATGTGTGTAGGTTATATGCAAACACTACACGATTTTACCTCAGGGACCTGAGCACCCATGGATTTTGGCATCTTTAAGCGTCCTGGAACCAGTCCCCCACAGATATGAACACCAATCATAATGGCCCCAAAGCATAAGAGTAGTAATGCTGGCATGTTGCTATAATTGTTCTGTTGTCAAAATCGAAGGGGGTTTTGGCCTAGGTCCAGTTGCTCATTGCACAAAGATCCAATTATTGAGACAAGGGGGATTATCAAGGAAGAAAGGAACTTCTAACACCAAGAACATCTTGGGAGAACAGGAGAAGCTGCCTCAAATCCCTCTCTCTGACCAATGGAGATCATGGGCTTTTAAAAGAGGTACCACCTCTTTTAAAAGCCCATATGCTCACAATGGAATATTACTCAATTCTAAGAAACGACAGTGAGCTAACA
>VBSM01001265.1:51669603-51718539 GCA_008086735.1 Cheirogaleus medius
ACCCCCATTATATGATGAAATAAAAGCAAAAAAATAAAATAAAATAAAATAAAAGAGGTAGCACATGCCTTGGGGCAGGTCAGGCTGTAACTAACAAGTGGCTACATGCATTGGGGCAAGTTGTGGTGGATGATGAATCTTGAAGTCAGGAAGTCTGCCCAGGGGCCTTCAGAAACTCAGCTCCTTGTCTTGAAGAAAATCTACTATTTCTAGGAAACAACTCAAAATTTCAAGTAGTTAGTTAAGGGAGAAGATTATCAAAAAACATATAGGGGTCACTGAAATTTGTTCATAGAGCTGGTTACAGTTCTATTCTATTATTAGTTATCATTGCTAATTTCTTACTGTGTCTAATTTGTAATTTAAATTTTATCATAGACATGTATTAAATATATATAAGAAAAAACATACAATATAGAGGGTTCAGTACTATCCCAGGTTTCAGGCATCCAGGGATCTTGGAACATATCCCCCATGAATAACGGTGAGGGGGCAACTGTATTTATGTTTATCTGGGCCATTTAGGTACTATAAAACCCATGTGAAATATCAGCCCTGGTTTTGACTTCTCTAGGTAGGTTATTTTATTTTTCTTTTGTTTTGATTTTTCCCATACAAAAACAAGTGGAGATAACCTGACTTTCTTATCATTTCTCTGGGCTGGTGCCTCTATTTTTTAATTCCACCCTTTCACTGAGATGCCACCCTTCATGGGTGCTGGATTTATGCAAGTGTTTTAATATTATCTGACTAATGTGGAGGCCCAAATCCTTTCCCCTGTCTTTTAAATTCAAAGTCTATGTTACCAGCAATGATAATCTCCCAGAGGGCAACCTCAGCATCAATTCCTGCAGTGACTGACTGTCCTGTGCTTCAGTTCATAGTGCATTACCAGCACTTGGTGGTTTCTGTTCTTTGTAAGGAGATCGACAAAGCTTTAAAATTAATGCCATAAAATATAGCTTTTAGGAAGTTAGACACTTTAAATGTTTCTCAAGGAAAAGCTTTACATTACCTTAACCTGTCATTTTTTTCAGATCTGTAAGTCCTAGTCATTCTTTAACCAATTCTAGTGTGGACTTTATCTTATCCTCTATAGAAAATGCTTTTGTTAAGGGTATTGTTGGAGCTCTGAATAGGACACCTCAAGTATGGCACTTTATCATGCTGAGTATTTTCAACCGAAGGACATTGGAAGGGCCCCGGAAGCAATTTTTTCTGACCTTCTTCTGCTTCCCTTCCTCCTCCAAGGCAGGCCAATGAAACTAGAATCCTTCTCCCTCAAGGCAGGTCATAGAAATGAGAACCTCTTTCCCCCAAAGCTACCATAAAACCTAAAATATTACTAGAAGCTTCCCCCACCTTTCTGTGTAAGAGCTGGCCATAAAGAAATTCTCTGGTCTCGAGGGGGAAGGGGGGGCTTGGGCAATATGCATAACCATAATATTTGTACCCCCATAATATGCTGAAATAAAAAAAAATTTTAAAAAAACCTTATGAAAGGGATATTTTGAAAGGTTAATTAGAGGAGAAACTTCAGAGGGGTTTTTGTATGGTTAAGAATTTGTTGCTCTGATACACAGAATAAAATAATTTCCAGGTAAAAAAAAAAAAAAAGAAATTCTCTGACTTACCCTTGTCCAACAGTAGGTCATAAGACCCTAGAAGGAAACCAAAATATTTCACCCCAAAATATAGTTTGACATATTTCAAGATGGCTACTCAGAAAGGCTAGAAATCTAAGAATAGCCGAAAAGCTGTCTTTTGAGATTTTCATCTGTAGAGGAACTCAGCATTCACGTAGCCAGGCTAGGAAAGATTGAGAGTCTGACACCTTAAAGGTCTAAAAGAAATATTTATCTTCTACTCTTTCAGAGGGCTGATACTTATGAGGTTTCATCTGCATAACAAGACTACCTTTGCTAACCAGGCCTCCTCTTTTCTCCCTCCCATAACCTGTTTCGTCAGGATCCAAACCCCCATTCTTTCTGTAACTTCAAGGTGGTCTATATATAATGAAGTGTCAACCATCTTCCGTTTCTTTGAGATCTAATATTTTGTTCCACAAGATAACACCTGCCTCTCAGGCTCAAACAAGGTGCAAAGAGGATGATTTACAAGTTAATTTGTTTCTCGTGATCCATGCATTGTGCCTAATACTCACTTACTGTCACCCAAAAGAATTGTCTATAGTCCCTATCTCCTCCTTCCTCTTTGAAAAAGAGTATATAAGCTTTGGTGCCTCACTGAGGGGATGGAGCAGTCACTCAGTGGTTCTCCCTGCTGCACATTAATAAATCTGTATGGCTTTTCTCCTATGAATCTGCCTTTTTTGAGTTGATGTTCAGTGAACCTTGAGAGGGTAAAGGGAAAGTTTTTCCTTGGCTCCTACACACTCATTCCAGGGGGTTCTGTCCTATGTCAGGGAAGAAGGAATGCCACAAAAAGAAACCAAGAAGACTCAAAACAGACAGGCCTTGCTGGGTCTCCCCACTCAGTCTATTTTTAATAAATCATTCCCTTTTTGTCCAATCACCTTTCTAAGCAGTTGTCCACTCTTCATTGAATCTAAGTATAAAAAAGGACAGTTTTCTTTTGGGTCTTTGAGTCTTCATTTCTGCAGGCTCCCATGTCATGCAAAACTTTGATTAAATAAATTTGTTATGCTTTTCCCTTGTTAAACTGTTTTTGATATATAAGTATCACCTGTGAACTTTAGCCTCAGTGAGAAAATGTATCACATCTTTCTGTCCCTACAGTCCCATAATGACTGATGCCGTGGTCACTCATTTTCTTCTCTCATCTTATTTGACCACCGAGTAACATTTCATGGAACTGACTACACTCTTCTTGAAACACTTTTATCTCTATGCCTTTGTGACATCCCCTCTCTTTGTTTTTCTTTCACTTCTCTCTGCTTGTCTTTGTAAGTACCCTTTGGTGACTCTTCTGCTATCCCACTTCTGAATGCTGAATGGTTCCAGGACTCAATCCTGAATCTTTTCTTTTTCTTTGTCTACACTCCTGCCAGGTGATTTAAATAAGAGACCTCAGAAATATTTTATCTAGCCCTGACCTCTCTTCTTAGACCCAACTCATATCTAACTATCTAATTTACATATCCCAATTTACTATAGTTATGACTTCAACCTCAAGACATCCAAAGCCTAACCTTTTATATTCTCATGGAAACTTTTGCTGTGTGCTCCCAATCTCAGTATAACAACCCCTTAGGAGCCATCCCTAATTTTTCCTTTTCCTGTATGCTTCATACATTCTATTTATGCACTGCCATGTCCTTTTTTTTTCCACTTCCAAAATATTGTATGTTCTGAACCACACACTTTTCATCTCCACAAACACCTGCTAGTGTAGGTATCAACATCTTGCACCTGAATTACTACAATGACTTCCTAATTGCTTTATTGCTATTTATCTTTATTCCAGTCAGCTCTCCACACAACAGCAAGAGTGAATATTTACATCAGAAAATCAGATCCTCCCGTTGCAATGTTTTGATGTCCTTTACTCATTATTTATTGAATTCAGAAAAAAATCCAAGGCCTACTCACTGAATTTCATGCTATGCTACACCTCTTCCCTATTCATTTATGATACTTCAGGCACGCCAGTCTTATGTTCCAGGAGTACATCTCACTTCTTTCTGTGATAGGGCTTTCACAATTGTTGTCTCCTTTGTCTAAGGTATTCTCCTCTGTCTCCTTAAGTAGTTGGCTTCTTCTCATGCTTTAGGTTTTAGATGGAATGTCACTTGTGTGCCTCTAACTAAATTAGTGCTCTACTGTTCTTCTAAGAGGGTAACCCAGCACCGCCTGAGTGGTCAGTTCTGCACAACAATGGATTCGAGGAGGAGAAAAACTTTATCAAGTTATAAAATACAAAGTTGTTTCTTTTCTAAGAGTTTTCTCACCTTATATTGTCATAATAAAAAAAAATTATTCTTTTTATCTTTCCCTAAACAAAAATTGCTGCCTGATAATAACTTGTCTTGTTTACTTACTTGTGTTGCTCAACTGGGAGCATTTAGTATTTGGGGTGGAACAATCTTTCCTTGCATGGAATCGTCACACACAGGGCAGCATCTCTGGCTTCTTGTCAGTAGCACCAGTAGTGTCCCCTAGTCATTATGATAAACCAACAAGACCCAGACACATTTCCAACTGTCCCTAAGGAGGTAGTACTGGTCCCTAGTTGAAAAATCAAAGAAACAGATAATAGATTCTGTTAAAAAATAATGAGTTTCATCTCTGCAAACACCCTGTTATAATTGATAACATTATCTACATGGAAGACTATATGGAGGCTCAGAACAAGCAAGTAATTTACCTAATGAATATATAGTGAATGAAATATCATATAAAGATTTGCAATACTCCAATTTCCACCCTCTATGAGATTACCTCTGCAGAAATGCCCATAATATAGAGGAAAGTAATGTTAACTGCCAAAATATGATTCTAATCAAAAAGTCATGGATGTTAAAACGAGTATCAGATAAATTTGATTCCAGAAGTCAGGCAAGGCTTCCTAGAAACGGAGGTATTTAACCTGATTCTTAGAAAAAAAGGTCTAAGCACATAGTTGGTAGAATGGTGTCATTCAGGCAGAGGGAATATTATGAGCCAAGACAAATATGGGAAAACTCATAGTAGGTTCTGAGAATAATAGATAATACAACTTGACTATATTGCAGGCAAGGGAGTGCTGGGAGCTTTATGGAAATATTGACTGGAGCCTTCCTACGTAAAACCTTCAAGAATTTGTACTTTATTCACTAAGCAATAGGGGACCTTTGAATGTTTTGGAGAATCAAATAGGCTGAGTGAAAGAGAGGAATCAGAGGAGAAAGAATTAGGCAGCACTTGAACACCAACCATCTGAGTCCCCTAGGGATAGTGTTCTTACTGCTTACCCCTTGCTTTCTTACGTCTGTAGGTGAAGTGGTCAAGAGACCAGGTTTTGGGTTCAGGCAGTATATATTTGAATTCCTGTTTACTCACTTGGTTGTTGTATGATTCTGAGCAATTTATGTAACCCTTTCCCACTCCAAATGTTTTTTTTTTTTATCTATGGAATGAAGTTTATGGTAAATATAGGATAATTTAATATACTGATGGACACATAGAAATCACCCAATAAACTATCACTATTATTATACATATTATTATTGTTGTTAAGTTATTTGTTTCCTGGAGAAAATAAATATTGTTTCCTGGATGGCAGAATTCATTAATGTTTTTACATCTGTGGAACATGCAAGAAGAATTCAAGGCTCAGTATATGAATGCTATGATGCCATCTCAAAGAAGAATGAGACTCTGCCAATAACTGAGATATAACACCATGTTATATTGTGTGTGCTTGTGGACACACACACATGTTGAGTGCCAGCTATCAGCTCACTACAGCACACTCTTGCTTTTTGATGTTATTCAATGATGCTTGAGTTGAGATATACCAACAAAAACTTCAGTCATTATTTCAACTGTGGAACAACCCCAGTAGAAAACTCTACATATTACCTTCCCTGAACCCTCTTGACAATTATCAGGAAAGCCAGTGAAATAGGATTAGCTGTTTGGATTTCTTCCATAGCCTTGGTTTGTAAGCCAGACATTTTAAGCTAAGCCACTTTAAGGCAGAAAGAGTGAAGCAGAAGGCTAATCAATTATGTCGTAAACTCAGGCTAAATATTTGTGTAAGCTTCCTTCACCAATCAACTTCAGGGACTGAAATCTCTAGATTATACTCATTATCCAAATTCCACTTTATTTTTTCCAAATAATCTTGGGCTAGGTTCTCCCTGGAATATAAAATAAGGGGAGAATAATTAATAATTATTAAGCCTCAAATATATCCCTTATATTTTGCCTAAACATCACGTTCCTCATGTAATACTCAAGTATCCACAGAAACCCAGTGAGATTAATCAATTTATAATAGAGTAAGAATAATAAAAATGATGATGACTTTGTTTCTAGCCCTGTGCTAAGTGCTTCAGGAGGTCATATGGCTATTGAGCACTGTGGCTGTATTTCAAATACAGATCTGTTTAACCTCACTTTCCAAACTGACTCTCTTTTCCTCCTCAAGTGAGATTTCACTTATTCTTTAGCTAGAAATGAAGAGAATAATATTTACCTGCTAAGAGATATTTAAAGAGTATCTAAGAATAAAGTAACTATTAAGCCTGACCTACATTTGAAAGTCAATAAATGATTACTTTATTATTTGTAAAATGCCAAATATTTTACAATTAGAGAATACAGCTAGGAGACAGGAGAACATGCTATATCCCCAAAGTCATATGTAGTATTGTCCCATGCCTACCCTTTGCACCTGTTGGATCAGAGGAATAATCATTCTGAATGCACCAGACTTCAGAGAAGTCAGTTGTAGACTAACCAGGGGGTCTGAATTTACACTAAACAAATCCCACTTCTCTTTTGATTTTCTATTCTTAAGCCATTGCCAAATTATTGTATAAAAAATAGGAAAGACAAGATGAAGAAACTTCTAATTCTTTTACAATAATTCCCTAGGTTATTTTATAAGAGACATTCTTCCTCCCTTCCTCTGGTAGTAAAATTTTTCTTTCCTTTTAGCATTTATATCTCATCCATCTTTTAAGTTTATCAATTACTTGGCCTTAATTCTGCTCCTTTAAGAATCTGACCAGGTGTCTCTGGCCAGCCAATAGCCATACTATGTCCCACTGTGCGTGGTGACTGAGCAAGAATGGGACAGTACCTGGAGGTTCCAAGATTCTTCTTTGCTGTTAAGCTACCCTAAGTGTGGAGTCTTCAAAAGAAAGAAAACGGTAGAGTCAAGAGATGGAGAGAAAGAAAGAACTGATAACTTTCTTGAACCTACAGAACAAACATTCCTAGATTCAAAAAGCCCCATCAACAGTTTTGTAAACTAGTTATGGGAATACCCTTTCCTTTATTGTTTAAATTAGTTTCACTGGATTTACATCACTTGCAAGCAAAAATATAAGCTAATTTCCCTGGCTGTCTTTTCTTTTTACCTTACCTACATTAAAAAGTTGCCCAGCTATTCAATGTTGGGTCTGTCTTCCATGGATTGAGTTAAACATGGAATCATTTCAAAGGTAAAATGCTTTTTTTAAGCTCATTCCAGGACTTAGGGCCCAAAGAGGATAAAGAGACCAACAGACCTGGTTTATAACCTTAATGAGCTTCCAAACTAAGGAAGAAAATCAGACTAGCATGTACAACCTAAACACAGAAACACATGAGAAATGCAAGGGAATATGTTATAGATCACAAGTGATAAGGAGTATCTACCACCAGGAGCAGCATCCATCATTCAGTGTTCAGCAAGAGTGGTGAGCTCCCTGCCCTGCAAATATGTTCCTATTACTTCCTTATGACCTGATAATCGTCTATCAGGAAATAAACATTCTTTTCAATAAAAATTCAAACTACTTCAGAAAGAAGATATCATCTAGTTTGGGAATTTAAAAAGTAAAAAATTATAAAATAGGTTTCTTCCTCTGACCAACTACGGTCAAATGAGATGTTTTGCTTGGAATGTTCAGTTGGAAGGGACTTTGAGGACGAAACCAGCATGAATGATAAAGAGCATCAAGATTGATGATAATGTCTGGAAATGGGTAACAATGGTTAGGACACTATTTGTTATTCTTGCCTTTGTGTGAATGAGTTTGTCAGCTCCTTTCCTCAGAGCAAGTTTTGATTAATGAAGTGGAAAAGAGAGCAAGAGGCCACTCTGGACAGATAGACCTAAACAAAAGGAGGAGACAATAGAAAAAAGTTAAAGTGTATGAATAAAGGAAAACTTCATTTCATAATTTTTCCTTAGGCAAAATATTGGCCTAATTTCACAATTCAGAAAAGGGAAAAAAAGCTTTAAGAAGGAAACAAAAAAACCTTTAAAAAGGAAAAAATTAAGAAATGAAGGGCTTATATTTTTAGGTATAAGAGAAGACATGTGGTCAACTTTGTGAAACCCTGTCTCCTTCCCCTTCCACATCTCTCCCATTTTAATATACTGGCAAGTTTAAAACTGCCTTTTCTCTTTCAATGTCTTATGAGCTTCAGAAGAAAGCTTGATATATAGACTGCTCTTGTCCAGAAAAAAAATTTCCCCAGCCAACCTGGCTTCCAAGGCAGAAAACCAGGAACTAGTAAGCTTTCAACTGTAGGTAAAGGGTAAAGTAACATTGACCAGAGTCATGTTTGAATATAGTTGTTTTGTTGTAGTTTTGCAATCTCTTTCTTTGTCAAAACTTCTTACTTTTATAAACCAGTCAGGTCGCTTTCATTTCTCAAAATTCTTGTTGATAGAGCCATGAAAGTTACAAAAAGAAAATATCTGATGAGTTAATCACAGCAATGTTTGCAATTGATTTTGTAGAGGTAAAGTGATTACTCCTGATCTGCTCTCAAAAATTAATCATTTTATAATCCGGTGCATCTTGTCTGGTGCAGGAGTGGGGTAAACTTTAATGCAGAACAGCAACTATTCATGAACTGTATGAAAACACTATTCTTATGACAAAAAGCTTTTTTATATTCTTCCCCAAAATAGCTCTAGGAAATAGTTGTAATAAAAAAATAAGACCACATGCATTTTTTTCTATGACCCTCTTTTATGTCCCTCTGCTAAAAATCACATAAATAGCAAAGATTCCTGAATTCTCCTGGTCATATGTATTTTTTATAAACCATTCTAGCCAAGGTCAAGCCAATAGATCCAATGAAATTATTCCTCTCCAGCCCCCTACCCTGGTTAAAAATAAAAATATTAAAAAAGATAATAATAGAATTAATGCTAGTAAATAGACCAAGAAATATTTCCAGCATCAAATTAAATCATTTTATGTTTCCATAAAGAAAATCAAGTTGATATAAATACATTAGAAAATTATGAATGTAGAATTTTCTTCAGATAAAAAATTCAATGCTTATTCAATTTATTATGATTCTCTTCAGCTCCTATGGTCTACTATTAATATACTACATATAGTGTCCTCTTGATTTTCTGTAGGAACATTTGCGATGAAACCAGTTTTGATTTTCTTAACAATATATTAATATTGGTTTATAATGGTTTATAAAAGCAACTAATAAATATAGAAAGAAATGATAGGCTTGCCATTTGGCAACTGTATGCTTTCTATTTGCTGCTATAAGAACTTACCACAAACTTGATGGCTTAAAACAATATGATTTTATTATCTTACAGTCCTATAAGTCAGAAATCTGACAGAGACATCACTGAGCCAAAAAGCAAGCTGTCAGGAAGTCTGGGATCCTTTCTGGAGGCTCTCGAGGAGAATCCACTTTCTTACCTTTTCCAGATTTCAGATACATCCCACATTCCTCAGCTCATGCGCCCTTCCTCCATCTTTGAAGCCAACAAAGGCAAATCAACTACTTCTCACATCACATCACCCTGGCCTCCTTCCAACCTCACATCTCCCTCTGACTCACTCTCTCTTCTGCCCTTCTCTTCCACTTTTAGTGACCCTTTTGGTTAGATTGGGTTTATCCACATAATGCTGAATAATTCTCCCGATTTCGAGGTCAGCTGATTAGCAACCTATTCATAGGTTCCGGGGATTCCGACATGGACATCAGTAGGGCATGGGGAACATTATATACCACGTCAACCATCATAATAACAGTTTATTCAGGCTAGAATCATCAGTGGATGCTAAAATTAATGAAAGCAAATTTTTGGAATTAACAGGATACTTCCATATCCCCTATCAATATACTTATTACTTATACAGTGGAAAACAGTAGCTTTAAAGTAGAATAGACAGGAACCTGGCAGACACCAACATAACTCAAATTAACAAAGCCAACAATGGGATCTAGCAACATAACAAAGCCAATAACGGGATCTACCAACATCATTGTTTTTGTTTATAGAACATACATACTGAAGCAATTAGGGATAAAATGACATTTTGTCTTCAGCTTATTGCCATTTATTAATAGTAAAGAAAATAATAATTATTTGTATCATATACAATACAATATATAGTATTAGTATTCATAGAATCTGGGTTAAGGATATATGTGTGCTATTTTTACGATAATTCCACAAGTCAAAAATTATATTAAAATAAAAAAATAAACAAATAAATATATTTAGTGTGTGGAGTTAATGGCACTTGCTAATAGAATAGATGTGTAATTGAAGAAAAAAGAAATCAGGGATGTAAAAAGTATATGAATAATAGTACATTTACTGAGATTAGAAGTATTGCAGGTGAAACATGTTTGGAGGAAAAACAAAATAGAATCTTCAGCATATAGGTGGTATTTGAAGACACAGCGCTGAGATCATTTAAGGTGAGTTTTAGAGACAAATTAGAAGTGTTTGAGAATTAAGTCCTAGAGAACAAAAATATTGAAAAGTTTAGAAACAGGAGAAAGGACAAGAAAGGCTCCTACTGAGAAAGACTGAATGATCAGGAGTAGAAAAAACAGGGAAGGATAACATCTTCTAAACCAAGAGAAAAAAATTTTTCCCCGAGATAGGTGACTAATCCACAGTGTCAAATGTTAAGGAGAGACTGAGTAAAATGAGGACTGAGATTAACCACTGGATGTGGCAATATTGCATTTCTTGGTGACCTTAGAGTAGTGGGGTTGAAAGACTAACTGGAGTGATCTAAGAGAGAAAGTACAGAAATTGAAAATGTTGAAAACAAAAGGGGGAGGGAATATTCGAAGGAGATTTATTATGAGAAAGAACATAGAAATGAAAGAGTAGTTACAGTCTAACCAGGCTGTCATAACAGAATACCACAGACTGGTGGCTTAAACAACAGAAATTTATTTTCTCACAATTCTGGGGGCTACAAGTCCAAGAACAGAATGCCATCAGGGTTGGTTTCTGGTGAGGCCTGTCTTCCTAGCTTTTACCTGGCCACCTCCTCACTGTGTCTTCACAAGACCTCTTATCTGTGCACTTATGAAGAAAAAGAGAAATCCCTTGTGTTTCTTCCTCTGCTTGTAAGAATAGAGGTCTTATCTTATTTGTGCTCCACCATTATTACCTCATCTAACCTTAACAATCTCTCAAAAGGCCCTATTTCCAAATGCATTCACACTCTTAGGGCTTCAACATAGGAATTTTGGGAGGACACAATTCAGTCCATAACACAGAGGGATGAGGAAGCATTTTGTTTTGCTTTGTGTTCAAGTTGGGTGTCATTTAAACATTTTTTTTTAATCATAAAAATTACCAAGTGGAGGCAGAACATTGACAATGCAGTTTCAAAGGAGATAACTAGAACAAAGTCTTCCTGTAGGGAAGGATTTGATCCAGTGTACAAGGGCAACGTTTGAAGTAAGGCAAGAACAGTTCATTGCTCCTATAAAAGGGAAAGCAGAGTTTATGAGAACAGTTGTAAGTAGGTCAGTATATTTGGTGGTAAGGAGATGAGGAGATTCTTTTCTGATTGCTCGTATTTTTTTCCAAGAAACAAAAAGCCAGGGGACCTGCTGGGAGTTAAGAAATAAAGAATGAATGAAGTCTGAAAAGGTAGGAGAAAGTATAAAGTAACCTTCTCAGAAAGTAGATAAAGAAGTGGCTAGTGAAATATAGTAGTATTTGTAAGACTGCCAAGGGCAAGCCTCATTTTAATGGTTATAAATGTAAAGTGGCATCAGTCAGTAGGTATCAACATTCAGCTGTTCTGTGCTGATCTGGAGTATAATTAGATTTCACCAGGTTGGGGTTTTATGGAGTGAACCAAAGAAGGAGATAGGGGCAAATTAGTTGAGGATTATGTTTGGAAATGATTATAGAGATAGACAAACAGAATTTAAGCTACACAAAAAGGAAAGAAGAACACGAGGTAATAGAAAGTGAAAAAGTAGAAAGGGTCGATTGATCAGGAGTCAAGTTATGAGTCATAATTATTAAAATTGGGGAATTGGAAAGATAGGTAGTAGAGACAGAGAGTAGGGGACTAGAATATCAAGATGTTGGCAGTGGTATGGTTACTTTTAGTGACCAGATCCAGGGGATGACCAGGGAGTAGGTGGCGAGGATAGAATGAACAAAGAGATCATAAGAAACTGACTATTAAGGAACTGAGAAACCAGAGTGTTGGATTAATGGATGTTGAGATCACAAAGGATGTAGTGGAAAAGGGAGAACATCAATTAAAGGATTGAAATCTCTCTTGAATGAGGGAGTAGATATGAGAATCGTAGACAACTAAAGTACTTAATATCATCAATTTCAAAACAGCTAATATTTTATCTCAGAGAGAGAGAGAGAGAGAGTTAATAATGGTCTAGAAACAGCAACAAGAAGCAGTAGGAAACCCTACCTTACTTGTAGATCCTGTGTTGATACAGGAGGTGAGAAAAAACACCTCTCCCACAAGAGGACTGCAGGACAAGCGATGTTTGCTGGACATGGCTAAGTTAGAAAAAGAAGATGAAGGAAATATATGTGCTATCTTTAATCCTTATGCTTTAATTGAGTTCTTAAAGCTGAGATTTGTGAAGACTTGGAAATTTTACCATTTTCTAAATTGGCACTCCATGGAAGTGGAAAGAGGACTTTCTAACTGGTGTATTTTTACTAGGGAAGATTTCTTTTTCTTCTAACCTAGTTGAATATAGAGGATGAGCCTCCTATCAGACCATTTGTCTTGCTGTGTGATGGAGACCCCTCCCCCAAATTAATTGGTAGAAATTTCTTATAAATGTATCTTGGGAACAATTTTGATTAAATCCAAATAAATGATAAATAGCATGCTTATGTCCATTTATATTTATTTCTCCTTTGTTAACTGTGTTGGCAACACCTCAAAATTTCGTGCTATCTGCAAATTTCATTAGCAGGCAATTTACTCCCCCCTGGAGATGATTAATAAAGATGGAAAATAAAACTTGACCTCATGCCAAAGCTCCTGCAGCCTCCCTCCCAGCCACTTCCTCACAACTGGACGTGTTCCCATTTATCATCACCTTCCTTTGCACTGGCGCAGCCAGCCTGCCAAATGATGTGATGGTGCTCATGTCTAAGCCAATATGAAACAAGTTAGAATACTAACTTTCCTGGGACGCTGCACTAAACGCTTCAACTATTCTGGCAATAAATTCTGACTGTATTTCCAAAGCTACTAGCTTTGTCCTTCTGGAAACAGATACAATGTTTGGCATCATTTACTTTTTATAAGCCAATATAGCCATTTTCCTGAATCTATTGTTCTCTGGGTGTTTACAAATTCCCTTTCAATATCCTTGACTTAAAGAAAAAAATATGTACTGATATCACACATATCATATAACTCTGACAACTCTCTTCGGTTTGAAGTTCTGAACGCTATCTGTCTTTTCTCAAAGCCTGGCATTATTCCAGTTATTAATGATATTTCAAATACTCTTCTAAGTAGTTTAACAAATGTTGGCCCACTTTGCTTGCTTCTAAGTGATTGTGAGATAGACTATTCTGGTATTAATATTCTCTGAGTTTTAGTTTAAATGTAGCCAAGGGATCAAGTGGATTTGGGTTGTTTTTTTTCTTTTTATCCCACCGTTCATATCTTTTGTTGAGGAATTTTTGCATAATTAATTAAATCATTTATACGATTATTCTGATTTTCTCATTAAGGCTTAGAACATTAGGTTAATTTTTCAAGTTTGTCACTTCTTATTAAATAACATAGTGTATACTTTTATATCAGTCAAAGTCAATTTGAACTTTTACCCTGTAAACCTGATTCAAAAAATCAATTCACCATTAAAAAGAATTTTAATAGTTGGGCCTTTTGTCTGATTTTTTTAGCTTTCTTTTTCTTTGTTTGTTTTGCCTGCTTTAGCATATGAGTATAATTTTACTATTATATAGGTTAAGAAAAATTTGTCCAAGATCCAAACTAGTTTTGACTTAGAAAGTATTTGAACCCTCTATTAATTTTACATAAACACTGAGACAAGCTATTCCTTCAAAATTATCTTGTAAAAATCTCTAAAATATCTGCTTTAAGGAAAACATAATAATTGGTAAATAACTTTTTCAAATTCTCACTTGTAACATATATTTAAAAACTTTGATAAATTAAAAAAATTAGAAAGAAGTTGAATGTTGCATCATCTCTGAACAATAAATGTGATGTTTTAAATAAATTAGTCATTTAAAGAATACTGAAGTGAATACTTTATATTTCCAAAAAAAACTGGAGAAACACCTTGTTACACTATTAGTATATGTATTGGATATCCCAACTACTTGTTAAAATGTAACTAGATTTTTCCAGGTACTTGAGAACTTTTGAAAATCTATAATTACAGTTAACTGACTAGTAGTTGGAATATGCACTATGTATCATACATTTTTGTATATAAGTGTTTTAATATTTATTTCCACTTCATTTGATTCATAGGCTGAAACTGCTAACATGGAGCTGGGAATAGGGGTAATAATTACCTGATTATTTATCATTCGGGTCCCAAGAACTACAAAATTGCAAAGGGAAACCAAAATCATCATGACATGAAAAAAGTTACTATATATAATAATTGATTACCTATACAATTAATTTACAAAAAACATACCCTCATATTTAAAAAAACACTGATGTTGTGCCAATGTAAAAGTTTTTATTTGTTTATTAGGCAATGACTTCTCATCTAGGTCTCATCAAAGTAAAAATATAATATTTTCACTGTCAGGGTTAGTTTAGGGACCTGCAATGAAAGATGAAAAAGAGCAAAGAAAAATGCACAGAATAGGAATATTTGGGAATGAGAAGTCAGGCAGACATTATCATGTAGCTAAGACTAGAAAAGAAGCTTGGAATCCAAACTTGAAGGGTGCTGGGTAGCATGACAAGAAGTTGGACTTTTAGTGAAAAGAAATGTGAAGCTATTGAAGGATTTAAGCAAAATTATATGAACAGAGTTGGGCTATAGAATGATTAATCTTCCATAGTATGGAGGCTGGATGGGGAAAAAAAAAACAGATTTAAGGCAGGGAAACTAGTTAAATGAATATTGCAAAAGGCCAGGAGGAAGTAATTAACATACTGAACAAATATTTACAGAGATTCTACTATCTGCCCTAAAGTCTTCAAGGTGATTAGAATACAAAGTAAACAAAAGAGAATAAAATTCCTGACCTCATACAGCTTACATTCCAGCACTTGGAGACAGACAATAAACAAAACAATAATAATTAAACTACCGTATATAGTGGTTAAGAGATGTTAAGTGATTTGGGAAAAATAAACAGTGAAAGAAAATCAGGAACCTGGGGAGAGTTACACTTTTCAATAAGGCAGTCAAGATAGGTGTCACTGTGAAGGTGACTTGAGGAAAACCTCCAGTGAGTAGGTGGCATGAATATCTAGAAGAAACATGTCCCAGGCAGAGGAAAGTGCTCAGGGAAAGATCTTAAGGTAGAAGTGTCCTCACTATCTTCAAGACAAGAATCAGAAAGCCAGTGCAGCTAGAATAAGGTGAATAAAGAAGTCTAGGAGGTGGGATTGGAGGGATTGGAAATTGGGATCTGGTGAAGTTTTATAAGACACTCTAAGGACTCCAGTTTGCTCTGAAGGAAATAGGGAATAGGGTTTGAGCAGAAGAGTGACATGATGTTATTGACGTCTTAAAGAAATAATTATGTTATCAAGAAATAAGTTTATTTTCAAGAAATAATTATGATGTATATATTGAAAATAGACTTTCACACAGGTGGTAGAGCTGGGACACAAGCAAAAGCCAGGATTCCTATTGAAGTAATAAAAGGTTAAGATATAGAAGTGACTTGGACTAAGGTGCTAGGAATGGAGGGGTTCAGAAATGGTAAGAAGGACCCAGACCAACATCACATAAACAGAAATGAAAATGTTTGAATTGAGTAAAGATTGATAGAGTTTATTAATTTTAAATATGGGTGAGGATAAGTGAGAATATAATCATTATTCTCCGGTTTCAGTTCAGTATGCCTGGCAACATGGCATTGCCCTTAATGGAAACAGGTAAGTCAGGAGGGAGAGTTAATTTGAAGGAAGAAAAGCAGGTTTTAGTCATACTAAATAGGAGAAGTTAGTGAATTCTACCAGGTCATAGAACCCAGAAATGAAGCTGGATTAAAATATGTATGTGTGTATGTATGTATACATATGTGTATGTATACACACACACAATTATGAACAGATCTGAGTTTGTGGAGCCTGAAGCTTATTAATTTGAGAGGTCATTGCTAAGAGAAATGAAGGAATATTACAAATAAAAAATTTGGTTTGGGATCTTGGAAGTGGCCCACGAAAGTGAGAGGTGCAGAAGCTTAAACTTCACAGTGAATGGATTTCTGGTGATACCATAGAAAACTGAAATCTCCAAAAGAATTAAAACTGAATATCACCTCAGGGATAATGGGAACAGACACTCTTAAAAAGTAGCGAAAATGAAAGAAGAATCAGGATGAATCAGCATTGCTGAAGTCAAAGATTTCAGTTTCAGGAGCTACAAGTGACTGGGATAATCAAATATTTACAAATATCTATACAAGGCACCATGCTAGATGCTGGGAGCCTGTGACCATAAAATATGTTGGTTAAGAGCCTATTTCAGTAGACTCTGCCAGGTTACCAAGAGTAACACCTGATCCAGAAGCCAAGGAGATAAAGAACATTCATTTGAGAAATATATCTACATGATTAACTGATTTTCTTGTTTTTCGTAAGTATAGGCATATCATCAAGCTAATCACTGCTCTATTTGCTGAGTATGAAAATATACTGACTCTGTAAATACATTAAATGTCTTACTTGAGAGAGGCAACTTAGCATATCTGAGACCAAGGACTCTCTAATATCCTCCGAGACATTTTATGCTTAACTACATCTATCTGTCTTTGAATAATTCATTTGAATTTACTCATAGTCCCTTTGTTAGACCAGCATATTTTTCTCAGTAAGTGCTCAAGAAAGTTTAAAAAAATCCTGCATTATTTCTTATTTACATAATTATAACATTTTCATTAAAATAAATCATATTAATTCTCTAAATTCTCTATTGTCTAGAGTGTTTGACCTAGGAAAAATGAAATATGTTAAGTCTTAAAAGTACACTATCTTATATTCCATTGTTTTTCTTGTGAGTATTTTAGTGTGATTTGATAACTTTATAGATATTTTTGTCTGTGCTTGTGCTTTAATTTCAGACAATTTAATAGTTAATTTTTCATCTATAAATCAATCAAAATATTACTGGATAATAAGGACTACAAGCCAAGTGGTGAGAGGTTAAATGATTTAACCACAAGTCTGAGTTGCAGAGTTTCAATATAAGCTTGGATGTATATGATTCCAAATATTATGATCTTTAAACCAAACCTTCCCACTTGTATACTTTATTGACTGTCTCTTTTTCCTCCTATCTCTTCACCTATTTCTGTCTCCAGAGAGTCTTTCCCTATTAAATGTGCTTAATTAAGTCTCTCATTTAATGACAAAAAACAGTCTCTTGACCCATGTCACCTCTAAACACTATTTCACCTTTCCTTTTCACAGCCCATTTTATTGAAAGAGTGTTTTATCTTTATAGTTTCTACTTTCTTGCCTGCCATTCATGCCTGAACTTACTACAATCCAGTTTTCATTACCTTATCTCAAATTAAACAGAATTTTATTAGTAAATTCAGTGGTCACTTGCCAATCTTTATATGCCTGGGACAAAAAAATTTCTTCTCTGATTAAATTATGTAATTAAAATTACAATACAACTACCAAGTGTGGGACTACACATAATCAACTCTTGGTAGGCATTGCATTAGCATCTGATACACCATGGCCATAAGTCCATAAGTCAGTGTATGTCCCTAGATAGTCAGAGTCTGTTAGCAGGATGGGTCAGTTTAAAACACTTTACTTGTAGGTATTCCTATTTTTCCTGTCCTAGTTTTTCAGAAGCCTACTCTTGGGCTTGCTTGGGTCACTGATCCAGGTACAAGGAATGAAAGTCCAGACAGGCTAAAGTTAAGTAGGCGAATAGAAGCAGGTGAACATCCTCTAGAGGAAAGGAAGGAAGGATGGATTAGGGACTAAGAAATGAGCCAAGAGGAATTTTAGGAAGTTTAAATTTGTGACATACTGTTTATATCAACTCCTCAATGACCTCAGAGATATTGTATAAAAATGTCAACATTTTTTAAGACTTTTAGAATGATCTTGGGCTGCTTGTGTTATAATTTTACCATACTAACTTGTCTTAGTTTTTCTCAGGATATATGTACTTATCAGCTAAGTTTGACTTTATTGACAATAAACTGATTCAAGCATGTCATCTTTTCTTTCACATTCAGGTCATTTAAAATTCTATTTCCGCTGCCTGGGTACTCTCCTCCCTCCTCCACCTGGAAAGACTAATTCCTACTTTTTCCTCAGAACCTAATTTGATCTTTGAAAACCTTCCCTGCTGTCTAGTGTGTAATTAATTTCCAGAAAGGCAGTAAGAATGAAATTTTTTAAAGGATTGCCCAAATGAGCTATTCAATCCACCCCTCATTGATAATTTCTGCTCCAGGAGAATGGGAAATGCATGGTGCTTACAAAGATGGCACTGATGGACTTTCAGGTAAAATGAGTCACAGTACCTACTCTCAGACTCTTAGCATGAGTGAGCCCAAATGGATCCCCAACATCAAATCTTATCTTACTAAACATAGCTCTTTGTCCTAGGAAGGTTTTTTAACTTTGGGTTCCATTAGCAGTTACACACAGTGGTTTTATTTTGGCAAGGGTTTTGCTTTACTTGACATTTTACTGTCTACAGGGTTCCTGTCAAAAATATCTATACTATAACTATAATGCACTTTTGCACGGTGGCTGAATGTTATTATTTCTGCATTTGAGAAACTAATTAAATACCTCGCTTCTCTAAATTCTGAGTAATTAATGAAGTGTGTAGGAATTAGCAGCTGGAAGTAGAACACTGTGATTTTTTTCCTCTATCATTGTCCACAGTAAGTGCCTAAAATAAGCAACAGTCATTCATTATTTGCTCTATTTTTAGAGCTTTAATTTTAATAAATGCAAGAGAAAATAGGAATATAAAGTGGCACAGTTGGGAGTTTGTTTTTGGTTTTCATTTGTTTTCTTTTTCTTTTTTCAATTTTTAGTTCAATAAGGATCTGCATTATCACATGAGAGGAATTCCATGTTGGTGGATAACTCACCAGAATGTGCTGAGCTGACAGAAAGTGTGCCATAGGAAGCTGAGAGAAGGTTTGCTTTCTTTTGCCATGAATTTGTAATCAGAGCCTGAATCTTTCTGTATCTAAGTTGGCAGTTCTCAAAATTCTCTGTATATGCTGGCTGGAAATAGAGGCAAAGTAAAGTCAGAAAGCAAAAGCACTATTTTAAACAGAAATGTATGGATCTTTCTATTCTATAAGAGCCCTGAATTCCCAATGCAGCCAACAGAATCCAGTGTGATTAGTTTTATAAAACATCATCTCTATACTCTGTATCTGCACAGTTCCTATATTCCAAGTCTCACTCCTATCAAGATCCCTTACCCAGAATCCTAATTCACTCACGGTCTTAAGTGAATCACTTCTTCCAGTTCTTTTCTAGAGAGTTTGCGTCCATGAGATAACTGTTGTTTTACTGGTAAAATTACTTTTAGAAAGTAATTTTAATCTTGCTTGCTTTGATGGGCTAACTATTGATCTCTATCCAGAGATTTTTCTCATGATTATCCTCATTAGAAAATTTTACAACAGTGCACAATTGTAAGGGAAACCATGAACAAGGCAATTTTCTACTGCCCTCTGCAAACTGTATTGAACTACATATCAGTGTCCAAAATGTGTTCTAGCTCTTGTGAATTTTTACTGTTCCAGGACATTTTCACATCAGAGTACAGGAAGGCCTGAGAGGTCTGAAATCTCTCTTTCTTCCAAATTACAGCTACCTAATCTCCCTTCTTATATATAAGTGAAACAATATAGAAAAAAAGAAAAGAAAGAAAGAAGAAAAAGAAAGAAAGAAAGAAAGAAAGAAAGAAAGAAAGAAAGAAAGAAGAAAGAAAGAAAGGAAGGAAGAAAGAAAGAAAGAAAGAAAAAGAAAAAGAGAAAAGGAAAGTTGAGTTGAAGAGCATAGAGCACAGTGACCCAAAGATACCAGAAATCCAACAAGACTGGGAAAGTGTTCTAATTGACACAAGGTGCCTAAACCTTTATGTTAATATTAACCTCTTAGAATAAAACCTCAGCTCTGCAAATGTCACTCCTTTCTAAGGTTCAGGGAAGTTCAATGCACAAAAAAAGTAGATTCTCTTTAGAAATAAAAGGAATTATAAATTAACTCTGATTGAAGAACCTTTTTCCCTGCCTTGAAAATTGCTGAAGCTCCTCCCTTCAAGGAACTACAGTCGACTTCCTGTCCTTCACTTGACGTGATGTTAATTATATACCTGTCAGCCTACTTACTCTATTTAGAAGGCGAGTTGCACATTTTTCCAACAACCCACCACTTAGTTCTCTTCCAATTTTTAAATTGTGCTGACTGGTACTTTTTAATTAAGATTTGACAGTTGAAATTTGCATTCCAAAAGCTCATTGAATTCCATGGAATTAGGTGGCCTATTTTATCCTACACATACACACCGCAGTCATTCCTGGGTCACTTTGTTGAATGTACAAATAGGATTTCCTGCCCCTGGGTTTCAATAGCATAAGTTCTGCAGACATAGAAAATTTGGCCTTTAAACTATTATAAATTAGCATTTGCAATATGATGTTCTGTTAATGCAGGGTAATTTGGCATGGTAGGGAATTTGTATAACTTTTAAAAACTTGTCCTTGTACTATTCATTATTAATTTATATTAACTACAAGCAAAGGAATTTGTTGCAGCTTACTGGATTTTAATCTCATAACTCTGTAGCTAATGCTGAGATTTTGGAATATATTAAGTGATAGAGACTACATTAATGGAGAAATAAATTTTTGGTGCATAGAAGAAAAATCTAGATGAGTGAAAAATTATGTTAATGCCCAGTTGCTATTATTGGTAATAACCATAATTTTTAAAAGCATGTATTCCAGGCAAAAGCTTATTTATGAACATAAATGAGTTTATTCTCTAAATAGTTTAGTAGCATATAAAACAAACATCAGCTCTCAAATATATTACTTTATAGTTATGCTGATAGTAAAAATGGCTTTTTAGAAGACTACAGAATTTTAAAATATTTTAAATTACATATCAAAATAATATCACATTATGAATAATAAACACTATAATGCTACAAATGACAGAATTAAACATATTTTTGGGAAACACATTTATGTTATTTACCTAAAAAGGAAGTTATTTCTAAATTATGTATAAATATATAATTCTACTTATGGCTTAGGGAACATGTATAAAAAGTACTAAGCAGTTAGTACAAACAACTAATTTTACAAACATGGTTGAGAGGGTTTATCTCAAATCACAGAAACTTCCTTTGACTCCAGTACCAAATGGCAGTAATGGGAGGAAAGGTCAATTTGTATAAAGGATGAGACTTTGTTTTTTAAAATATCCTTCACCTCCACTTATATTGGGTAAAATTACTCAAAATGGATCAAAATATTGTTCCTAATATGCATATTTGACATCCACATAAATACTGTAGGTACCCCATTCTCACATGATCATCAAATCTAAACACACTTTACACTGAGATTCTGAAGAAGTTATTGAATGATAAAATTCCAGAAAGCACATTAAAAGGAGTCAAAGCCTATACAACATAATATTTAAAATTTCCAGAATACAAAAAAAAAAAAAATGACATACAAAGCACCAGAAACATTTTACCGATTCCCAAAGGAAAAGGCAATCAACAAATGCTAACCTTGATGCAACTGGCATATCATTAGTGTATTGGTTTGTTAGGGATGCCA
The DNA here is from genome assembly GCA_008086735.1 of Cheirogaleus medius. Classification (NCBI taxonomy): domain Eukaryota; kingdom Metazoa; phylum Chordata; class Mammalia; order Primates; family Cheirogaleidae; genus Cheirogaleus; species Cheirogaleus medius. The sequence goes on from VBSM01001265.1 coordinate 51,691,552, forward strand.
TAACAAAATACCACTGACTGGGTGGCTTAAAGTATAGAATTTATTTTCTCATGGTTCTGCAGTCTAGAAGTTCCCGATCAAGGTATCAGGGTTGGTAACTGGTGAGGCTCCTCTTCCTGGCTTATAGATGGTTGCTTTCTCTCTGTGTCCACACATGGCCTTTCTTCTGTGTGTATGCAGAGAGATAGAGATATCTGGTGTATCTTCCTCTTCTTATAAGGACACCAGTCTTATCAGATTAGGGCCCCACACTTATAACCTTATTTATTTGCCTTCCTTAATAACCTCCCTAAAAGCCCTCTCTCCAAATATAATCACATTGAGGGCTAGGGTTTCAGCATATGAATTTTAGGGGGACACAATTCAGTCTACAATAGTCAGACAAACATTAAAGCAGCTATAAATCCTATACCATGAAATAGAGGAAAACATACTTGAAATAATTGGAAAAACTTTTGTTGAAAAATACAATTTATGAAATTTTAAAAAATCACAGGAAGGATTAAAATAATGAAACAGAAATGGCAGGAAAAAAGTCTGTGAAATTGAGGATAGATCAACAGAAATTATCCAATCTGAAGAAGAGAAAATTAAAAGATTGAAAAATAAAAATAAATAAATAAAGCTGAGGAACTCTGACATTTTTGGCATTAATGTCCCAGAAGGAGAGGAGGAAGAAATTGGTGTAAAATAAAGTTTTGAAGAAATAATGTCAGAAAACTTCTCAAACTTAGTGAAAGATCCAAATTTAAAGATTTAGGAAGCTCAATGCATATAAAAAATAGAATAAAATCAAAGTAAAATTTGCTCAAATACCTTAAATTCAAACTACTGCAAAACAACAAACAAAGAAAAAAACCTAGAATGCATTCAGATGAAAGTGACACATTACATATAGGGGAAAACAATTTTATTACTATGGAATTCTCATTTAAAAACCTAGAGGTGGAAAAATATAGTGCTGGAAAAAAAAGTAAGTGTCAACCCAAAATTCTATACCCAGAGAAAATGTACTTTGGTAATGAAGAAAAAGTAAAGACATCCACAGATGAACGAACATTAAGAGAATTTGTAGCCAGCAGACTTGCTCTAGAAGAAATGCTATAAAGAGTTCTTCAGGCTGAAACAAAATGATATAAGAGGAAAACTTGGAACAAAAGAAGAACAAGAAAAATGCTAAATATCTGAAAAAAATATAAAAGTCTGTTTTTCTCCTCTTAAGTTCTTTGAAATATGCTTGAATTTAGAAAGTATAAATGGTAACACTTTCTGGTAATATTTTCAAAGTATGTTAATGCAATACATATGATAATCTACAGCATAAAAATACAGAAGTATAAAGAGGCCTGAAGAATTTTAAGGCATCGTATTTTACTGAAAAAACTTATAAAATGTTATCTCTAAATAGAATATAGACATTTAAATATGTATATTATAATCCTTGCATCAATAACAAAAGAAATACAAGGAACCAAAAGGTAATAGATAAATTAAAATGCAGCACTAAAAACATTTAAATAATCAAAAAGAAGTCACTAAAGGAAAAATAGAACAACTAAAATCAGAGGGGACAAATAGAAAAAAATAAAAATTAAATAATATCAATAATTAAATATTCTAAACACAATAATTAAAATAAAGATTGTCAGATTGGAATAAAATATCTATATATTTATCAATAAACCTGATTTAATACACAGGTAAATTTAAAAAGTGAAATGACTATATCATGAAAATAATCCTAAGAAAGTTGGAGTGGCTAAACTAATATCAGATAAGGTAGACTTCAGAAGGAGGAATATTACCAGAAATAAAAGAGATATTGCATAATAGTAACAGGTTCAATTCAAAAAGGACATAATGATCATAATAAATATGTATACACCTAACAAAAGAGCTTCAAAATATATGAAGCAAAAACCAGCAGAACTCAAAAAAACAAAATCCACAATGTAGTTGGAAGCTTCAATATTCCTCTCTCAGTAATAGATAGATCAATTAGGCAGAGCATCAACAAAGATAAAAACACATAAATAGTACTACCAACTGCCTTGACATAATTAATATTTATAAAATAATCCATCTACAGAAAATACTTTCTTTTCAAGTGCACTTGGAATATTGACCAAGATGGACAACATTATGAGTCACAATATTATTATAAATCAATTAAAGGATTTTCCAAATATTTAGAAATTAAAACACATGCTTCTAAAAATTTTAGGGGTCAAAGAGTACATCTCAATAAGTATTAGAAAATATTTGGAACTTAACAATAGAACATACCAATATTTGTGGGGTGAAATTAAAGCCAGTGCTTAAAGGAATATTTATAGCATAACGGCACACTAATATTACAAAAGAAGAAAGTCTCAAATCAATAATCTAAGCTTAAGAAACCAGTAGAAGAATAACTCAATTGTGAATAAAGCAGAAGGATGTAAATAACAAAGAGCAGAAACCAATGAAATGACAGCAAAAATCAAGGAAACAAAATAGGCTTTTTTGAAAAGATAGGTAAAATGAAAAAACTTCTAGCCAAAATGAAAAACAAAAAACAAAAAACAAAGAGAAGACACCAATTACCAATTTTAGGAATGAAAGTGGGAATATCAAGACAGACTCTACAGACATTCAAAAGGTGATATGTGAATACTAAGAACAAGTCTATGCCCATAAATTCAACATAGATGACATGAGCCCATTTCTTAAAGTATATGAACTATAAAAATTCATTCAAAAAGGTCAATAATTTAGATAATCTTATACTTATTAATTAAATAAACTTAATCCATACTTTAAAACATTCTAACAAAGAAACTCCAGACACATATGATTTTACTTGCACATTCTGTCAAGCGTATAAGGAAGAAATAATATCAATTATGCCTAAACTGTTCCACAAAATAGAAAAGGATCAAATAATCCCCAACCCATTTTATAAGGCCTGCATTTTCTTTATACCAACATCAGACAAAGACATTACAAGAAAAGGATACTGACTATAGACCCAAATCCCTAATGAGTATAAAGGTAAATTTTCTCAATTTAATATTAGCAAGTCAATCCAGCAATACATGAAAAGTTAACATCCTGACCAAATGGGGTTGACCAAAGAAGGCAAGTCTATTTCAAAATTAAAAAACCAATCAAGGGAATTCACTATATGAATAAATTAAATATACATGATCATCTCATTATACAGAAATATCATTAAACAAAATTTAACATTCTTTTATGATTAAAAACACTCAGTAGAATAAGAATGGAAGAGAATTTCTTAATCTTATAAAATATATCTTTCAAAAGACAACATGCTATGATTAATATGACATTTAATTGTTAAATACTAAATGCTATTCCCCTAATACTGGGAACAAGGCAAGGATATAAATTTGTGCCACCCCTATTCACTATCTTATTGGAGGTCCTAGCCAGTGCATTAAGACAAGAGGAAGAATTAAAATACACAGAGGTTGGAAAGAAAGAAATAAAGCTATCTTTTATTTAAAGGAGACATGCCTATATACACAAAAAACCCCAGGGAATACACTAAAAACACTCATAGAATTAATAAATGTAGGTGGTAAGGTACAAGGTCTACACTGAGTGATATATATACATACACTCACACACACACACACACACACACTAGCAATAAACAATTATAAATTGAAATTAAGGAAAGTCTGCCATTTAAAATAGCATCAATACCATGACATGTTTAGACATAAATCTAGCAAAATATGTATATGATATAAATACTGGAAATTACAAAGCAAAAATAAAAAATTTCAAAGGCCTAAGTAAACTGGGGAATTATTATATTCATAATTTGTAAGGCACAATATTTTCAGGATGTTAATCTCCTTGGTTCTCCAGAGAAACAGAATAAACCCAAACCCTGAACCCAAACACCCCTGATGACAAAGGAAACCAGAGTGCATACCCTCCTCCACCTGAGAGCTCCCTGCTTGTGATCTGAAGGTGTTCATGCCCCTCTCAAGGAGAGTGGTGTGGAACGGGGTTTGTAGGGGAGGAGAATGGTTCTACATCAGAAGACAAATGGTGCCTGGGAACTAACGTGGAAATGGGGACTTCTCCCTTAGCACTTACTAATGCAGTCATAGCCACACCTCCTCACACAAGGGTTTGGCATACAAGTGTGCTAGGGGACAGCCAATCCAGAATTTAGTGGGGGTGCACACCAACTAACAGTATGCTCACCACATATGGTTTTGCACGGAGGGTGTCACCCATTTCACTCCGTACTCAGAGAAGCAACATTTTTGCAGTTGCCATGCCCAGAGAATCTCAGCATTTAGGCCTCCACATCGCTGGCTCCCCCACGAACATTCCCCAGCACCCACTAAGACTGCATTAGCCAGAAGGGGCCAGCGCCTTCCAGGGGAACTGCAGGATTCATCGAATTATAACACTCAGAGAAGGCAGCCCCTAGGAGAGAGGAGAGTGTATCATGTTTGTGGGGAGGTTTGGGTTGGGGGTGGTGGCACTTGGGACAAAAGAGACCAGAACGCATGTTCTCCTCCATTCAGGGACTTTTCTTCCCTCCCTTCCCAATGCTGCAGACCCAGCCAGGGCTGTTTTCCCAGGGGGGCTGGCAGAGTACTGAGGTGGTGGAGAGGCCATTTCAGGACATTCAGCAGTGATATACCCCTACTTACAGCATGTCCACCACTCTTAGGCCTGCATTGAAGGCAGGGAACCACACTGCTTCCTTTAAAGAGTGGCAGTTTCCTGCAGTGGAGTACCTGCATCCTCAAAGCTGCCTGTTTGGGGTTAAGGGAACTTTCACCCCCAGGCCATCTGGGCAGAAAACATCAAGGACAAGCTTTTTTCCAGGCCCTCAGCTATTTTATAGCCTGGAGGAAAACAACAGTGTCTATCTGAACTGAAAGTCAGGAGCCCCAGGACAGTGGTATGATAGTGAAGTGGATTCACCACATAAACAGAATTAAAAACAAAAACAATATGATATCTCAATAGACACAGAAAAAGCATTTCATAAAATCCAGCGGCCCTTCATGATAAAAACCCTCAACAAATTAGGCATGAGCAGAATATATCTCAAAATAATAAAAGCCAAATGTGACAGACCCACAATCAACATAGTCTAGGTGTTTACCTAAAAGAAATGACTTTTACATGAATGTTTATCATGACTTTACTCATAATCACTCAAAACTGAAAACAACTCAAGTGTCCTTCAGCTATGATGCAGAACCTAAATGTTGTACAGTCATACGTATTCAGCAACAAAAAAGAAATTACTGATACATGCAAAAACATGTATGTATAGTTGTAAGTAAAAGAAGCCAGACTCAAGGGCTACATGCTGCATGATCCCCTTTATATAACATCAGTAAAAGGCAAGTTTAAAGCAACAGAATATACATTTGTGGTTGCCAGAGGTGGAGATTTGGGGAAGGAATTAACTCAAAGGGGCATTGCAAAGGTTTGTGGTAGTAGTTAACACCCATTGGATGAATCTGTCAACCCATAGAACCATACACCAAAAATACACATCTTACTCTTTTGAAATAATGAATTCAATAAATTACAATAAAAATAATCAATGATAGAATCTTTCCTCCAGATAGACATTCCAGTTTTAATTGGGGTAGAGATGTGCTCTGGCATTAGTGTTTTATTTTTGTTTTTGTAACTGTGATCTCTTGATTTTCACAAGAATTCAATGAGAAGTTATTATCATTTCATTCTCCTTCATGGAGGCTGGATTATAACCACAAAGACTGTGCTCAGAAGCCAAGAGAACAAACATTACAAGTGTAGGAATGTGATTCCCTTGGGGACACTGAGACATCCCTGAGCTAGAAGTCAGAAGGCCTATGCTTATAATTCTGGCTCTGTCAACTTGTGTCTGTTCTCAGGCAATCAACAAGGCAGCTCCTGTATTTAAGTCTATTTATAACATGAGGGGTTTGACCTAATAAGCTCTTTACTCTCTTCCACCTCTGACATGCTAAGATATGGGAGCTAAAGATTCTATCTCTATGTTGGTCCTTAATTTGCTTTCAAAACAGTTCACTTATTCTGAGTCTCAAATTTTTCACCTATTAAATTGGAAAAGGGTGATGTAATTTAAAAAAAAAAATCAATGAGTAGAGAGAAAACCATACACTCCTTCTCTCTGTGGTGTTGCCAACCAGTAAAATAGAAACTTCTTTTCTCTTGGGCATAATCAGCAGAAACCACTAACTATCCCCTCTCTACTTTTTGCTGGCTTCTGCCCACAAGAGTAAGAATGATTTATTTGGTTGCTAAAATGGCAAGATATGGACAGTCATTCACATTTCTCTGTTGAGGAGAGGGAATATGCTAAAGGTCACTCACAAAGGGACCTCCCTCTCAAGAGCTCTCTGCTCTCACTTATATATGCTTCGGGTCACAATCCTCTTCTTAGCTAACTGCTGACCCAACTCCCTGCAGGCAGGTCCCAGATTCAAGGCTGGGGTTGGAGGCAGGGGCGTATGAGAAAGCCCATTTTGGCCACACAGAGTATTGTGTTAGAAAATGTTTGATTACTGTCTTTTTTGGGGTTGGGAGAAGAGCTCTGAACTGTGATATTTTATTTCCAACAGGTAAGTGGTCCCACTATGGTAGATTTCAAGCTACCAAAGTGATGTAACTGCATGTGAAATTGGCAAGAGATGTGCATAATTGGCTCTTGTGCTTGCAAACCATCAACTCCAGCCTACCACTAGCCAGAGACACCGATCCAAATCATGTAGCCCAATTCAATTTTATAAGCAATAAAGCTAATACTTGGAAACAAATTACATTGATACCATTTCTTACCAATCAGATTCTTAAATATGCAAAAGATTCACCATCTACTCTGTTAACAAGACTGTGCTCATAATTGTTGCTGGAATGCAAAATGTTACTAAACCGTATCAAAGGGACTTTAACAATATCTATAAAGAATGCATACATATTTACCCTTAAGTACACAAAATTAACTTAACTAATTAATAGATACTAAAACAGGGAGTTTGTCAACAAACAGAAATTCTCACTGCTCAAAGTATCAGAGATCACATTTTTTACTATAAAAGAAAAAAAGTTATCTTTAAAATGGGAAAATTATATAGCAGCTACAACCTTAATTAAGAGATTAGATTAATATTACCAACTATCAGAGAAATTGAAATCATATGCATTCTGATGTGATGGACTGAGAAGGACACATCTATCTCATAGTATTCCTGCTAAAGGGAAATGAGGATAAATTGAATAGTGTTCTTGATTGCATCTGCATTTAGTTTTAAAAAACCATTGAGGATCTTATTCAGTGAGCTGTTATGATTTTTTGAATTGGTTTTATACATATAATATATGTATTGTAGTCATGAAGGAGAATATTCTTGTTCTTAGAAGATACAAACTGAAGAATGAGGTGTTACGATGTCTATAATGTTCTCTTAGGAGGTTCCAAAGAAAAATAGTCTGAACCTATAATATATAAATGAGAATGATAAAGTGAATGAGAGATATGAAGCAAATATAGCAATTTGTTAATAATTAGTGAAACTAAGTAAAGGATATGCATACTTTTGTTCATTGAACTATTCTTTTAAATTTAATTTTGACAATGTTCCATAAAATTTTTTCAAAATAAATGTTGAAAAATGAAAAAAAAAATAATTGTACATGAAGTTAAATATGTATTACACAAAAGTATGTTTGTTATGGTGTTGATACAATACAATGTTGCAAACAAACTCAATTTCAATTATAGGAACAGGATTAAATAAATTCTGGCATCTATATGGTAGATACAGCAGTTAAAGTTATGATACATATATTTTATTTATTATAATTATCTTTAGGTGTTGGGATCTCAACTAATTTAATTATTTTCCCCCTTATCTCTTTTTTCTAGTTTTTTCTGCAATGTTTGTTGTGTTGCAAAATTTAAAAATCAAAATATATAAAATGCAGCAAAAATGAAATATTTTTTTCTGTGTTTTAATTTCAGAAAATTACGGGGTACAAATGTTTTGGTTACATAAATTTCCCTTGTACCATTTGAGTCAATGTCACAAGTGTGCCCTTCCCCCAGATACCATGCATTACACCCATTAGGTGTGAATTTACCCACACCCTTCTACCCCTCAATCTGTTTAATTTCTGATGAATGTTATTTTCATATGTACATATAAGTGTTGACTGATTAGTTCCAAATTTAATGGTGAGTATATGTGCTATTTTTTTCCATTCTTATGATACTTCACTTAGAAAAATTGTCTTGAGTGCCATCCAGATTAATACAAGAGTTATTAGTTCACTTCTTTTTTATGGTTGGGTAGTACTCCATGGTATACATATACCACATTTTATTAATACACTCATGGATTGATGGGCACTTGGGTTGTATTCACATCTTTGCAATTGTAAATTGTGCTACTATAAACATTCAAGTGCAGGTGTCTTTTTTATAGAATTTTTTCCCCTTTGGGTAAATACCCAGTGTTGAGATTGCTGGATCAAATGGTAGGTAGTTCTACTTTCATTTCTTTGAGGTATCTCTATAGTACTTTCCAAAGAGATTGTACTAGTTTGCAGTCCCACCGGCAGTGTATGAGTGTTCCTATTTCTCCGTATCCATGCCAACATTTGTTGTTTTGGGACTTTTGGGCAAGAAGCCATAAGAAGTCTAGAAGAAAATGTGGGAAAAACTCTTATACACATTAGCCTAGGCAACGAATTTATGAAGAAGACCCCAAAAGCAATCAAAGCAATGACAAAAATAAATAAATGGGACTTGATCAAATTAAAAAGCTTCTGCATAGCCAAAGAAACAATCATTAGAGTGAACAACCTACAGAATGGGAGAAAAAATTGTATGCTATACAGCCAATAAAGGGCTGATAACTAGAATTTATAAAGAACTCAAGCAAATCAACACGAAAAAAAATCAAACAAACCCATTAAAAAGTGAGCAAAAGACATGAACAGAAACTTTTCAAAAGAAGATAGACTAATGGCCAAAAACATATTAGTATGAAAAAATGATCAACATCTCTATTAATCAGGGAAATGCAAATGAAAACCCCAATGAGATATCACTTAACTCCAGTGAGAATGGCTTTTATCAACAAGTCCAAAATAATATTTTTAAAACATAATAAAATAGGTTCTTAATTAATAATTATTAGATATGTGGAAGCATACTTCTGAGATTCCAAATCTTTTTAAGAAATTTTCTTCCACTTCTGGAATGTGAATGCTTCTCAGTGTGTATTTTTCTATAAGTCTATTTCTTAGGGAAATTTTTTTTTCTCCATAAGTACAATATTTACATATTTGTTATATAAGTGATTTCTTAATTTTTTATTACCTACTTTGTACTTATTACACACATCTGTCATCAGGTTTTTTTAGAATTATGTTTTGGAGGTATCGTAGTATTTTACTAATGAAAATAGGGCCTTGGTATTTTTTAAATGAAATTGTTTTTAATAACTAAATAAGTAAAATTTTTAAATATCAGAATATTGTCCTCTTTTTCTTTTTACTTCCATATGCAAATTATACTCTCTTTTTTACCATATTTTTGTTCATTTATTCCAAAAGCCACCGAGAGTCACATATAAAACAAACAATTGAAAGAGTTCTGCACTGGGAAAACTATGCTGATGATTATTAACTGTATAAAAATTCCATTGACTACCATTTCTCAGCAATTCGTTCAGATCCACTGCATGGGAACTTTGTCATTATTCTTTCTCTTCATATGAAGTATTACCTATCACAACTGTTTTTTTAACTGCAAACTACTATGAATTTGTTTTACTGAAGATTATTTTATACAAAATATTAAACTGTCATTCACTGCCCCATAGAGGAACAAGTTTCTTTTTAAAAGTTTTCTATCTCACTGTTTTTTTATTAAAAAAATAATGGTTCTGTGACACCAGACACTTCAAAAACCCCAATCATAAACTATCTTTGGTAGATCCAAGTCTATACTTTGAGGGTGAGAATATGCCCTGACCTCTCGCTGTCTCTTGTGATAAATTGAGGACATTGTGTATCATACTGTTATCTTGAGCACAACTCTGTTTTCAGACTTTCTAAATCCCTGGATTATTTTTAAAGCATCAGGAAGGTTGAAACTCAAAACCTTTGAAATGTTCCTTTGAGAGATAAGTCCTATATACCTTTAGTGCCCTGTACAATAATCTCCCTCATGCTCTTTGGGCTCACTAGAAATAGAATCATCATCATAATAAAGCCTCTGAAATCGGGAGGCACAGTGTGGAAGCAAGGCCATGAATGCAGAGCTCCTGGAGGTGTCCCTGATAGCTCTTACAACAGTTTCACTGCCCTGAGCTGCCAGCCTTGCAACAGCTGTTTTGCTTCCTCTGCTGGAAGCACGGAGCTCTGGCGTGATTCCCAGTGGCATCTTTTTAGAGCTCGGTGTGCATATCTGTCCTCCATGGTCTGAGCAACAGGACCATTAAAACCCATTTGAGGCCAATGACACAGGGGTCCCAGAAGACCAGTTTCTCCCTTGCATAGGGAGAACGAAACATCAGAACAAGCACTGGCAAAGCCCCGGTCAACCTAAGCTGTACTAGTCAAGGTACTGTTGATGGTCAAAATCTCCCGAGAGCCATCAGGACATAGGGCAAGAAACTTTTTGGGCTTGGATTTCAAAGACCGAGGGTCAGATTTACTCAGACACAAGGAACTCTAGGGAAAATAGCATTTTGAAAAGATAATTATAATCTCTGTCTGACAGATTGGTTGTGAAAATTATAAAAGATAAAACCAGGTTGGCATACTTACTACAACATCTGTTAATGTATGTAATAAAATACAAATATATTTTTATTTAGCAAAAATCATTTGCATATATTTGGTAATTTAGAGAAAGGGAAGATTCAGTGGTGGGTTAGGGTTGGGGCAGGGCACCCTGGGCAGAACAGACTGCATGCAAGACAGGCCTCCCAGAGATTCTGGCTTCTCACTGTCACCCAGAAGGTTTTTACTAGAAGTCAGTGAATGGAGGGGAAAGTTTGAAATAAGAATGAAAATCATTAAGATAGTTTCCATTCATTGGCACTTCCTATCTGCCTGGCCCCATGATGGGTATTTAAGGTGTATTTCCTCATCTTCATCATAACCTTAAGGAGTAGGTATTGTCCAACACCTTTTATGGAAGAAGTGACTGATGTTTGGAAAAAATAACTTTCTCAAGTTCACACCTCATTAAGTGGCGGAGCTGAGGCAGCTCTCTGACTCGCACTCTACATTTCATTCAGTGTTCTGTAGGTGAGGGACACTGTTGCCACAGATAATGGAGGTTCTTTGTATGGTTCTGAAGGAGACTTTTGAATGGCTCATAAAATGGTGCCCAATTCAAGGAATAAAGTAGTGGAAAGAGTCAATTTTCAATGAACTGTACATTTTGATATTAGTAATAGCTAGAATTGTGAATGCTTACTATGCTAGACACTATGCTGAGCAATTTATATACACTTCATCCTTTAATTCCCCAATCCATCATTTCTCTGTGGCAAAAGTTAACAGGAAAGACACAGAGATGAGCCACCTAGATTGCCCTTCAACCAAGGACTAGCTGCTCCAATTGTAGGGAGTGAGGTTAACAATCTTTAGCTGTCAGTTTCTTTGGGTTGACCCCAGATGTAGACAGGTGTGTAGCCCCAAATCACACAGGACCAGGCAGCAGAATGGTAACTGAGCAAGACAGATGTATTGATTCTTTCAGCTCTTGATGAGACACTCTGATGAACAATGATCTCTCCAGAGCCCTGACCTAGTTGGGCAAGAGTTTGTGAGGTCTATATCTCAATTTTAGTTATTCCTCCACCCGAACCTGCCTCCCCATGTCCCTTTTCTCACAGGTGTCCATTTGCACTAAATATATCTCAGACTTTGACTCAGCATCTGCTTCCAGGGATCCCAACAAGCAACCACTGACAATGCTCAATATATTTTTGGAATTTATGTCTGGAATTGTTTTTAGAAGCCACAGAAGAAAATCTGTTTTATAACTTTACTTCACCTGGTTAGGAAAACATAATTTTGTTATTCAATTTGAATGACAAAGTAGGTTGGTATGTTGACTCTGAATAATGGTTGCCCATTATTAATGACAACATCAAATATTTATTCTTTCAAGAGGCATTCATTAACCACCTCTTTTGTAACTGAGATTATGCTAGACACTGGGGTGCAAAGGCAAGACCTCATTGGGGATATATAAGCAAATAGAGTGAAAAGGGGGGCATTTTAAAGCATGTGAAACACTTTGAGAGAATTCTGCAGGAGGGATTGTAAGGGAATTCCCCCACCCCCATCCATATGAATTGTGAGTTTTAAAGGATTAGTAGAAGTGAAACACATAACACAAACTTAAAATATTTTAGCTTAGACTCTGAAAATACTTCTAAATTTGAATTTTAAAAATACTTTCCAAACAATGACGGCATCATTAGAATAAGTACATTATATTTTAAAGTGACTGTTTTTAAAGAGAAAGGACTTTTTTGCATATATACATTTTTATATCTGTAGGCTTCCTTAGTACACCCACATATAATATACTTTAGTTTGTTAACTATTTATCATACTGTTTCATTTAAGATACTAATATGTTATGCTGAGTCTAGTTTGTCTTCCCAGCAAAATGATGAAGTTATTTTGGGCATATTTTGCCTATTGAGGGTTATATGTACAAGTAATAAAACTATATTCAAGGAGATAGGACCTAGGCTGACCCTTAGTAGCTGTCATCATATCCCCCCATGCTAATTAGGGGTTGGAGAATGACACCATGATCCATTCTACCCATTAGTTCAAGTTCCATTTTAAAAATAAGTTATTCAGGTTCTGTGAACAATGACAGCCCTTGGCCTCTGATCATTCCTCCATAGGTCTTTGCTGCAAGTTTTGTGTTTCTTTCTCTCTGTTCTACCTGCTCAATAGATGCTCTTCGTAGTGAAAGAGCACTGCTTTTGGAATTGCACTTTTTTTCAAGTCTGAGGGGAGCAGATTGAAACCACAACTTTGACTTTCCATATCTCTCACCCCCAACCCCCTCCCCTCAAACTTATAATTGCATCATCCTCTGTTCTTGGAAGACTGTACTGACAGCAGTTTTACGACCCAGGATTTTTCAGTTTCTTACCCAAAGCCAATCTCATCTCAAGTGCCTAAATTTATGGGCCTGGGAGATGACATATGGGATTAAACTCTTGACAGATTTCCAACAGTGATCTGCCTTTGGCAGTAGCCAAGGCTTTCTGTCGGGAGGTGATGTGGGGAAAACACGCTCTAGTCGTGTAGTTGAGTATCTTGCTTCCTTTTCAGGCAGTTCTCTGTGACCCTTCTTGTTCCTCATCCCTCACCACTCTCCACTGGAACAACCACCAACCGTGATGAACTGTTTACACTTAGAAGTAGATTCACTCACTTTTTAGAATAGCCTCAAATGTTGGGAGTTAGGAAACCATGAAGCACTCATACAAAATTAATAGTGACCAATGTAAAATAAAATGAAACACTTTGGACTGCTGAAGTTGACTAAATGGCCATCTGGTCTTCTCAATGCTTTCTGGATTTTGTTGTTGTTCTTCTTGATATTTTATTATTTGAAGAATTACTTCTCTCCACCTGTGCACTCCTATAGCATCCTCTCTAGGCTGTCTCCTGGCAAAGACTAACTGCATTGTTTTTCTTCATTTTGCTTCTCTTGGTTTTATCTTGAAGATACCAATAACCTCTTTCTTTCCCATGGTAAATAATCCTTATTTGGTTCATTTCTTATCATCTGTGAAGCATGGCTTCTCTAAACATATTCATTACTCTTTCCCGATTGGCTTCAGGAGAACTTTACTCTTAAAAGAATGTCAAGAATGGTAAAATAGTACCAAGAAACAGTAGTATAAACAGATGCATTATCTAGCATTTAGGAGATTATTTTATAACATTTTCTTAAGCCAAAGATAATATTTTAAGCATTTATACATATCATCTCAGGTCAGATATTCAAATACAGAGAATTTCTGAATATGTCTGCCCATTTGGAATTATAAGAACCAATTTATTATTGTGAAGCTCAGAGACAATTAAAATGTCCACCCAATATTTTAGAAAATCTGTTTTCTCTTATAATGATAAATATGGGATATTTTTGATTCAGGTAGCAGCCTTGATTTACTTCTTTTTGAGAGCAGAGGTATAGTATTGATTTATTATAAGATTTTTAAAATTTCTTTTTAAACTAGAAATTTTTTTTTGCTTCTGTGTCACTATATTTAACACAAATTCATACATTTCATCAGTGTTAGCCTGGGATAATTAAGTTTGAATGCAAATTGAAATATATATATATTCACAGTATGTCTTGGTGATTGGTTCACATTAAGCTAGGTTGGACATTTAGATTCTAAATCATACCTCTTACTCTCAAAATTTTTTCTTCTATAATTACATTCTGACAAGATAAAGGCTTACCCCTTTGATAAATAAGAAAGCTTTTGTTTGTGTTGGATTATTACTTGTTTCTATTTTATCTTGGCTGAATGATTGCAGGACCCCTTTTTTATTTTTAACACTTAAAATTCAACAACTTCATCTCTGTATATCTAGGTATTTGTTGTTTTATAAACATCATATGAGTCTGATCTACAGATTCAACTCCTTCAGTTTAGTTAGTCTTTTCTATTACTCTGTTTGTGTTCTCTTTACTTCTTTGTTTCATGTTGGTGTCAATTATCTAGATGACTTCTCTATAATAATAATTATTATAATAATAACTTTCTTCATCTTTTCTTTGTCCTCTGAATTCTGAAAGAATTTGTAAATGATGTTTTAAAGATATAGGAGAGTTTTTAAAATGTTATTGATTTGGCTTTGTATAGTCTAGGTTTTAATCTTATTTTAAATTCTGTTGTGGTACAATTTTTTCAAATTTTCTTCTTAAATTTGATAGTTATGTCATACAACATGTTATCATTTTACCCTCTCATTTTTATTAAATTTTTAAAATTTATTTTTAATTGTAAAAAAACACATATAACTTTACCTTCTTAGCCATTTCTAAGTGTACATTTGGTAGCATAAGTGTATTCACATTGTTGTGCAAGCAATCTCCAGAACTTTTTCTTCTTGCAAAACTTAAACTCTATATCCAATTAGCAAAAACTCTCCATTTGTCTCTTCCCCTGGTATCTTAGTCTGTTTGTGTTGTTATAATGGAATACCTGAGGCTGGATAATTTATAAAGAAAAGAGGCCTATTTGGCTCATGGTTCTGCAGGCTGTACAAGAAGCATGGCACCAGCAGCAGCTGCTTGGCTTCTGGTGAAGATCTCAGGCTGCTTCCAATTGTGGCAGAAGATCAAGGGGAGCTGGCATGTGCAGAGACCACATTGCAAAAGAGGAAGCAAGACAGAAAGGAGGAGAGAAAGAGAGAAGATGCCAAGTTCTTTTTAACAACCAGCTCCCATAAGAGCTAATAGAGGGAGAATGTACTCATTATGGCGAGGAAGGCACCAAGCCATTCATGGGCCATCCATCCCTATGACTCAAATATTTCCCACTAGGCCCCACCTCCAACACTGAGGGTCAAATTTCAACATGAGGTTTGGAGGGTCAAACGTATAGTACTCAGCTCTTAGCAACCACCATTCTACTATCTTTTTCTATGAATTTGACTATTTTGGATACCTCATATAAGTGGAATCATACAGTATTTGGCTTTTGTGAATGGCTTATTTCACTAAGCGTAATGTCCTCAGGGTTCATCCATGTTGTAGAATTTGTCAGCATTTCCTTCCCTTTGAAGGCTGAGGAACAAACCATTGTATATTTATGCCACATCTTGTTTACCCATTCATCCATCAATGGACACTTGGGTTACTTCCACTTCTTGCCCATTCTGAATAATGCTGCTATGAACATGGCTGTGGTATTTTCATTATTTTTTGCAAAATGAAAATTGCTTTCCCTGACAAAATTGTCAGCAAGCCCCTTTCCTATGGCATGAATAACACTTGACACTTTCTTTTAAAAAGTTTTATAACAGTAGAGGATGACAATAGTCAACAATAATATGTTATATATTTTCAAATAGATGAGAGGTCATTAAATGTTCTCAACACAAAGAAATGATAAATATTTTAGAGATGAATATGTTTATTACCCCGATCTCTGATCACTACACATTGTATGTATTGAAACATTACTATGTACTCCATAAATATGTACAATTATTATGTGTCAATTAAAAATAAACTTTAAAAAAAGTCACCTCTGATGGCAGCTGATATAGATTTATGAATCCATTTCAGTCACTCAGTAGCCTAAGGTAAGGAAGCACAGAAATTTGTCTCTGCAAACTTTTTCTCTTTGTTTATTGAAACGGCTGAAGGAGGCACTTGTTTTCAGTATCTTTTCCTACTTTACCTCCCTTAAGGCATATGACATGATTATTTCTAGTCTTTTTCCTAGAATTTCTTTGCCCACATTTGAGGGATTGACCCAAACCAATTTGTGCAGATATTCTGTATTTTTAGAAAATATCCTTTGTATTGAAGTTAAATAAAAATCAGATCTTATTCATATTTTAATCATGTACTCGCCTATCTGAACAACACACTTTAGGTCAGTCTAAACTCTATGTCTGAAAAAAATAAGTACATGAATACAGAAGCTAGCTTTAATTGCTTAGAATAATAATGAAGTTCTTTGGCATTAGGTAATGTTATGATTGGTAAAGTAGAACCTGCAAGCAATTAAGGCTTTGTCCTAAATTGTTCGAAAGCCTTAGAAATGGATAAGAACTGTTTTACAGTTTTAAGGTGCAAATACTTTGTAATTCCTTATTTTTATTCAAATAGAATTAAAATGGTCTAGAGAGACCACCTGCTAAATTGAGAGAAGGCTCACTGCCACATAGTGTCCCTATTAAATGCTGGTCCTTTACCATTTGACCTGCTGGTTGACACAAGCTGCAGCCAAGCCTCCCTGGTCTGGTTCCTAAGGCACGTGGACATTGTCCTTTACAGAAAGCTGCTCTGTGGAGACTCTACTCCTTGATTGTTTGCTCACCTGGCTGTCCCTGCTTCATTCTCCAGGCCCTAGCCTTTATTGCCGACCCCCAGTTAAACACAGGGGGTGTTTTCTCTTCACAGGCATTGGGTCAGATTAGCTTAAGGGTCTGCCCTTTAATTACTTACATGATTATCCATTTTCCCTGACTCTGGGAACTCACCCAGGATACAGCTGATTGTTTTCCTTATCAGCCCTAGTAAATTAAGAGGAGTGATTCCATTTACACTCAAGCAATAGATTGCTCCACATCTTCCTCCAAGAAAGTCTTAGATTGCATTCCAAGTTAATCAATCTCTTCTCTGTAACCCTTAAACACAAAAGTTTAATATTGCCCCTTGCTGAAGGGGACTTCATTGTATCTAACAAGTCATTCTGTGCAATAAAAAAGAGATCCCTTTTTACTTTTCTGGGGTGTGTGTATGGATCAAGGAGATGACTTCCATTCCTTAACAGGGATTTTAGCCAAAGTGCCTCACTGTTACTTTTCTACCTATAGCAGAGGATATAAAGTATTGTGTGAAAAGACAGGCTGATGCATACATTTTATCTGAGATGATCACTTTTATACAGAAGCAAAGTACCATACATGTTATTTGAGTGACATGTCAAAATTCTTCTTTCTAAGTATATCTCACTGATTGACTTCCTACAGGTTTGTGATTCTTTTACATTATGCAAGGCACAAAGACTCTTAAAGAGACCACGTTTAGAATGAAGGTACCTTGTATTGCATTGGTTGCACAACAGAACTCATATTCTAAAATAACACAAATTTTTGTCTTATTTGTGTTATTTGTCTTATTCATGGTTTCACAAAAATTGCTCTACAAGAAATTTGAAAAATAATCACAAGCCAAATCATGCATTTAAAAGAATGCGGATGTACCTTCACAATATAAATAAAATAAGAAGTGTCCAAGTGAAATGTCAGAAATATCAACTGTCTAACTTAGTACTTAAGGAAATTGGACATTTCATATTTAATAACCTAATATTAATCATTAGTGGTATCAGTACTAGTAAAGCAAAAATTTTTCCTTTATAGACAATGGGGATCAGTTGTCTGTAATGGGGTTGTACCCTAGAATCAAGGGGAATCATTTAATATGCTAGTAGGGTCATGTAATATGCTAGAAGTCATAGTAGGGTACTTTTCATACCTCATCAGTGATCGTACAAAAGGGAGCCAAGAGTATTAATTTAACCAGGCATACAACATGTTCATACAATGAGTGGATTAGACACTTTTCATGCATAATCTCATTTAAATGTCTCAATAATCTTACAGGGCAGATAGTGGTAGGCCAATTCACAGGGTAAGAACAGGATCCCCAGAGACATTAAGTAACTTGCCATGGTTCACATGACTTGTAATTGGTGGAGGCAGGGCTCAAATATTTGTCACACTAATCATCAAGCTCATGTCCTTCATCACATGCTACGCTCTTAACTACGAGAAATATTTTTTTAATAATAACTGAAAATTCCTGTTCCTTTGTGGTTTACAGACTGCTTTCTTGTAATCTATTAAAATTTTTCAATTATAGGAAGTATCTAGAACTATTGTTGCCCCTATTTCACAGATAAAAAAAATTCTGAAAAAATGAGTAACTTGACAAGATCCCTTAGCTTGTAGAGTGGAAGACCAAGGTACAACTACTTCCAAAGCCTTTGTCTATGCACAATTGGACAGACATGGTCCACATGGGACCTCTTGAAAGAGAGGGGGCAAGGTGAGAGAAATGGGTCCATCAGGCTAGGGCAACCAGCAGAGATCAAATGATAATTGCATGAAATTAAATAGCTGAATAATCATTTTGCTTACAATTAACATAGTTGTTTAGTGTGACTCACCTTTAAACATGGACAGATGACATGAATAGATCATTAAAGATTCATGAATAGATCATCAAAGCAACTAAAAGAAATGCTTGGTGACATGAAACAACCATACTAACTCTGCCAAATAGGAGAAGATAAAATATAAACATGACACTGTCTCCAGGCTTGTGAAAACATGGAAGAATCATTACTGTGAAATATATTCTACGTTTTTACAAGTTCAAATACAATTCTGGACTAGTATTTTAGTAGAGCACAGTACTATTTCTGATTCAGTTTTGTACATTAAAAGGTTCTATAGAATTATTTTGATTTTTTTTCTATTTTAGTTTACTAGTTAAAACTTTTCTGACCTTGCCATGCCCTCAAAGCAATGACAATCCACTAACTGAAAGTTCTCAGGAGCTGTTTCCTAGTTTAGAGGGCAGGACAATGCATCTTTGGGTCTTGTTTTTTGTTTTTGGGTTTTTTGGGTTTTTTTTTTGAAATCACACAATGTGCTTCATTAACTTGAAGAATGATAGCCACTACAATACTTCCACTCAGCCTTTTGAATAAATAAAAGGGAAAAAAATGAGGCATATGTTTTCTCTATGGTTGGAAAGTAGCTGGACCAATGAAACATCATGGACATCAGACCTAGAAAAATCCAGTCTACATTTTACTGGAATTCAACAGATATTTAGCAAGCAGGCCCACCTTTCCAACCCCACCACTAACACCTTACACACAAAGAGAAAAAAGAAAAAACAAAAAAAGAACATGTGTTTTGACAAATCCACATGTATTTAAAGGGAAATTAGAAGAAAAATATACAGTAGGGACAGTCCTTGATCTTTTAGGGCCTATTATTCCAGCCAGTTAATCCATTCTGTAAGTTTATGAAGGGTTTGATTTTCCCTTCTGATTCACATTCTTCCTCACTGAAAGAGTCAGATGGCAGTTTCCATGCCCTTAACATGGGAGTGTACAGACCTCTAGGCACTAAGACTATTGGCTTCTTCCCCCATATCCCTCCAACCAGCTCCCCATAAGCCTGACCCTGACCTTCATGATGCCAAGTCCAATTAACACATTTCTGATGCTTCCTTGCACTCTTAGAACCATGACATTTTCCTGATTTTCCTTCATTCATTCTAATGGACAATTTTCAGGTGCCTTTGCCAGTTTTTTTCAACACAAATAATAAACACCAGAATCACTCAGGATGTTCATGGGCTCAAATCTCATCTATAATTCTATTTCCCCATATTAATAAATCCATTGTTTGTATGATTCACAGCCCCAGACTGAATTCTTGGTCTCCCATGAACTTCCCTCTACCATTTTCCTCTTACTTTGATCTTCTCAATAAGTGTCAACTTCATAAATTCATTTGCTGAATTCTGAAAATGAGGTGTTA
The DNA here is from genome assembly GCA_008086735.1 of Cheirogaleus medius. Classification (NCBI taxonomy): domain Eukaryota; kingdom Metazoa; phylum Chordata; class Mammalia; order Primates; family Cheirogaleidae; genus Cheirogaleus; species Cheirogaleus medius. The sequence continues at coordinate 51,711,928 of VBSM01001265.1, forward strand.
TTTGTAACATATTCTCCCCATTATACCATATCTATTCCATGTTTCTTTAATTCTACAAGCAAATATGGCTTGACTCTAACCAGTTTTCTCCATCTGCATTACACCTACATTGTTACACCTCTAGTCTGAAAAACTTCAAAAGCTTCCTATTTGGACATATTGCTTTAATTCATTCTCCACTGAGCATCCTGAGATTTTTTTTATAAAGTATAATTCATATTACTCCCCACTATCCCCTATATTAAAATTCCTCTGTATAGTAAACCTCTTCACTTTTACTCTGGATATCTCCAAATCACCTTTCCTTTCTCAGATCAGATGTTACTTCTCCAGAAAGAACTTTGCTGGCCTGAAAATATAAATTAAATTATTATGGTATCTCATAGAACCTTTGTGACACGTAAACACAATATGAAATGATGTTGAATGGTACTTACCTTAAAATTTTAGCTAAAGACTGAAGCTGAGAGTAGAACTTCACCCCCACATTTTAAGGAGAGTTGCAGGACTTACTGAAAGTGTTCATACTAATTCTTCAACTATCAACCCTCATCACCAAAAAGTAGGGGCAAAAAAAAGAAAGAGATGAAAAAATAAAAAAAATAAAGACTTTAAGTTTCACTGAGCAGAGATCCTCTTCTTTCAAAGGGGTAGAGGTCCACCCCACCACCACCAAGTAAAATGAGGGGTAAAAACACAATTGGATCACTTCTAGGATTAATGAAAATTAGGTACTCTGAAGGCACCAGCTAATGCAATACAGCTAGATCATAAATGAAACATATTTAAAGGCATTACTTGGCTTTTGGAAATAAGATGTATTTCTAAGGGCGAATAAATAAAATAAACAAGAAGAGCATAAACTTAGATTTATAGGATGATGATTACAAAGTCAAAGTGAAAGTCTGTGTTTCCATATGAATTCCAGGTCCTGGAAAATAAGTCTTGGAAACTTAGAAAGACAAAGACTTAAATGCTACACTTCTACAGTGAGAGGGAGCAGGAAGCTCAAGTTGGTTTTGCCTTCCTGGAAGAAGCAAATACATTTTTAGAGGAAAGCATCACAGAGTACCCCACTGGTTCAATTAAACAGCTGTAGTCACTGAAGACATTAACCCTTCTCTTCAAATCTCCTCTCCATAGCCCAGATCACGGAGAATCCAGAAGCAAGAGAGTACATTGAAAAAGATGCATGGATAAGCAAAAATGGGGAGAATATTATACTGCATATAAACTTGGATGGATGTGAGATTTAGACTGGACTAGACATGTTAATGTCTGAAATGAATTTTTTTTAGAAAAAAACTAATAGAAATAGAAATAAGAAAACTATTAAGAGAAATTATAGAGAAAAAAATAAAACAAAAGAAAAATAATGATAAAATAAAAAAAGTAAAATATGAAACTACTCTTCTATTAATAGCTTAAAAAGACCTGAAATTTGTGAGACCTGGAATTTGTGGTTTTGCCTAAGATGCTATCTAGATAAAGATGATTCAACAGAGTGTGTTTAAAGCAAGCAGTGAAAGAAGAATAAAACGTTATCCTGGTTATGTCCAACTAAGGTCTTCAATAAACTATTACATTTATTTCTGAGTACTTTTCTTTAATATCCACCTCTCTAGTTGGATCACAAATTCCTATTAGCGCAGGAGCCTTGTTTGATACCTTCACCAACAAACATTGAGTTGGTGATCATTTTTTTTTAATAATGCTTCCAACTCAGATGTAAATATGAATTAATAGGTAAAGACATCTCAAGAAAACGATTGGAAAAAAAGGGACCTCAAGTCAAGTTCTCATAGATGTGGCCTTTTATATTTTTATTTTTCCTATCAGTAAAAGAAAGGGCATGATAAAACAGTAATATAAATTAAAGTTAAAGGAATTGAAACAGAGATGTGTCTCTCATCTGTCAAACAAATGCTAAGACATAATCTTTTCTCACTCATAGTTACAATTTTAGGTATATATTGCTATATGTCACACTAGTCTCAAATTTTGTGGTTTAGAAGAAGAATGATTTATTAATGTTCATGCTTCTGTATATCGGGAAAGGGCTCAGCTTGGTGGCTTTTCTGCTATTTTCATATGAGGCCTCATGTATTACAGTCAGATGGCAACTGGGGCTGGAACATCCCCATGGCTTTCCCATGTGACTTACTAGACTTTAAATTCTTTGCAGGAAGGGTGGATTTTAGAGAGAACAAGCCCCAGTATTCAAGGGCTTATGAAGACTCTTACTTGTGTTACACTTGTTATTAATATTTCAATTGGACAAAGCAAGTCACACATCCAAGCTCAGAGTTAACGTAAGAAAGGACTATGCCAAGGTATGTTTATCAGGAGGCATGTTCATTGGAAACCACCAATGAAACATTACACCACAGTTACACAGAGTCAGAGGTGAGCTAATTTCAATTTGTCTGACTCCAAAGTTATCACTTCACCACAGCACAATGGCTTCTCTCAGTCATTATGGGGTGCTTTTCTCATTATAACTCAAAAATCTCATAATAATAGAGGAGAGGAGAAGGATGAGAAAAAACTTTTTCCTAGACTACCATTGTTTTCTTCATTTCCTATTACTCTGCTTTCTTGACTAATGGCTTGCATATGACTCCAGGGTCATCTTTCTTTAAACTTCTAGGGATTGTGCTCTCCTTTTGTATGTTTTTCTTGTGTTTATTTCTATTCCCCAAGCTTTTGCTGGTAGAATAGATGAGGAGTGATATTTCCCTCAAGCCAGGACCACTCTCCTTCATGTCCCTTATATTAATATAACACCAGCTTGTGTTATGTTTACATATGTATATATACACCTGTTTACACGCTTATACACACACATACATACACACCAGTGTTGGATTACTTTATTGTAAAGAATTACTTTATTGAAGAATGTCTACATTTTCTGAATACGCAGTTGTAGTATTTCTATTCTACAGAGGGACTAGAAATTTTGAACCTAATGCTTAGAATACTACGAGGTAAAGATATTTCCATGACTAGTCTTAATTGAAGTGTCCCTGTCAGAATAGCTTAATTGTACTATAAGTTATTGTAAGAGATAGCAAAAGTTCACAAAAAGAAGCAAGAGAACTCAGAACCAGTCATAAAGGCACCATCTACATATGAAATAATGAATAAAGGAAATGGTGAGGGATGCATTTCATCAAAAGCTAGCCAATGACATGATATACTATGGTCTATCCAAAGTTTAGAAAATGAGGAAATGAAGCAGAATTCTGGCAAGATTAGATAGTATTTGATATTTTTTCAAGTGTGAAAGACATTAATGGAAACAAAGAAGTTTGGACCAAATTTTAAACTTTTAAAATAAATCTTTCAGTTTCATGAATGTGTCACATTAAGAATAATTTCAATTTTACTCTAATTTCTATGCACTTAGCTTTAATATCCCTGGAAATTACAGAAATATAGAGTTTTATCTATCCATTTTTTTATCTTTTATAGTGCTATTCCCACTGTGCCACTGATTATAATAATTACATAGATTTATATTTGTATCTATGACCCTTACATATCAAAGATCATATAATATGCTTCTTAAAATAATAATTATGTAACATAAAGCTGTAATACAACACATTTAGATTGCATGGTATGTGGTAGTTGCTAATGAAGTCATTAACATCGGAGCTTCTCCTTCGTGATGTAAGTTAGTGAAACTGTTTCCCTACTCTCCAGTGCTGCAGATATAAAACTTACATTTTCAAACAGTAATACATCCTCCTAGGCAAGGATATATTACTTTCTCTATATCCCCAGCTCTGATATGCTCCTGGCACATGTTAAGAACTCAGCAAAATTAGCTGATCTGTTTTTTTTTTTTTTTTTTTGGTTATTGTTGCAGAGTTTGTATAATATCCTTGGAAATAATTAGTTCAATACTAGGGACTAGAGAAAGGTTCTGTATACTTCATAGATAGACCAGTCATGTTCTATATATGCCAAAAATATTCCAATATTTAATCAGGAAATGACTTAATGCCTTTCTTGACTATATACAACATGATTTTGGAAATGATAGAAAGACAACAAACCTGATAATGTCACTGCTTTTGTTTATCCACAAAGCTATTTTCTGGATATCAGGTATCTAGTTCATTTTACATAGGATAATATCCCATTTATAGGGCACAACCTAAGTTATAATACAATTGTGCTAGTTGGTTTTGGGACTCGCCTTCTACTAGTAACACCTGGTAAAACAGAATATTACTAGCTTACTATCTCAAGAAAAAACATTTTGATTAACTGAGAAACTGTTAGAGGCAGAAGGCTGTGATTACCTGTTAAAGAAATTATTGAATGTATTTACTTAAGAGACTAAAAAACTTCAGCACTTTGGAAGAACTTGTGTATGTGAGTGACAGACAGGAAGTATCATAAATAAAGGCCAGTTAAACCTATCTATCAGAGTTGAATCACATCAACAGAAAAGTCATTAAAATATTCCCTACATCTTTTAGGAAACTAAGTGTTTCTTGGACCTATTTAATTGTCTGCCAATTTATTAAAATGTTCAAATAATTCTGCTTTGTATTTTAGCCTCCAGATTCTAAAGTGTCATTCTGACCTAAAGAGAAAAAATATCTTTTCTTTGATTACACATTTTTACCCTACTAAGATAATTTCTTTAAATCTGATTATTTTAAAAGTATTTCCTGAATGACCACTTTATTAATAAAAACATTATAATATCTTAAATCTCACACAAAGAACTAAATTTAAACAATGTAGTTTAAAAAATATATTTCACTTTTTGGCAGACTTAATCTTTTGCATTTCTTGCTTAGCGAAGTTTGGGGATTTTTTTTTTTGCCTTCTAGTTTTATTCTATTCTGCTACTGTAAATAAAGATATTTTAGCCAAATATTTTGTCACATCTCACTCAAATTGTGTTAACATGGCCTTGGGATTTTTTGATTACTGAATTAAACATCTGTGATAAGTAAATCACTGTAATCCTATAACCATGTATGCATTTGTTCAACACGGAAACTTTTTGCTTTGCCTCATTCTCTGACCATGTCCATATTACCTTCTCCAAACTTATTCTGGGCAGCATAAGCCTCTAATATTTTTTTAATCTCCATCCAACTAAAACCTATAGTTTTCTTCACACTCCACAACATGCTTCTTTGGCATGCTACGAGTCTCCCTTTTAGATGTCATCACACCTATTTAATGTCTGTATTTCCCCTCATGAGGAGGAAAGGGCCATATTTGTCAACTGCCTAGAGGGAATAAGTGCTTGAAAAAAAGACTTCATTGTCTGTGACCAACATTGGGGAAAATGAGGCAAAATAACAATTTTTCTGTTCAGGATGCTCCTCTTTTATGTTCTCCTTCCATTTTGCATCCCTCTTCTGACAATTGGAATTCAAATTATTAAGGCAGATGTGACATCATCCTGGCATTTCTCTCTCCATGTAAAAGTTCAACATTCCAGTAGGAAAAATGGCTGATTAATTAATTTGACCACCTGACGGGTTAGGATTAATTACACAAAATGCAAATCTGTTTGTTACCAGACAGACAGACTCTCTCAGGCAATGGTTTATTTTGTTTCAAGCTAGACAAAAACCTGTTGTTTCAGACTTTTAAAAATAGATATGGAACAAAGGGAGAATAATTTACTTTACTAAATCAAGGGGGAAAAATCTCCTGAGAATGCTCTGTTTTTCATAAAATAGTCTTTCTTCAACTTTGTTGTTGTTTTTAAATTCCATGGCTATCATTTATGTTTTATAATAGATAATTACTTCCTATCTCAAAAGTAATATGACTATAGCACCTTGTTTTTTATTTCAGCATATTATGGGGGCACAAATGTTTAGGTTACATATATTGCCTTTGCCCCACCCAAGTCAGAACTTCAAGCATGTCCATCCCCAAGACGGTGCACACCACACCCATTAGGTGTGTATATACCCATCCCCTCCTGCCCCCCACCACCTGCCCAACACCCAATGAATGTTACTACTATATGTGCCTATAAGTCTTGGTCAGTTAATACCAATTTCATGGTGAGTGTATGTGGTGCCTGTTTTTTCATTCTTGTGATACTTCACTTAGGAGAATGGGCTCTAGCTCTATCCAGGATAATACAAGAGGTGCTAGATCACCATTGCTTTTTGTGGCTGAGTAGAACTCCATGGTATACCTATACCACATTTTATTAATCCATTCAAGGATTGATGGGCACTTGGATCATTTTCTTGTCTTTGCATTTGTGAATTGTGCTGCTATAAACATTCTTGTACAGATGTCTTTTTTATAGAATGTATTTTTTTCCTTTGGGTAGATGCCCAGTTATGGGATTGCTGGATCAAATGGTAGTTCTACTTGTAGCTCTTTGAGGTATCTCCATATTACTTTCCACAGACGTTGTACTAGTTTGCAGTCCCACCAGCAGTGTATGAGTGTTCCTGTCTCTCCTCATTCATACCAACATTTATTGTGTTGGGACTTTTTGATAAAAGCCATTCTCGCTAGAGTTAAGTGATGCCTCATTGTGTTTTTGATTTCAATTTCCCTGATGATTAGAGATTTTGAGCATTTTTTTCATATGTTTGTTGGCCA
>VBSM01001265.1:51718639-51731311 GCA_008086735.1 Cheirogaleus medius
CAACGTTTTCCTCTAGAATTCTAATAGTGTCACACCTAAGGTTCAAGTCTGTTATCCATCATGAGTTGATTTTTGTGAGAGGTGAAATGTGTGGATCCTGTTTCAGTCTTCTACATGTGGCTATCCAATTTTCCCAGCACCATTTATTGAATAAGGATTCTTCTCCCCAGTGTATATTTTCATCTGCTTTGTCACAGATTAGATGGCTATATGATGATTGTTTTAATGGTGAACACTCTGGACTCTGAATCCAGCAATTATAGTGCTTGATGAAACCTCTGTATACATCATCATAATTGTTATCTTTAAATCACATTTTTCTTACAAATATAGTAGTTTGAATAGCTTTACCATTTATTTGGGAGCAATCAACTAAACAATATAGGTCATTTTTGTACATGCAAATATGGTTATCTTTATATTTACTTTTAAATTTCTTTTCAGATAGAAGCTGTCTCTGGTGAGAATAATTGTTTTATATCAATCTTAGGAGATATTGTCATTTTTTATTAGGATCAGTATTGAGTTATTGAATAACAGACAAAAAATATAACTAGGTCTTAGAGACTATCCATCTGACTGTTCTGGAGGCTGCAGCATAGTAAATATTAGGAAGAACATCAGATTTTGAATCTCTTCTCATCTTTGCTCTAATCTAGGGGAAGAGCCTCCAGACATAGATAGCCTGCGGACTTAGGATCTTAGTGAGATTTACTTTTGTAGCTTACCAGAAACCCGCAGGTTATTTCTTTGCCCTGTAGGAGGAATATCAGGTTTCCATCATTTTATTTTGTCACTTACAAAAGAAAGAAAATACATCTATGTCAAAATAACTGACCAGTACTCTTCAAGACTGTCAAGGTCATGAAAGGTAAGGAAAGCTTGAAGAACAGTTACAGATTAGAGGCGATTAAATGTGGGATAGGATCCCACAATAGAAAAAAAGGTTTTAAGTGAAAAACTAGTGAAATTAGAGTAAGTTATCCAGCTGATAACAGTATATAGATGATAATTTCCTGGTTTTGATAATTGTATGATCACTCTATGATATCTTAACATCAGGAAAAGCTGGGTGAGGAAATATAAAAACTGTATGATTTTGCTATTTTTGTATTAGTCTAAAATTAATTCAAAATGAAAGGTTAAAAATTATTAAAAATTAATTGGGAAAATATCCTTTCCAAGAATATAGGCATTTCTCAATATTATAATAATATTTTTTAAAATGTAAGTTTATATTATTTTGAAATGCTAAGACTTAAACTATAACATTTTATTTTACTCTACATACAAATGCTTTATAAGAATGTGCTATTTAGAGATGGTCTATATTCAGCAATGCAACATAAAATAGATTGATGACTCTTTTTTTTGTTAATTTCAGATATTATTGAAAATCTAGTTCCATACTGAGATGTTGACAGACATGGAATTGTCATTCTTACAGGTCTTTTATTCAATATGGAATATTCTAGAAACTGAGAAAAGAACAGTAACAATGACTCTAAGGACTCTCACTGCCTCTTCAAACTTCTCAGTAGAGTAGAGGACAGTGGTCAGTAATTGGCCAGTTGGCTGACTAGCACCTCCTCAGTGAAGAAAGCTCGAGGCACTTCCTCCTGGTGACAAGTGTCACTGAGGTTGGGCTGCTAAGGATTCTTGTTCCTCAAGATGCCACAGTAAGGAAATGACCTAATTAAGTCTCCAGACTGTAGAATCAGCACATGTCTGAAGCCCAGCACTAGACAACCACTAAGACCTTGCAGAAGGAAGATACTCTATTCAGAGCTTGGCAACTTTTTCTGTAAAGGGAAAGACAGTAAATATTTTAGGTTTACAGGCCATAGGGTCTCTGTCACACTACTCACCTGTGCCATTGCAGACTGAAAGCAGCCATGGACAATAAGGAAGCAAATGGGTATCATTGTGTCCCAATAAGACTGTATTTTATAATACAAAAGGATTGTGGTAGGGTGGATTTGCCTGTTTGGCTACAGTTAGCTGAACCCTGCTCTATGTTATATACTTTCATAAAAAGTACATCTCATCACCTGGAAATCCTGACTAAACTATAAAACCAACAAACTTATTGGAGACTCTTAGGAAACACTATAGCCATGGGAGTTGTCTAGAGAATCTTCTGAGACACGAATAGATCAAAAGGTATAGAAATATTACTGCAGCACTTCTTTATACATCCTATTATAATATGTCTCTGATATGTCATAAATAAGGTTAAACAATAGTTTTGTGTAAGAGTAAAAGTGTTGACTTTTGAAACAAGCCAACTTGTACTCCAGTTCTATCACTTACCAGTTGGGCCAGTTCTTAAAATCTTTGATCTCTTAATATCTTAGTTCTCTCAGGCATAAAACAAAAATAGAATATATTCCTTAAGGAGTAAGAATGATGACAGTGGATAAGTAGCTTGTATATGAACTAAGGCTCTGCATTTTTCTGGAGTCAACATGAGATAACTTTTAAGGAAATTTATTCTAGCATTTAAAAGGTCATAAAATACAGTCTGCTTTCCATATCCATGGCTTCTTCACCATGGATTTTGCATCCATGGATTCCGCATCTGTTGATAGAACCAAGTGCAGATCAAATGTATTTGGAAAAAAATCAAATAATAAGTAACAATACAATAATAAAAAGTATACAAATATTAAAATCAATACAGCACAACTATTTATGTATAATTTATAATATATTAATTATTATAAATAATCTGAAATGATTTAAAATGTATGGGAGGATGTATGTAGGTTATACAAAAATACTTTACCATTTTATATAAGGAACTTGAGCATCCACAGATTTTGGCTTTTGTAGGGGGTCCTGGAATCAATTCCCCAGGGATACTGAGGAAAGACTGTAATTGCAATCTTTATTTGAGTCTCTCAGGGAAAAATTAATGTGATCCAGTTTTTAATATCCAGCAACTCTTCATAGCAGTCTCTTTTCTCTCTTCCACAAATTGCTTACATGTCACAATGGCTAAGTGCTTCCCTCATAATAAATCTCCAACACTCTCCCAGACTGTTTGGCTCTTTCCTCCCTTCTTTCCCACTTCTTAATTATGTACACGATTTACATTCTCTGGCTTTTAGTTTTCCTCTGACCTATATGTGTCTTTCCATCATTTTATGCAATTTTCTTAAGTTCTATGTTAATTGATTAATGTCGATTTCTCTTATTGAATAAAAACTCCTTGAGGGTAGGAATGTTTTCTCCTTTATTCACTGGATACATCTCACATGCCTAGAATAATGTGCCATTAATTAAATAATTATCAAGTAAAATAAATAAATGAATGAAAAATTCTTCTAATTATATGTTACAGAAGTCTGAGGAACCACCTGTCAAAGACTAAATTCCCCCATGTTAGAAGGGAAATAGGAAAGAATATAAATTGCGATAAAAAATTCAAATTTATTTTTGGGGCAGGAGACACTGAGACAACTTCTGCATCAGAATATGCTGACTTTAATGTTAACACACATTATTAGACATGCAGAAGCCTCACAATAAGTAGGAGTTTTTCTACATAATCTATATTTTATTATATAGGTTGATATAATCTTTCAGCCTTTGTACAAAATTTTTACTTAGCTGTCACATCACTACTGAATATTTGAATAAAACATCAGTGTGACTTTTGTTTCTGACCAAGGTAGAATGATATACCCTCATACCTGAAACAACTGAAAAATAAGACTAAATATATGAAAAAATGGATTTTTAGTCATTGAATGCAAGGTAATTAGGGACAGTAAAAGGAGACAAATAAGCCAAATCCTAAACTTGCCCGAATTTACCACTTAGAGAAAGTTTCAAGCAATGGCAGAGAGAAGGAGAGCCTAGTTGGAACCCAACCAGTCAATCTCCATGAGTTCAAGAGAATGAGCTAGAGGTCCGAGGAGACCAAGCAGGCCAGGCAGGGTAACAGAGAGGAGAAGATGCATAGAAAGAGAACTTTGGGGACCCGCAGAAGGTCTTCTTTGACTCTTTAGCTGAGGACTTAACCTATTTATGTGAGGAAAGTACCTAAGAATCACTGGAAAGGATTAGAGAAAACAATTTCTAGAGCTCACACATGAGGAATAGTGCCTATTCCAATCACCCATAGTGGAAAAATCACAAAATTCATGAGACACTGAATACAGCTTTGCCTCATCAGTGGGATAATCAAGCCCTAAACTAAAATGCTCCTCCAATTCTCCCTAAAAATACCTTGAAGGCAAGACTAAAGATCAAACTGCTTCCAAGTTACAGAACTGTATCCCAGATAAAAATTCAAGAATATTTATCGAAATACAAAAAGCTTAGCATATAACAAATTAAAATGTATAATATTTAGCATAAATTAAAAATTGTCATTTATGCAAAGAATCATGAAAATAGGAGCCATAATGAGGAGGAAGATCAATCAACAGAAACTTACCCGCAAATGACACACAGGAAAGGATTAGTAGAAAAAACATTAAAATAGTTATAACTATTTCATTTGTTCAAGAAGCTAAATGACAGATTGAGTATATTAAGACAAGATATGGAAGGTAGTAAGAAAAAATCTGAATCAAACTTCACGAAGTACAAACTAAATGTCTGAGATGAAAAATGTACTGGATAAGGTGAGCAGCAGACTAGACATTACAAAAGAAAAAATTAGCAAACAAAAGGGCATAGCAATAAAAATTACATAAAAGGAAGCAGAGATGAAAAATGAATAAATAAAAAATGATCAGCTAGCAGTGGGACAACTCAAACATTCTGTTATATGTATTAATTAAGTCCCTGAAAGGGAGAAAGGAGAAAAGGGATCAGAAAAATAAATATATAAAGAAATAATGTGTGGTATAATAAATTTCCAAATTTGATGAAAACCCCTGAAGCTCAACCAACCCAAAGAACCATAAATATGAAGAAAACTATATCAAGGCATATTATAGCCAAATTATTTAAAACCTGAAAAGATCTTAAAAGCAACCTTAAAAGTAAGGCTTTTTCATAAATATGAAAGCTGAAAACAATCATTACCAGCAGAGTTGTACTACAGCAAATGCTAAAGGAAGTCCTCCAAGCAGAAGGAAGGTGATATCAGGTAGAAACCTGAATCTATAAAAAGTAATGAGAAGAAGCAGAAACTACTAGGTGAATAAAAAAAGGTTTCTTTTTCCATATAATTTAAATCTGTTCAAACAAAACTTCATGAATGCCTGGTTAATGTGGATTCTTCTTTCTAACATGTCTTTTGGCTCTTTTCTACTTTAGAATTCCAAGTTACTCAGAAAAGAACTCAATGTGAGATTACTTCAACCCATATAACTAAGAAGTGTCTGCAAAAATACTTTGTGCATATGACATGAATGGAATTCGTTAGCTTGAGATACAAATTGGGCATCATTCTTAGGTCACTCTGGTTGTTACCCAGCCTGGCTGTCATCATTCCAATAAATAAAATTGGCCCGTTTGTCTTATTAATTTACCTTAGGTTCATGAATTTCTTCAAAGAGCACCTTTGTCTCTACTTGTTTTATTATTATTGGTGCTGCCTATACCTCCTAAACTAGTAACACTGTGAAACTAACTAAAATTCTACTCACCATCTTTATCCTGATGATAATTTAGGATATTATCATACTGAACCAGGCAACAACTTTAGTGTTTGAAATTCATCCTCTGGGTCCCATTCCCATACTCAGGCTCTCCATTTTTCATTACCTTTCTGTTTGTATCCTGAAGACACTATTATATCTCTCTGACAGGCTCCATAGAAGGCCAGTTTGCATTTTGGTTTGAGCATTGTGTTTTGATAAATCAGGGGGGGAAGAAAACCAACACTGCATGGAAATAAGACACAAAAGCATAGATTAGAGCTGATCTCTAATAAGATAACAAGATATTGAGGTCATGGAAATATTTAGACTTCCAGCCTGTGAATGACATGCACTATCTGTTTCAAATTGCCTCAGGCATTAAAACTCGGGAAACTACACAATCTGTAGAGATCAGCAAAAATCATTGAATAGAGCTTTAGCCAAGACCCATATAAAACATTCTTCCAGGGGTATTTTTACACAAAATACTTCAGCATTATTTGCTGTTTATCACTCTTTTAACAAAGCATTTTGTACACCAATTATGTGTTGGTCCTTTGCTAAGCACTATGGATTCAGGCATGAATGCGATATGAATTTTGCTCTAAAGAAACTCACAGTCTTGTAAGAAAAATTAATACAGATTGTCGTATAAGTAGGACAAGTAAAACAACTTTGGTAAATGCTATAAAGCATTTATGCACTCACTGATTTGACAAATACCCATTATGGTGCTATGAACTGAATCATATCCCACCGAATTTTGTACAAATTTGGGTACTTCGTTATGACAGCTCTAAGAAACTAACACATACGGGTTAGGACTATGTGGTGGAGGTACCTAGACAGGGGGTAATGGAGAAGACACCTTGCCTTTAGGAACTTTAGACCTAATGAACAAAACAATTTAATGAGCAATCATAATACTGAATAATACTATAATAAATGTCAGTGGAGAGTAAACCAAACGTACTAACACCTGGAGTGAGGTCTCAAGAATAAATAGAAGAAAAATAGAAAAGGACAGAAAAGAAAGGTCTAGAGAAAGGGTACTGGATACTGCATGTTCAAAGGTACAGAGGAATGAAAAAACAGGGCACAGCTTCACATTCATAGAAAAAGCATGGATGAACATTTGGTGAGTGAATCTGTGCTCTCTCTGTTGCTACAATTATTTTTTTCTCCGATTTTTTAACTTATAAATGTATGATAATATAAGTAATCCCAGAACTTGTGGCAAATAAGTTATATGTTTATATTTGAGCGGTATCAACCTATCAGATCTTCTTACTGATCTACATTGTGGTACATGGTTTCTACTCATATACCATGATATATATGGCATAATATACACATATAATATATATACATTATGCAATGTATACATAATGCTTATCCCAGGTGCAATCAACTCCATAATATTGTCTCTCTATACTCCATTTCTATCAACCATTCTGCTTTTCCTATATATCCCCATATCTGTGTTTTTGTTTATTATATCATTTCTAAAGTTCTCATTTCCTTTTCTGCTTTCTAATTGAGTTAAATTCCTTCTTCAGTTTAATCCTGTTTCTGATTTTTCCCCAACAATACTTGTTTATAATGATCACTACTGCTATTGTATTTCAGAAGAAGTCACAATAATATAGAACTCACAATGAACTTGTGCAGTTCATTTGGCATTTAATATTTTTCTCAGAGATAGAGCTGTAGATATAGAAATAGACATATAGACGTAGATACAGTTATACACATAGTGGTAGAGGTAATAGATGCACATATATCTATTGATATATCATCTTGTCTAACTAAATTGCAAACTTCTTGAAATCCCATCTGATTATCTTTCTCAAGCTATTTATGCTTGGCTTTACATTATCTTTATTTGATGTCGATAATTTTCTGTGGTTTAATGGTCAACAACATATATAACAATATATACATACACACATATATTTATATAATATAAATTAGTCAACAGTTTTGGTTTTGCCCCCCCATATGTTTTACCAGAAATAATACAAAGTTATTTGTTAATGACCAAAGCTGTTTCATTTTTTCTTTAACTCATAAAAAAGTCATAATCACCCCTGAAAAGACTCATGAAAAGTCTGGATTACCTTAATGGCAAGGTATTCATAGACAAAGCTAATCTGCCACCTCATAAACAAAATACAGGGAAATAACATATAATAGCATTATCTGAGTTCGATTTCTGCATGGACTATGGTAACTAGGAAATTCATTTTTTTCTATTTCTTAGAGAACAGAATTCTAAGAAAGAATTTTGTGGGATTTAGTTTGTGAGATGTACCAAGGTTTATAACATAAAGTGTTATGCCTAAAGATACATAAAATAATCCTAATAGTGTATCAGTCTCCAAAAAAGTTATTTTCATATATATGAATCTGGAGATGTCTGGAAATATTTTGAGTTTTTTTAATTTTTATTGTTTATTATAAAATAAATAACAAAGCTACTTGAAAATGTAAAAAAAATAATAAATGTAATCTGCATATGATGTTTAGCAGGTATACATATTAGGTACCTATAACTGGGAATAATGAAAAACCAGACTCTGCATAATAAAGACACTGGAATAAATTATTGACTTAACCATAATTGAAAAACTAATCACTGGAAATGGTGAAATGAACAACGGGACTATTAGTTTAGGCTTGATATATGTATACTATTGTAAGAATTTTCTACTTTCACTTTCCTATTTTGAATATGATAGATCACATACAAAGTAGATCATTCTTTCATGTACTTTCTTTTGAATTTACTTGAGGAAAACAAATAGCATCATGAAATAAGAAAACATACTGACATCTGAAAGTCTAAATAAATTAGTGAGGACTAGCACTAGGCTATGGTCAAAGTGGCCACTTTATCATCTTCTCTTTAATTGAAACATTTCTTCCTGCTTTTCTTGGGCAGCCTCTTTTAGAGATTTAAGGCTACTCTACCTGAAAGAGCTCCCTTCTCTTTTGAGGGTCTGCTGAGACAGTCCTAGACAGTTTATGTTCATGCTAGGCAAGTGCAAGAAAAGTTTTGCCTTTCTAGGATAATAAAAATCAAGTAAATTTCTGTGTGATTTCCAAAATTTTCAGAAGGCTCAACAAACCTCAATTGAGTATACCCCCTGTGAGCCACTGTGCTAGATGCTAGAGATGCTAAAGGTCAGTAAGCATCCTTCTGGACTCATAGATTTAACTATCTTGTAAGGAAATAAACAAGCTAACATAAAACTGTAATAGTGGGATTTAAAATCAATAGTGCTTCACTTTATCTGCCTTATAGCTGCTATGGGTGCTAGTGAGTATGAGGATGGCAAAATAAAGTTGAGCCTAAGAGAATAAGAAAAAAAAAGATCAAGCACAAATGATACAGAAACTGAGCGATATATTTAGAATTTTGACTATTTGATTACCCAAAATATCCTCCAGAGAGCTCTGTTCATTTAGAAGACTGAAAGTGGAAATGACTAAATTCTGGGAAGCTGAACCGAGGGAGGTGTAATTTCCTCTTTCTTTTCCCTTCTCTTATTCTTGATGTACTTATTTTCACTCATGATTAATCCTATCACTATAATTCATTTTACAGAATTCCTTATGATCCCTTTGTCATTCTATAACATAAAGTGGACCATCTGCTTAAATAATTCTGTACATAGGTTATCAAAATATTTTGATTTAAATTTTGGAACAATCACTGCATTTCTTTCCATTGGTGAATCCACTATTCGCTCTCATTGCCATGATGAAAGTAACCAATAGCTTCTTAATGCAATCTTTGTGTAAACAAATCTGATGTAACAGTAGTTCGCATTTGAACAAAAGTCTGCCAAATTCTGAATCTACATTCTTATTAATTTGTTATAGCAGATTCTACTATGCTATGCTGTCTCTAGAACAATTATATCAGGAAAAAACTATGAAAAATGTGTTTCTATCTATATAAACAAAACTTATAGTGTTTACTGTGCCTATTATTATCATATGACTTAATTTTATAATTGTAATCAGTATGTATACTGCCTTCCAAGATCTACATTTTTTCAGTTCTATCATTCATTATCAATTTAGGGCATAGTATTAACATTTATAATTCTAATGGCAATATAATAATTCTTTAATTTAACCTAGGGATGTCTACCTAGAACATTTTTCAGAATTGGTTATTTGGACATTTTTCAGTTAAAATATATAATGCAGCTATAAGCACTTTTACAGAGATAGGTTTTTCTCCATTTTTGCATTATTCCCATGGGATAGCTTCTGAAAAATCAGAATTACTAGGTAAAAGAAGATCATGATTTTTATTACTCTTGTCACGAGTGTCAGCTTGATCATCCAAAACATTGCACCATATAAGGCCATCAGTTGTGCAGAAATCTACTTACGCCCAACAACCCTGCCTAATTTTCTTGCCAAGAAAAGATATTCTTGTATAACAGGGATGATATAAGATCTCCTAATTTTATTAATTAGCATTTTACTAATTTATTAGTGAGCTGGACATTTTAAAAGGTACTTGTTAAGTGTCCATCCACAGTGGACACTATCCATTCCTAGTGGACTGTCTATCCATAATGTCTGTCATACAGAAGGTGATAATAAGAGTTTTTTGAATGTTTGAATAAACAAATGACTAGTTCTTTGACCATTTATCAAGGAGAGTTGCATTTTACACTCTTGATCCAAGTCAAACTTTCACATATTTTAGAAATCAACTTGTTAATTGTAATTGAGAAGATTATTATTTTATACATGTTTTATTTAATTTTTAAATGCAGAGATACTTATATTTCATTATGTCAATGGTAAATAACTATTCTTTCAGCCTTAAAACATAAAATGTCATCTTCTTACCTAAATTGGAATAAATATAAATTCTATTTATTCCACTGTCTTGTTTTTAAAATATTTAACTCTGTAATGTATTTAGACTATTTTGAAAAACATTATATTAAAGTTGGATATTCTTTTCTCATAGTGTTAGCTATATTTTCCTAATATTCTTTATTAAATACTTGTTTTAAAGTACCTGTCAAAAAACACTCAAGTAATGATTAATAGTTGAGTATCTGCATGGTGGAGAAATGTAGATTTTTTCTTTTTCTTTTTATTAAAAATTCACATTGAAACAACTTATTTTTAATGTATATTCTTAAGATATACAACATGATTCTCTAATGTACATACATTATATAATGAAATGATTACTCCAGGTAAGCAATTTAACATATGTATCAATTTTTATAGTTGTGAGTTTTGCATGTGTGTGTGTGTAAGAGCAGCTAAAATGTACTCTCTTAGCAAATTTGCAAAACACAATACAATATTACTAATTATAGCCCTCCTGCCATACCTTAGATCTCAAGACTTAATTTTCATATATAACTGCAAGTTTGATGTACATCTCCCCATTTCTTCCCCTTCCCTGTCCCTAGTAAACACCTTTTTATTTCCTGTTTCTATGTATTTGACTTTTTTTTTAAGATTACACATATAAGTGTGATAATGCAATATTCTTTTTTTCTGAAAACATGTCTGTTTTGAATTCAAGTTTCACTTCTTACTAGCTGTGTAACTGTGGGTAAGTCACTTAATGTTTTAAAGTCTCATCCCTAAAATGGAGAAAATAATAGTACCCGTTTAATAGGATTGTTATGTGATTAGAGGAGATGATGCATACAATGTGCTCAGTACAGCAAGTGTCTGGCTTACAGGTAGAGCTCACCGAGTGTTAGTGTTATTCCTGCCTCAGCACTATCAGATATAACTTCAACCAAGTGCAATAAACCATTACAGTATTCATGTATTTTTCAGTTGTATTTCTATCATATTTTATATGTTTTAACACATTGTGGACTGTTAAGTATGAATAATTTTAAAATTGCTTTTTCAATTTAATTATAATATGGACTTTTTATATCATTATTTAAAAACAGCATTCCATACCTAGGTAATGATCAATTATCAAGATGCACAATAAATAGCTTAACCATTACTCTATTATTGAACATTTAAGTTGTCCAGTTCACTATAATGGCTAAATCTTCAGTGATACTCCTACACACATATCCTTGTCTGTATCTCATATTTTTCCTTGGGATAAATTGCTGTAAGAAGAATTCTGTTAGATCTCCCAAGACATACTGAATCCAGAAAAGTTCATCTGATTTATGATATAAACAGTAGTCCCTGTACCACTACAACCTTACTGGCACTAAGTGTATTTTTAAAATATCTGCCAGCGTGGCTGGTCCGATGGTAGTGGGTCATCAGAACTTATTAACATTAGTGTCACTAAAGTTGGTATTCAACCCCTTACTGCTAAATTTGACTGGCTTTAAAAAATAATAGAAATAAAAAATAAAATATCTGCCAGCTTGATAAGATAAAAATGATATCTCATTGATGTTTTTAATTTGAATTTGATTCCTATGGAGTATCAATATTCCTGTATATTATTGGCCATTTGAGTTTCTTCTTTTGTGAAGGGCTCCTATAGCAATGAGTGTGCTTTCCTTGTTCTTTTTAAATAGTTCTTTAATTATAAAAATGTTCTGGAGTTTACCTTCAATTGATTTTATGATGTTTCCTAACATACAAATGCTTTTATTTCTAATGAACACAAATCTACCAATATTTCCTTGGGGTAATCATAAATTGGTTTATGATTTTAATGTCCCTTATATCCATAATTCTTTTGCTTGAAACTCAACTGGTTGCTTCATTCATTTTTCTACATTTAAACTTACATTAATAGGACAAATTATTTTTATGTATTATGTAATATGAGGATCTAACTTAATTTTTCTCATTAGACACCCAATTATTCCCCTCATCAACTGAATACTTCTTTTTCTATTCTTTTATTTTATGATGTTACTTTCATAAATTAGAAACTCTTTCTTAGCTATTTTCTCTTAATAAAAATGTAATATATATGCTATGGTCTGAATGTGCCCCAAAAATTTCATATGTTAAATCTTTTTTTATTTATATTTTTTTATTTCAGCATATTATGGGGGTACAAATATTACAGTTATGTATA
>VBSM01001265.1:51731411-51750936 GCA_008086735.1 Cheirogaleus medius
AATATATTTAACTAAGGAGGTAAAAGACCTCTACAGGGAGAACTATGAAACATATGTTAAATCTTAATGGCCAGGCCAGGCACGTTGGCTCACACCTGTAATCCTAACACTCTGGGAGGCCGAGGTGGGCGGATCCTTTGAGCTCAGGAGTTCAAGACCAGCCTGAGCAAGAGCGAGATCCTGTCTCTATTAAAAATGGAAATAAATTAATTGGCCAACTAAAAATATATAGAAAAATAATTAGCCAGGCATGGTGGCACATGGCCTGTAGTCCCAGCTACTCGAGAGGCTTTGGCAGAAGGATTGCTTGAGCCCAGGAGTCTGAGGTTGCTGTGAGCTAGACCGATGCCACGGTACTCTAGCCCCAGCAACAGAGTGAGACTCTGTCTCAAAAAAAAAAAAAAATCTTAATGGCCAATGTGATATGATTAAGAGGTGTGGCCTTTAGGAGATGATTAGATCATGAGAGTGGAGCCCTCGTGGATGGCATTAAGGCCCTTATGAAAGGCTTTAAGGAAGTCAGTTTACTCCCATCTGCTCTTCTGCCATGTGAGGACACAGCATTTGCCTCTTCTGTCATGTGAGAATGCAGCAAGAAGGCCTTCACCAGACACCTATGTGGGCACCTTGATCTTGAACTTTGTAGCCTCCAGAACTATAAGAAATATATTTCTGTTTTTTATAAATTAATCAGCCTGTGATATTTTGTTATAGCAGCACAAACTAAGGCAAATGTTAATCATAAAAGTATTGGCAAATACAGTAAAGAACAAAGAACAGAATCAAATTACCCGTAAGACCCATGATAGTCTTTCTAACTATGTTAATATGTTTTTATTAAATATGCAGTTGTAGCTATAGACCTATTTTGTTCACAAATGCAATATGATAGTTTGCATTTTTAAACCTTTTGCTCTTCATTGGACAAATATTTACTTTCCTTCTATTCTATTTCGGTCATTGTACAAAGTTCTAGGAAAACAATAGTGGGGTTGACAGAAACTGCTTTCACACAACTAATTAGTAAAAGCTAATATTAAAAAAATCACACAAACAGTTCAGTATTACATTTCTGATCATTGGAAACAAGGAAGAAAAGAAAATGCTTCAAGAGAATGGTACAGAAGGACCTTAGATTTTCTGAGTGTTCCAGGAAGGTTTCCCTGTGTTTAAATCCTGAAGGATAAACAAACTTAGATAAATTCTTCTAGGCTGTAGTGGTTTCTCTAAAGCATCAGAAAAAAATAAAGACAAAAAACAAACACTAAAGAAACCTCACTGAATTTTTGTCAGTGCCCTGGCAGGGAGCATTGATCCACTGATTGAGATTCAAGGTGCTAATTGTAGTTATTAGGTTTACTTGCAGATACACCAAAACAAACAAACAAACAAAAAAAAACCAATAGATTTCTAGGCTATTATAATTAATAAACAATTTGGGTAAGCATTTTACAGTATTTAATTTACAATGGTGAAAAGGTATATATTTGCTTTACAAAGAATTTTTTTAAAATTCTTTAAAATATTTTTATGATCTCTAGAAGAATTGAAAATAGAATTTGAATTACAAAATATGATTAATTTGCACATCCCTGAAACTACATATCTAGCATAAAATAAGGTAAATATGTGTCAAATATTTGGAAAAATATATTTTTTGTTGTTTTAATCTCATTCCATTGTGTTTGGCATTCTAAATTATGCTCATCTTTTAAGGAACACCAATACCAGCAAAGAAAGAAGCATAGCTGGAAGACCGCTGCATGAATCTAAATAAGACATGCCCTCTAGCAATTTGTAGCCAGAATTCATGTGGCAGTAGAAATAGCAGTGGCCTTAAAATTAAATGATCCAGGTTTGAGTTCCAGCCACCTTGCCACTTATTAGCTGAGTGACCTTAGGGAAGTCATTTTATTTTTCTGAATGAATTTCTTCTATAACTTAAGGTATTGACCTAATTCACAGCAACATCGTGAACTTTACTTGGGATTTGTAAAAGCAGTGTGAAAAGCATTCATCTCTTTGTATTTTTATGTACTTCATGCTTTATGGATAAATTATAGTAGTCATGTACACTATGGAAAAATTAAGTGTCAATTATTTGGGAATTTGATGTGTTATCTTCAGTGAGTTATTAAATAGCTACAAATTCCAACTTCAAGCCTTAATTTTATGTCTTGTACATAAAATCCAAGTCACCTTTTGGTAAAGTTTCATTATTTTGAGAATAGCATATGCAATATTGGTGCTGCTTCAGTAGGAAGGGGACTGTAAAGGCAATTCAACACAATAGGCATTTTACCCCACAGTTCACAATTATGGAAACACCTGAACCAAAAAAAAAAAAAAAAAACCTTTCTGTTGATTCACTGTGATAATTCATGAGATTCAAGGGCCCTCCACATATTTCAATCCTTGCCAAAAAGTAGGGTAATGGTCTTCAAGTGACTGTGGAATGAAGCAAGAATGAACTCACTCAAATACAATGATTGTTTTGAAAGAAACACTGCTTGTAGTGAACACCTGTGCCACTTGACTTTAAAATAATTTTGTGTGTCCTATTAACGTACTTTCTTTAGGAGTTGCAAGATGGAGCTGTGAGCATGCTAGGAAATTGAGAGCAGCTTCTGTTAGATTGACATTTTAAATTTCTGTGGACCTAGGAAATTATTTTCTCTATAATAGTTAAATACTATTTCCTTATCACATAATACATTAAGCTTAATGAATAATGCATCATAAAATTTTGCTTATGTATATTAAAATTCTAGACCATGAGAATTCCAATCATCATATGGCACCTTTCAGGATTTAGAACTTTGAAGATTTAGGGGAAAAAAAAGACAATATTACTACTTATTGAAAAACACTCTTTCGGTCCAATCTGTTTCAAATTAAAATGTTTTGCTCAAACTGTTCTTTGGAGACATTGTTTTGAGCTATTACTATGTGTCAGATACCCAGACACTGTTCTGAGTTCTTTCATTTGTTGTCTCTTCAATTATTATCACAACCCTATCAATCAGGTTCAATTAAAATCTCCATTTTATGGATGATATATTAAAGTTATAAATAGTCATTTACTCAATGTGTAAAAATAGGATTCAAACCCAGATCTGACTCAAATTCCAATCTATTCTATGTGGCTTGAGGAAGGAAATGAGAAATAAATAAAGATACAATCTACTAAAAGCAGAGAAGAGAACCTCAAACGATTGCTGGGAATAGTCCCTTTTCAGAGCAGTCATTTTACTGATAAGTAACTAGAGTTTCTCTAAAAGAAGAAGAGTTATTGTTATAAGATATTGTACTTAAAAGATTATGCAGTAACAATGCTTGCAGATAAGAAATTAGATTAATCTGAGCTTCCCAGGTGATCTAGTAATGCCAATTCTCCCTGAATGCCCCATGACGTAGACCAGAGTGGGCTTTCTGAGAAGCACTGCAAATACTATGGAAGCAGAATGTCCACCTCTGATTCTCTTTTCCCTCTGCAGAAACAGTGATCTTTAGGGAATCCTCTGTGTGGCACTGTGCTGACTTGGAGGGTGAAGTGGTGACATGGTCAAAGTGAGACTATTTCTTTTGCCCACTCCATGCAGTTTTGCGGACCATGCGGACCAGGTGACTCAGGCTTAGTCCCAGTTTTAGAGGTTTTCACCAAGGTGTTCTTGTCTGTGGATAATTGCTAGTTGAACTTTCTGTTGGGAAGTAGTGAAACCTAGGACATTCTATTCTGCATCTTGCTGACATTCCTCCCTTCACTTGTTGATGGACATAAGGGTTGTTTCCAGTTTGGGGCTTTTCCAAATTCTATTGCTATAAACATTTATGTGAAAGTCTTAGAAAATTACATACAGTCTCATTCCCCTAGGTAAATACCTAAGAACGGAATGATTGAGTCATTTGTTAAGATGCGCTTAAATGTTAAAGGAACCGTCAAAGTCTTTTCTTTTTCATTTCAGTATATTATGAGGGCAAAAATGTTTATGATACATATATTGCCTTTGCCCCACCTGAGTCAGAGCTTCAAGCATGTCCATCCCCCAGAAATCATGCCTTTTATGAAACAATTTTATAAAAAATATATAAAAGAAAAAGCACTAATATGTAACTAAACTTAAATATATCAGTTAAAATAAAAATATATTCTTTAAAATGCTCCTGTTATATGACAAAGATTCTCATAATAAATTATAAAAATACATTAAAGAAATACATGGTACTTTTTTTAGGCAAATAGAGTTTAAAAAGTCAACATAAATTTTTAACAATCTAGAAAATTCACTAACAGCCAAAAAATATTATTTATAATAAATAATTTTTTTAAATTTGAAATATTGCTCCCCAAATGACAAAGGAAATTTTGTCCTAATAAAAATTAAATAATAGTGAAGAATTTGAATATTCAGGTTAGTATGTTTAATTTAATCCATAAAACATTCAACTTTGTATCTAATGGATCTAGTGACCCTTATAAACCTCAAGCCAGATACACTGAAGTCATCTTTTAAACCTTAGTATAATCCATATGCTATCAACCACCAAGTACAGTGAATTCTACAACCCAAACATTTCTCAAAAGTACATGTTTCTCTCCACTTCGCATTATGAGCCACTAGTTACCCATAGTCAGCTCTTGTGTGAATTGCTCACCACTTTTGCCCTTTTTCTGGGCCTTCCACATTTTGATTTGCCACTTGCAAATTATTCTCCACATTGAAGCCAAAATGCTTTAAAAGAGCAAGTCCTATCTTATCACCTCTCTGCCATTTTCCTGTGATGTAGTAAATGACAGAAATGTAATTGTATATATTTTTATCTATATGTTTTTCATATAAGTGGAAAAAATGGCCAAATGAATTTTCACCAAATTTTAAAAGAAGTTTTTCGATACTCTGACTTGAAAAATAGGCTCCATGAGATATACAAAACTCATTGATGGGAAGCTCCTGAGGGCTTCAAGAAATAAACAGTCATTCTCCATAGCAGCTTGGAGCATTGATTTACTGTTGAATTAATGTTGCACATTGACTTGTGAATACGCAACTCTAGGGTCTTAAGCACCAGGTTTATGATTCCATTCAGTAGCATGAGTCTCTTCAAATATCAGCTAAAACGTTTGAATGGACATAAAAATATCTTCTACCACAAAAATGTGCATAAACACTGATGTTTGAGTTTTAGTGTATTCATATTACACACACACACATAAATATATATATATATGTATGCATACACACAGTAAGTGCTTTAAATATTACAGAAACCATGCTTTGATGAGCAAAACATTTATTCTTGTCCTCTTAGAATGTACAATCTAGGGTGGGATGTTAATTATAAACAATACCACATACAATTTATTTAATTACAAATGCTAGAGGAGCCTTCTTTATTTAAATCCTGATTCTCAGGTGTCCTCTCTGTCAAAGCAATTGCTGCATAAGAAATCTTTACAAGACTGTTACTGTATTTGTTGATGATGTCTAGGTGGAGCCCAAGTATTCCAAGCTTTCACAGAAATATTTATTCTCTTAATAAGATATTTATTCTCTTCCTCAGCCTTATTATAGCTGTTATACCTCTACCTTTGACCCTGTATTGAAGTGTTTCATGGCACCATTATAACAAAAAGGATGCTTAAGAGTTAAATGATGGGAAAAGCCAGCTTCCTCCCAACTCTTTCCAAGGGAAATTACAAAGATGTTTAGAACCAGAAGGGACATTCACAAATTATCCTTTCCTCCTTTTTCATGAAGTAAAGGAATCCTAACAAAGTTAAATAGCTTGTCCAAGATCCCTAAGGCATTCCATAGCAGTGTCTCTTGATTCCACTATATCAAAATAAAAATCAGACGATATTACCTTTAGAGGGCAAGAATATGAAAATCTGATAACTACTTCCGAGAATCTCTAAATTAATCTTAACTGTTTAGTCCATTCATTCAACCAGTAAGTATATACTGAGCACCTACCAAGCAATGTTCTATGAAGGTTACAAGTTGAATGAGACCTGTTCTGTGCCTTCAATGTAGTTGAAAAGACAGATCAAGTAGACAAATCATTGTAATAAACTGGCTATTAAGTAATAACCACACAGCTTGTCTCCACTGTAAACTGGGACCCCTTTTCATTTAGCGTGGGTGTAAATTAAATAAGATAAAATATATAAAAGTGCATGAAATAGCAGGTAATTATTAGATGTTTTATAAAGTTATTAATTGTCATAAAATCATTAAATGATGAAAAATAACAAAAAAGTCTTGGTAAAATACAATACATCAAAGAAGAAGTACTCACACATTTTAAGTGAAATGCAGAGATGAACTTATTCTCCAGGTACTTAAGTAGGATGGTATATAAATCTAAGTGATCTGGTCATTTTCCTGCCTTTGAGCCAGCAGTTTCCCTTCCCACAGAAGTCTCAAAGCCCCAGCCTTCATTGTTTACTGATTCGGCTGATGGACAGGGCTTGAGCTCCCACAGTAATGCACTGATTTCTATTTGCTTCTGGAAATAAATGTGGCTTAACTGGGCTTTATTTATTGATTAGTTGGAATGAGCCCAGACTGCCAATGAAGTCTGTAGAAGGAAATCGAGTATGTTTCCTTTAAGAAAACAAAATGTTTAAAAATGCCCCTCTAGCTGTGTTGGTGCTGAAACAAATCTTCCAATGCCAGGAATGTTTTGGGATGCCTCTTTCATTTTTGTTTAAACAAGACTATAGTGTGACAAAGAGAGGGCAAATAGTACTTGATATCAAACAAATGCATTCAGTAAACTCTCTCTCACAATTTTGAAGGCAGGGGGACCATGCCACAGATGGTAAATTGCCTGGCATGTATAGAAACTGACAAGGGATTCAACCTCCAATGATCATACAGAATTATTTTCTCTTTAATGCAGGATTCCCTCCCCCCCGCCCGAAGAACTTCACTTTATATTATTATTTGCTGTAGGGCTACTCTCAGCTTCAGGGCAGGACGGTTTCTGAGACTGCAGTGAGCCACTTAACCACAGCAGCTTTCAAAACATAAAAGCGAGGAATGACTCCACTTGTTCAGGGGAAGAGCTGTGGGTTAGCTCAAGAGAAAGAACAATTCAATGTTAGAAAACCTTACAGCTATCTGTCCATTTTAAATGCTCCTGAGTGGACAGGAGACAAAACAATAACAATAGCATCAATATCTACTGTATACTGAGTTTAAGTATGAAAAGCTCTCTGTCAATTATTTCTCATTTTTTACCCAACTCTGTGAGACAGGTAGGATTATTCCCATTTTGTACACAAGAAAACTGGAGCTCAAAGAAGTTAAATAACTTGGCTCCAGCTAACAAGTGATAGATCTGGGATGTAAACATAGCCAATCTCATTCTAAAGCTTTCAAACAACACATTTCTGTAAACATTACTCCTATATAGAGGTATACCAAATTTAGGGTAGTCATTACTTCTGGATAAGAAAGGAGAGGATAGATGTATTTCAACTACAATCTGTATAATATTTTATTTCTTAAAGCATAATGATACAAGCAAATATGACACAATGTTAATATTTTAAATGGATTTTTGTTATGCTGTTTTCTTTAGTTTTCTGTGGAATTGAAGTATTTCATTTAAAAAATTGTTTCCACCAATAAATGGCAAAGTTGCACTTACTTCTTTGCTAATGGAATTATATCAGGAATCCAAAACATTACTCATAAAATGAAAATAGAATGGCTTTGATAAGAAATTAAACCTCTGCTGTTCTTCCTACCAATAGAGATTAATAACTGTCATAAATGCCATGAACTCCCCTTACAAAGAATAAAGATTTTCTTTGATAACAATTGTTACATGTTAGAAAGTTCTCACTCTGAATAATAGTGAGGGACCATAAAAATACATGCAAACTGAAACCATATGGAAAGATCTTAATAATCAATAGGAAAAATGCTAACTTTTCCCTGACCTTTATAATTTTTGTCTAAACATTTAAAGCTCTCTTACTGTTGGTTAGACATACATAAACAAATTAAAATAAAAATATATTTTTTATTTCAAAAATTTAGGGATACAAGTGATTTTGTTACATGGATAACTTTTATCATGCTGAAGTTAGGGCTTTCACTGTACCCATCACCAGAATAGCGTACATTGTACTTGATAAGTGGATTTTTATCCCTCTCCTCCCTTTCAACCTCCTCCTTCTTAATTGCTAATGTCCATTACTGTTCTTTATTACTATGTATTACTATATATATATTAATAAAGACTAGCATTACTATATAGTAATAAGAGTAGTATTACTACATATATATGTACTATATATATATATATATATATATATCCTTCATTTAGTTCCCACTTATAAGTGAAAACATACAGTATCTAATTTTCTATTGATGAGATACATCACTTAGGATAATGGTCTCCAGATCTATCCAAGTTGCTGCAAAAAACATTATTTCATTCCTCTGTATGGCTAAGTAGTATGCCATGGTGCGTGTGGGGGGGGGTGGTGTGTGTATACACACACAGACTTCATTTTCTTTATCCATTAGTGAGTTGATGGACTCTTTGGATGATTTCATATCTTTGCTATTGTGAATAATATTGCAATAAATATTTGGGTGCAGGTTTCTGTTTTATAAAATAACTTCTTTTCCTTTGGGTATAAACCCAGTAGTAGGATTGCTGGATCAAATGGTAGGTCAACCTTTAGTACTTTGAGGAATCTCCATACTGCTACCCATAGCAGTTGTACCAGTTTACTTTCCCGCCAACAGTGTGTCAACATTCTCTTTTCACAGCAACTGTGCCAACTTCTAGTGTTGTCTGACTTCTTAATAAAGACAATTCTGACAGGGGTAAGGTAGTATCTCATTGTGGTTTTAATGTGCATTTCCCTGATGATTAGTAATGTTGAGCATTTTTTCATATGGTTGTTGGCCATTTGTCTATCTTCTTTTAAGAAGGGTCTGTTCATGTCTTTTGTCCACTTTTTGATGGGCTTGTTTTCTTATTACTGATTTGTTTGAGTTCTTTCTAGATTGTGGCAATTAGCCCTTTGTCAGGTATATACTTTGCAAATATTTTCTCCCATTCTGTAGGTTGTCTGTTTACTCTGTTGATTATTTCTTTTGCTGTGCAGAAAAGTTTTAGTTTAATTAAGTCTCATTTATTTATTTATTTGTTTGTTGTTGTGTTTGTTTTGGGGGGTCTTATTCATAAATTCCTTGCATTAGTGTCTAGAAAAGTTTTCCTATAGAATTTTTACAGTTTCATGTCTTTCATTTAAGTATTTAATCCATGTTAATTTTTGTATATTGTGAAAGATAGGGTGCCAGTTTCCTTCTTCTGCATGTGGTTATGGAGTTTTCCCAACACCATTTGTTGAATAAGCTGTCCTTTCCCAGAGCATGTTTTTGTCTGCTTTGCCAAAAATCAATTGGTTGTAGCTGCATGGTTTTATTTCTGGGTTCTTTATTCTGTTCTATTGGTCTATGTATCTACCTTTACATTAATACCAAGCTGTTTTGGTTACTATAGCCTTGTAATATAATTTAAAGTCAGGTTTAGGATTATTTTTTTTAGATCTTTGAGAAATGACATTGGAATTTTGATGAGAATTGTGTTGAATCTGTAAATCACTTTGGGCAATATGGACAATTTAACAATGTTGATTCTTCCAATACATTAGCACGGGATGTTTTACCATTTGTTTGTGTCATATATGATTTCTTCCCTCAGCATTTTGTAATTCTTGTAGAGATCTTTAACCTCCTTGGTTAAGTATATTGCTAGGTGTTTTATTTTCTTATTAACTACTGTGAATGCTTTTGAGTCCTTGATTTGAATCTCAGAATGAATACTATTAGTATATAAAAATGTTATTGATTTTTGTCTATTAATATTTTATCCTGAAATATTACTGAATTTATTTATCAATTCTAGGAGTCTTTTGGTGGAATGTTTAGGGTTTTATAGGTATAATATCATGTTGTTGGCAAATAGGGATAGCTTGACCTCCTCTTTCCTGATTTGGATGCCATTTATTTCTTTCTTTTGCCTAGTTGCTCTGACTAGGATTTCCAGTACTACGTTCAATAGAAGTTGTGATAGTGGACATTCTTGACTTGTTCCAATTCTTAGGGGGAATGATTTCAGCTACGCCCACCACCACCATTAAGTATGATATTGGCTGTGAGTTTGTCATATATGGCTTTTATAATTTTGAGGTATGGTCCTTCTATGCCTAGTTTTTAGGGCTTTTATCATGAAGGGGTGCTAGATTTTATCAAAAGATTTTTCTGAATCCATTGAAATGATCATATGATCTTTGTTTTTGCTCCTATTTATGTGGTGAATCATATTTATTGATTTGCATATATTCAACCATCCTTGCATCCCTGGATGAGTCCCACTTGATAACGGTGAATTATGTTTTTGATGTAATGTTGAATTTAATTTGCTAGCATTTTTTGAGGATTTTTGCATATGTTAATAAGGGATATTGGTCTGTAGTTTTTTTTTTTGTCCTGTTCTTTCCTGACTTTGGTGTCAGGGTGATACTGGCTTCATAGAATGAGTTGGGGAGTTAGAATGAGTTATAGATGCTATAGAATAGTTTCAATAGAGTAGATGCTAATTCTTCCTGTAGGTCTGGTAGAAGTTGATTGTGTATATGCCTGGACTAGGGCTTTTGTGTGTTGGGAGAGTTTTTATTACTGGTTTAATTTTGTTTCTCGTTATTGGTCTGCTCAGGACTTCAGTTTCTTCCTGATTCAAGCTTGGGAGGTCCTGTGTTTTCAGGAATTTATTCATGTCCTCTAAATTTTCTAGTTTATGCATGGTTTTCATAGTAGCAGTAGAGGTTTTCATAGTAGTCACTGATGGCATTTTGTATCTGTGGTATGAGTTGTAATCTTTCCTTTTTAATTTCTTATTGAGGTTATTTGGGTCCTTTCTCTTCTATTTCTGGTTAATCTAGCCAGAGGTTTATTGATGTTATATATCTTTTCAAAGAACCAACTTTTAGTTTCTTTGATCTTTGTGTGGTTTTTATGGTTACCATTTTGTTTAGTTCTGCTCTGAGCCTTGTTACTTTTTTCTTTTGCTAGCTTTGGGTTTGGTTGTTCTTCTTTTTCTAGCTCCTTGAGGTGTGGAATTAGTTGCTAATATATGATCTTTCTGACTTTTTTTAAGGGAATATATTTTTTTATTTCAGAATATTATGGGGGTACAAATGTTTTAGTTACATGGATTGCTTTTGTACTGTTTGAGTCAAAGTTATAAGTGTGCCCATCACTCAGATAGTGTACATTGTACCCATTAGGGTCTTAGGGACCACTGTATAAAAGTATGATCCCCAGACAAGCAGCATCAGCAATACCTGGGAACTTGTTAGAAATGCAAATAGTTGAGTCTCACACATCTAGATGTCTCCCAAATCTGAAACTCTGAGGGTTAAGCCCAGAAATTTGCATTTTATCAAGCACTCCTAATGATTCCTATACATGCTAAAGTTTGAGAACCAATGCTTTAGGCCAACTTTGGTTCTAAGACTTGTCTCCATATTAGCATCAGCTAGGGTGCTTTCAACAATATTAATAACTGATTTATACCACAGATTTTAATTTAATTTGTCAGGTTCAGCCTAGACAGAATGCCACACTTAAATACATAAAATGATAAGACAATAAAGCACTAGGCTTCAATATTTTCTTAATTGCATAATGATAAATATATCAGGACTGCAGAAATGATGGAAACTTCTTCAGCTTCTTCAGAAAAGCTGAGATTCAGCACCTCCCAGAAGGAAGGACAAACTCTTTAAAATAGCTCTATATGGGCAAAAGTATTATTGACATGATGATGATATGAAATAATGCTTGAAAGAAAGTTACAAGGATATGAAATGTATAAAGATAAGCCTATTAGCTCATCATCAATGCAATAAGCAATCAAATTTATTCTGCATTGGTGAAAAAGGATTTTTTTTCATTTTACAAAGATGCTTATAAAGGTATAGTCTAGAAAAATAAAGTAAAGTCCTCTTTCTACAACAGAGATATTGGACCATTTAAAACTATTCTAGATATCTAAGGATGGTTTAGTATCTTAAAATCAGTCAGTGTAATTCACCAAAGTAAAGAAGAAAAATCACATGAATATAACTGCTTGTTGCAGAAAAAACATTTGACAAAATTCAATACTCATTTATAATATAAAAACTCTCGGAAACTAAAAATAGAGAATAAATTCTTCTAACAGATAAGGAGCACCTTCAAAAATCCTATAGCTAATAGCATACATAATCATAAAAGACTGAACATTGGCCCCCTAAGATTAGGAAAAAATGCAAAGATGTCTACTCTCATTTCTGCTATTCAGCGTTGTAGTCAAAGATCTAGTAAGCATAATAATATGGGGAGGGGGGGTGAAAAGCCTGCATAATAGAAAGAAAGAAGTTAAATCGTCCCTACCTGCAGAAGATACAGATACCTATAGAAAATCCCAAGCAATCTGCAATGAAATCACAAAATGTTGCTATAAATTCTAGCCACACTCATAAGACAAATGAAGAGAAATAAAATGTATATTTGAAAATAAAGAGATAACTATGAACCTTGTGTGAGATAAAATTTCTACAAAAAAAAGTCAAGATAAGACAATAAATTTTAGTGCATTCAGCAGTTTTTCTGGTAAAAGCTCAATCTTCAACTAATGATAGCATTTTTTAAGTTAGTAATAGCCAAATAGAAAATGTAACAATAATAATTCCTGTTTACCAAGTAAGACAAGTAAAAGAATTCCAAAAATAAATCTAATGAAATATATGAAGATATCCTGAACAAATGGAGATGCAGATTATATTTATAAGAAAGATGATATAATGTCACATAGATTCCAAATTTACCTATAAATTAATACAATTATAATCAATATTTCAATAAGTTTTTCCATTTTTTGGTGTAGCCTTCAAAATAAACTTACATAGAAATTGGGAAACAATGTAATTTAGAAGAACAACAAGGTAGCAAGATTAACCTTACTAATTGTCATTTTATAATAATGATCCTAGAAAGAGAGAGGTACCTATGTATAATTTCTTTCTTTTTTATTTGTTTATTTATAATTAAAGTAGTAACATTAATAATTAGTAAGAAAGGTTAGATCACTCAGTAAATAATGCTGGTTATCACTGTGGAAAATATTAACCATACATTGAAAATAATGTATTTCAGATGGGCTTAAACTTTTTTAATATTTAAATTTTAATATTTTAAATTATACCAGTATAACACAACATTTTGTGACCTTAACCTGCAGAAATATTTCTTAAAGAATTCATGGAAAGTATGTCATATAAAGGAAAATATTAATACATGTGAGTGCATTTACATTTCTGTATACAAAAGAAAACATTAAAGGTTTTGAAAATTAAGCCATAAAAGATATTTACAAAGAAAATTACAAATGAAGGGTAAGCATTAATAACTTATTAATAACATACTGCTACAAATCAGTATGAAAATGATATTTAATTCAGCAGAAAATTATCAATGACAATAAAAAGGCAATTTATAGAAGAGAAAACCAGAATAGCCAGTATATAAATGCAAAAATATATTTTAATTTCACTGATAACAAGGAAATGCAAATTAAACAAGGTTACATCTTTAAAAGCAATATCTATCCAGTATATTGACAAAATATACATGTCTCAGCATTTCATTTAATGGTGAAGATATGAAGAAATAAGAAAACATACCATTTTGGTGGGATTATAAATTAATATAATCTCTTTGAAAAACAACCTGTCAGTAATAATTAAAATGGAAGAATAAGTATTCTTAGAGAAGCCTCTGTATCTGTGGATGTATAGGAAAGCCCTAACACATGTCTCCAGGGAGATATAAACAAAAGTGCAGCATATTCACATGTAATAAAGTAGAGCTATAAATACCTGTACAGATAATTCCCATAAATAATATTTATAATGAAAGATTGATACCAGTTTTATAAATTATATAAATATTAATTCAAAAGGATTTATGAATATACAGCATGCAATATTATATTGTATATTTTTATGGATTTGCAAATATGTAGAAATTATATGTTGCCATAAACATGGACCCATCCTCTCCATGATGAAGGAAATGAATTTAAGATACTAAATTTCTGAGAGAAAATTAGGAAGAGGATCATGGAGGGTATTTTGTGGCTTTCACTTTGTTCTGTAGTATTTTTCTTCTTAAGAAATAAATTTGAAGTAAATATGAGAAATGTTGAGATTTTTAAAAATTGCATGCTAAAAATCTGTTCCTTTGGCATATTATTCTCTATTCTGTGTTTTATATATTTTATAATAAAATCTATTTAAACAGAGGGAAATGATCATTTAAATCTCTTCCATAAACACAATTCTTTCAAATATGTTTTCAACATGTACATCATTCCCTTTCTTCCTCCTGTGAAAGTCCACCATGATCAGGAAGTGTGAGGCTAATGCTGAAAAGCAAAATTTCCTTTTATTATACAGACAATTAAATTTAACACCTGGCTGCCTGTTAATCAAAGCACTGAGCTCACTTATTTTCTTGACAGATCTTTCTTCTTTTCCAAGTTTCCCATTTCATACAGTAGGGAATCAGGTTTGCTGAAATTCACAATTTCCATAGTGTAACAGGACTACTTTGCAAAATCCCATAGAACCACATTTTCTAACCCACTTACAGAAAAAAAAAAAAACACTAACATTTCACTCCAACTTTATTACAAAAATACATATAAGCCATGCATTATATATGAAAAGTATGATAAGCAAATTGCCTTTCTTAAACAAACATGTATTTCAGTTCTAGGCTGAAAATGTTTCATATTGCACTTAACCCAACACAACTGGTTGAGATTTTTTAAATAAAGTTTCGGATTCTAAATTCATAAAATTAGGCTAGAAATATTAGAGTGATTTTTGTTTCTTCTCTCTCCTTTATCCTCCTACTTTTTATATCACAAAGTCCAATAGTACAGACTTTCTTCAACATGTGTCACCAACTCTACCAGTCTCAAGTTAGAAGGAACCTTATAATGAAGACATCATTTTTTATATGAGCCAAATTCCAGAGTAAGCAAGTGGTTTGCTGTAGGACATGCTACCAGAACAGAGCAGAGCCAGGGCTAGAACCCAGGTAAATCTTCTCTTCCAAGAATTAGTCATTTCATGACAGTTCATACTGTCACGATCTTTTCATACTCACAGCCATCACCATAAACCAAAATAAATTATTTTACCTCACTTCTAAACTTCCAGATGGTCTACCTCACTCCAGGCTCGGTTTCCCCAATACTTTTTTATTCATTTTATTCTCTTATGTCCTTATTATAGACTAGGCTCCTGGGTTAAACTCTCACAGTCCTCCATAATCTTGCCCCAACTTTTATTTCCCTCTAATCTCTATCTCCTCTATCTTGTACTAAATGTTCTCTTTAGAAGGGATTGTATTACGGGTAACTTTAAATTATATTTAATGTCCTTTCTTCTAAATTCTAGAAGCCCTACCTATTATTCTAAGCACATATTAATTCCTATCCACTTCATGAAATCTCCTTGTACTGTACTCATCCATAAGTCTACTATCATTTAATTACCATGCTTACATTCTATGCTGGGAAAATTAGCAATTTAATTGTTTACTGATTATCCCAAATGCATCATTGGTTTATTGCCCAGATAATTTCTAAA
Organism: Cheirogaleus medius; assembly: GCA_008086735.1. Classification (NCBI taxonomy): domain Eukaryota; kingdom Metazoa; phylum Chordata; class Mammalia; order Primates; family Cheirogaleidae; genus Cheirogaleus; species Cheirogaleus medius. Next base: position 51,747,148 of record VBSM01001265.1, read on the forward strand.
CTCCTGTAAATCTAGTAATATATTTTATGACTGTTTTAGAATCTCTACAGAGTCTAAGATGGTGATGATCCATAACAAGTGCTCAAAAACTACTTGTAATTAATTGATTAAACTTAATTTAGAAAGTTAAATTACAGCTGATGCCTAGTAAATGAAGTGGACAGTAGATGGTTAAATGACTTGAATTAGCTGTCTGCAATATACCAGCACAGGGAAGTCAATGTGCTTGCCTCATGTGGCCCCCAGAATGGAGCAGCACACATGACCACACATTTCCACTGGACATGATTGGGAATACCCAGATTGAACCAAGGCTAGGCAATCTATTGACAGAATGGATTTTTCCACTTGTGAAGCTGAACTGGATGACAGATGTATTAGCCCTACAGGGGCATGTTGCTTTATAGCTAAAAAAATCTATGTAGTGTTGAAGCCAGAGTCTGTGCCAAGACAAATCATAGTCATATTCAAAATATAATATTATTCTAAATGAAATATATCAACAATGGAAAAACAAATACTACATGTTCTCACTTATAATTGGGAGTTAAATGAGGGAGATACGTGGTCATAAAGAGGAGTAAGGGACATTGGAAACTAAGAAGGAGGGAGGGATAAAAATCTACCTATTAGTTCTACCAGCAGTGGATGAGTGTTCCTATCTCTCCACATCTACACCAGCATTTGTTGTTTTGGAACTTTTTTATAAAGGCCATTTCATTCTCACTGAAATTAGGTGATATCTCATTGTGGTTATATTTGCATTTCCCTAATGATTAGAGATGTTGAGTACTTTTTTATATGTTTGCTGGCCATTTTTCTGTCTTCTTTTGAAAAATTTTGGTTCATGTCCTTTGCCCACTATTTGATGGGGTTGTTTGATTTTTTCCTGTTAATTTTGTTAAGTTCTATATAGATTCTTATTATCAGCCCTTTATTGGATGTGCAGCATGCATATATTTTCTTCCATTCTGTAGGTTGTCTATTCACTCTAATGATAGTTTCCTTGGCTGTGCAGAATCTTTCTAATTTGATCAGGTCCCATTGATTTATTTTTATTACTGCTGTGATTGCTTTGGGGGTCTTATTCATAAATTCTTTGCCAAGACTGATGTCTATAAGAGTTTTCCCAACATTGTCTTCTAGAATTCTTAAGGTTTCACACCTTAGGTTTAAGTCTGTTATCCATTGTGAGTTGATTTTTGTGAGAGGTGAGAGATGGGGATCCAGATTCAATCTTCTGCATGTGGTTATCCAGTTTCCCCAGCACCATTTATTGAATAGGGATTCTTTTCCCCAGTGTATATTTTTGTCTGCTTTGTCAAAGATTACATGACAATATGAGGATGGTTTTATAACTGGGTTCTCAGTTGTGTTCCAAAGGTCTATATCTCTGTTCTTGTGCCAGTTCCATGGTGTTTTGGTTACTATAGCCTTGTAGTAAAGCTTGAAGTCTGGTAGACTGATGCCTCCCAATTTGTTCTTTTTGAGGCAAAGGTGTTATATCTAACCAAAATGTTTACACCCCCATAATATTCTGAAATTAAAAAAATAAAATAAAATCTTGAAGATTAAAAAAAAAATTCCTAGTACATTAAAGAGCTACACAATGAACTACACCATGCACAATCAATCAAGTAACTGAACTGTTGCTAACATTTTACCTACTCCATTTTGATCAGGAAATAACCAATAAAGTCCCAGGATTTTTAAAACAAAAAAAGTTTTTAAAATTTATGGCAAAATATTTTATTACAGTTTTCTTTTTTACCATGGTTACATTTTTATGCATTTTCTTTTTCTGTTAATAAATATTGCTTCCCTTCTCTAAAAAAAAAGCTACCTACCAGGTATAATGTATACCATTTTGGCGAAGGGTACACTGAAAACCCTCACTTCCGCATGATAAAATTCATCCATGTAACAAAGAACATTTGTACCACCTAATTTTTTTAAAATAATGAAAAAAAGATATAGTTGTAGGAAAAATGATACAAAGAGTAAGCAGAGAAGCTGGAAAATGCAACATACAGAAGGACAGAAAAAAAGGAAAAAAGGGAGGGAGAGAAGGAGAAAGCCAGAGAGGAAGAAATCATTGTTTTCCATTATTTCTTAAAAAGAAAGAAGGAAGATCATGGAGGGTGAGGTCTGTGTGGGGTGTGGGTGTGGGTGTGTGTGTGTGAGAGAGAGATAGAGAGTGAGATAGAAGATGAGAGATGACAGAAAGTACCTCCTGGCAATCTAATTCCAGTCCCATGAGGCCCTGCTACACTGTTTCTTGTTCTAGAAATCAATGTGATTGTTTGTCATGTTTATAAAATAACTAAAATCTGCCCCCATCCATATATGAGCAGATTTCCTTGGGTTCATTTTCCTTGCAACCCAATTCCCTAATTTATCTTTCTCTGTATACACTGAAAACTAAATCTGAGGCCTAAGATTATCCTTATTTTCCTAGCTAAACCTGATATTTCGATGGCTCTTCTGTCAGCTGAAACTTAATATTTTATGAATGTACATATGTTTACAGCTAGACCCTTGGTCCATCCATCTCTTTATTATACCTTACCTCTGTGTAGTTAATGAAGGAGAAAATAAACAGAAATCAAAGAAAAATTTGTTAGGCAGCTTACTATCCACTTAAAATTCTGAGGAAAATATTTGATTTTAGTCCCATTCTTAAATTTCACTTATGGAAATAATTTTATTAAAAACTAGTAGAAACATGATTTCCAATTCAGATCCCTTTGTCAAAGCATTCTAAACAGCAGGCTTAATTGCCATGAACTCATGCATTTAGAAGCAGTCTTTACTACATAAGAAATTAGTCATTCCTGGTGTTTTCTTTATGAATACTTTGTCAGTCATGCAATAACGTCAGTTTCTAGAGTAATGTTAACATATCTTGGCTCAAATTAATGTGCCTATTTGTGTCATCTGGGGAAAAATAACTTAACATGCTCATATGGAAAAGAGAAACGGAGTGAGTGTATCAAAGAATGAAAGAGGGTATGAGAGACACTTATGGATAACATGGTAACTATAAGTTTGTGTGTGATATTGATAGATGTAGATATAGTTGAACACATATATTTATGTATACATCTGTAATGTGTAAGTGTACTCATGTGCACACACATACAATCTTACTGGCTTGTATAACTCTTTACACTCCTATAATTTCAAATAGCCCATACTCTTCAATAAAAGATAGGAAAAAACACTTTAAAGAATAAAAACTATATCCCTATATGCAAATATAAGGATAAGGATGTTGATGGTGATGATGAAAAAAGCAAAGGTTATCTGCTTTAAATCATGGCAGAAGAGAGCTCTCCTTACATATGATCAATTTATTGGGAAATAAAGATTGCTTTTCCATGAGCTAAAATTCTGAGCAAAGCTGCTGTCAAAAAAAAATGACTTGATACTATCTAGACATATCAGCATGAACTGTAAAACAGATGACTTTTGCTGGTATCTAGGAGCTGGGAGAAGAGGGACTGACTGTCTCACTAATAACTCCATTTCTTCTTCAAGCAACAAATTCAATAAAAGTATATCTTTTGAGGCTCTGCATACGTTCTTAGTTGTGAATGGAGCCTGGTCTTTTTGAAATAGTAGATTTAACCAATTTTGTTAATTTTAACCTAATAAACTCTTTGTGTTCCAAAATCCCATCAAGGATTACACATTACATTTAGTTGTTATGTCTTCTTGGGCTCCTCTTGCCTGTAACAATTTCTCAGATTTCCATTTTTTCTTTCTTTCTTTTCTTTTTTCTTTTTT
>VBSM01001265.1:51751036-51764730 GCA_008086735.1 Cheirogaleus medius
CATTGTTTCTTAAAGCTGAATATTACTCCATGGTATACATATACCACATTTTGTACTACTTTATTGATTTTGTTGCTCAGATTGTTCCAGTTTTGATCAGGGAAAGCTCTTTCAGTTGGCTCCTGTGTCTGTGACATACCCGCATCATTGTCGGAGTTTTCTCCCCGGCACTTTCTTATTCTCATCCATATCTTTTAATGGCTTGATAGCTCATTTATTTTTTATTCCTGAATAATATTCCATTGTACAGATGTACCAAGGTTCCTTTATCCATTCTTTTATTGAAGGACATCTTCACTGTCTCCAGTTTTTGATGATTATGAATAAAACTGCTGTAAGTATTTACATGCAGTGTTAAGGTTTCAAATCCATCAGGTAAATACTGATGAGCATGATTACTAGAGCATTTTAATTTTAATCTTTAATCTAATTTAACCACTTTCTAATTTTGATCTTTAATATTTACTAGCAAAGTATTATTATTTTTAAAAATTGTAAGAATAGAAAATTGTATAAAGTATGATGTAGAAATATGCAATTCTACTTTCCCAAACCAGTACCCATAATACCCATGATAAAACTGTTATCACTTTGTGATTTTCATACATGATTAGGCTTATATTAACATACCATTTTGCAACTTGCTTTTTGTGTGTTCACTTATCAACAGTCCATTGAGTCTCTCCATGTCAATTTGCATGGTTTTATTCATTCTTTCCAAAGGCTGAAAAGTATTCAGCTAAAAACGGAACCATAAATTGCTAAGTCCCTCCCACAGTGGATGCTTTTTAGATTTAGTCCTTCGTATTTTCTATTTTTAAAAATAAGGCAATTTTAAACATATAGCTTTATGCTTATAGGCATCTATGAATATTTCTATATACTAAATTCTTTCATTTAGAATATCTGGGGTATAAAACACACATTTACAAAGTTGGTATATGCTATGTAATTAACTTTCAAAAAAAAAAGTCCCAATCTATGTGACAGTTTTTAAATATAAGAAGTTATTATTTTAAAAACCTGAATGTATTAAAGCATATCCTTTGTCTTGAGAGGCCAGTGGTAATAAAGTAAATAAATTGAGATATTTCACTTATTATATATAGATCTATAGATGGAATTGTTAGAAAAACATTTATAAGTAAAAGTAAATTTGTTTTCTATAACTATTTAGCTATTTAAAATTACGTTTTAACAAAAATGTATTAAAATCTGTTATGGGCTGACCTGTGTCTCTCCAAAATTTATGTGTTGAAGCCCTGACTACCAGAACTTCAGAATGTGACTATATTTTGAGATAGGGTCTTTAAAGAGGTGATTAAAATTAGGCCATTAGGATAAGCCTTCATCCAATTTGGCTAGTGTCCTTATAAGTAGAGGAGAATTGGACACACAAAGGGAACCAGAGCTGAACACACATAGCAAAGACCATGTGAGGACACAGCGAGAAAGTGATCATCTGCAAGCCAAGAAGAGAGGCCCCAGGAGAAACCAAATCTGCTGATACCATCATCTTGGACTTCCAGCCTTTAAAACTGTGAGAATATAAATTTCTGTTGCTTAAACCATCCAGGCTGTGCTATTTTGTTATGACAGCCCTAGCAAACTAACACAAATCCTGAAATCACTAAAGCACTATGAGAGGAATTTCTGTAATTTCAGATTTTATAGCAGAAAGGCTTTTTCTCAAATTTTCAGGGTAGTCAATTCATTAAGGAATGGCCAAAGTTTTTCAGGTGGCCAGTTTTTGGCTGATGAATAGAAGTCAGTGAATTTCTTGGACATATGGTCTATATTCCATTGAAGATTTCATTGTAAAATTGTAGTTTTTCTGGAGTAGAAGAGAATGATGGGTGATACGAATTTAGTATCTCAGTGATCTCTAAAGTTCCAGTAGCCCAGCCTCAGGATCCCCATCTATCTACTTGCTAATCTTCCTTCCTTTTAAAAGGATGTACCTGTTGCCATGTAGTTTAAATAGCCACCCACATTCAGAAAACCTGCCCCACTTCCCTACCCAGTATCTTGGTTATGTGGCATGCTTTTAGCCAACTAAATTTTAGCAGATATACACCCCATCAAAACACAAACATTAAGAAGCACGTCACCTCTCTTGATCTTTTCCCTTTAACATGAAAACTGCTTGTCTCAGATAGAGGATATTTCTTTAGACTGAGGCTAGGAATGAGATCACATAGGGAGCATTCCGAAAGCAGCAGACCCACAACTATAACCTGGTAAGAAATAAATGCATGTTGTTTTAAGTTGCTGAGATTTTAGGATTGTTTGTTATTGCGGCAAGACCAATTGATAAAACCAATTTAATAGATTAAGTCATTTGGACTTATATAGCATAAGAGATTAAATAGTAATATTTAATGAGTACTATATAAACCACTTACTAGGAAAGGTGAAGCATACAAAGATGATTAGAATACATCAATATCCTCCAAGGAACTTGAAATTTAACTAAGAAACCAGATAAGTAATATCTAAGTAGAATCTAAATCTGAATAAATTAAGTACTATAGTGGCTAAAAAAATTATTAGAGGAACTAAATAAGGAGAACACATTAATGCCAATTTGGCAATGATCTTAAAAACTGTTTTGAGAGTAAAATGAATAAGTTCATTTTCAATCCAGACAGATTGTCTAAGGATTAATATTGAATAGAATGACCTCACATTCTCAGGGCTGGAATTCAATATGCAGCAGCAATGTCACTGCTTCTTTAAAGAGAACTGCACCAGAGGGTACAGAGCCCCTATTTGTTCACTGCTTTGTATTTGGAAGATGCTGTTCTGAGTAGCTTGCCTGCATTATTTCTTTTAATCCACACAGCACTCCTCTGATGTAAGTAATATCATCCTATGTAACAGAATGTAAAAGTGAAGCCCAGCTTAATTGATGATCAACCGCCAGTAACTGGCAAAGCCAGAGTTAAATTTGTTCAATCTCAAAGTTCAGTCTCAGAGTAACCACAGTATATCACACTATAGAGGATTAGAGAATGTCGACTGCCTAAGGGAATCCTAATATATATATTTCATTGCCCTTGGTTCAGCTTTGACCTCCATCAAAACAAGGATCTGCAGAACTGTAACTCTGGGTACTCTGCACCTGCTCTTGTATATCTTTTTCCCTGATCCTGATAACTCTTGCTCCTCTAACCACAGAATCTGCCTATATGGTTCTAATTTAATGCAGCATTGCTCTCAGAATCTTCCAAACAAATGCAATGTCAAATTTACTTCTTTGATCATTTATTTATAAGCCATATTAAATTACTTTTGGAAATAGGATAAAACTAGATAGATGGATGGTAGATAGATGATAGATAGACAAATAAAAAGAGAATTTCTAATGAATTGAGAGATTATATGAAAGTGGGCTGGTACCAAATATTTTTTTGTAACTACCTCCTGTACATATTTATCATGTCATTGTTGGCTTCATAACTAAAGACTGATGTTGGCAAATCACAGTAAATTATGACTTTTTTAATAGCAGTGACTTGGTTTTTATCATCTTAACATATTTTATTACTCATGCAAAAGATTATCTACTACATGTAATAAGGTTGGTTATGCAAACACAAACAAGATATAGAGTCTGTGCGTACAAAGGAGCTGGAGAGCTATGTCTACAGCAACAGCTCAATGCATTATGTCAAACTGGATATACAATGAAACTAAAAGAGAAAAGGGATTCTTTCCTTATATAGGTGCCTTCCTTGTGTCTATGCAAATATTATTGTCATGATTTTGTATTCTCTTTCTTAAAAGAGTGCCTCAAAATTGTTTAAATTCCAGGCACAACTGAACCTAGAATATAATCCTCAATAGAAACTTGTTACACTGAAATTAGTAGAAGTGGAAATTAGTACAACCCTTTTGGAAAACTAATTGACATTATCTATTAAAAATGAATGTACACATAGCCTTTGACTCAGGATTTCTGCTCCTGATATAACAGAAATGGGTATAATTTTCTACCATAAACAAGTACAACAATGTTTATAGAAGTACTATTCATAATAATCTCATTGGAAATAACAAAAATTTCCTCCAAACATAAAATGGACAAATAAATGATAGCCTATTCACAGAAATGGAATTAAAAACTACGGTTATATATAGAAACATGTATAAATGTTTCAAACATAACATTGAGCTAATTAAATATATTTAATTTATTTATTATGTTAACTATTGGTGTGCATATAACATAGAGAAAAAAATCACAAACACAAAAGAATACCTAATCTGTGATTCTATTCAAATAAAGTTTAAAAATAGACAAATTTAATCTGTTGTGTTGGAAGTCAGGATAACAGGTACCATTGGGAGAAATGGTAATTAGATGGGGGATGGGGAGTTTATGGGATGCCAGTAAAGCTGTATCATAACTAGTTTCTAGAAACATGGATGTGTTCATTTTGTGAAAATGTATGGAGCTGCATCTTTAGGATTAGTGATTTTTTTTCTCTATGTTATATGCACACCAAGAGTTAACATGATAAATAAATTATATGAATTTTGAGTAATGCTATCAAACTTATTGCAGAGGAACCAGAGAAAAAGGCTGATAGACTAACATATGGAAAGAAATGCAAAAAAATATAAAAAGATACTTCAGGTGGATTTCACAATGTATAAAAAGCTGTTACATGTGTACACTGTGGTAGAAGCGGAGAAGCAGGTGGGAATGTGTTTTAGCAACATAGAACAATAGTCATTAGCTATAGGAATATATTTCTGCAGGATACTGTGGCATTTTCTCTAAGATCTTTAAAATACTGACACATCAGCAGCACTAAAGAAAGCTTAAAGGTGTGCTGATTGAGAACACTGCACCCCAACTGCCTTGAGCATGCTTAGCCCTTTCTAATCTTTGACACTAAACGAAGCTGGGTTGGGTAGCACTCTGATGAGATGCTTAAATTACAGTAATGACACAGTTTACTTTACAAAATCCCCTCAATTCTGAAATGTTCCTTTGTATAGCAGGGGGTTTCTTGTTTACTAAGAGAGACTCTCTTAAATTGAGTCCTAGACCATAGAATCAAGGCAAACAGAAAATGACTGATAAGACTCTGCAAATTATATGAATTAAGTTCATACTTCAGCAACATGGATTGGGAAATTGAATGGGACAACATGCAGTGACCTATAGCTCTCAGAATATAAGTTTGCCACTTCATGGAAGACCAAGAGCCTCCAACTTCTACATATTTGTACACATCACATATGTTTTCAGACCTTTAAGACTTATAGGTGATCTCTGAAAACTCTCCTTTGTAACTAAGAGGCAACAACTCAGAGATTTTGTTTTTATTGTCCCTTTAAGGATGCTCTGTCTCTTTCTTCCTTCAATCCTCAATAAAGTCAGAGATAAGTACAAGAAGAGAAAAGAAATAGTAATGAAGTATACTTCTCACAGGATAAGGATGGAAAATATGTCATGTGCCTGTGATGTACTCAGGGACACATTTAATCCTCAAACTAAATAATTTAACATGCAAGTGAAGTGAGAAACAGTCTTAGTATATTCATGAGAGTCGCACAAAAAATGAGGAACAATGCTAGGATTTTGTTCCCAGCTTTGTCAAAGAAGAAAGAAAGCCATTTCTATTTTCACTACTCCACACTGCCACCCAAAGGAAGTTCCATCACCATGTGATACTGAAAGCCACGTTCCCAGGAACAAAAAATTAAATTAGGACCCACCTAAAACTGCCAAAAGGAGTGCAACAAATCATCCACTTAGCAAAAGGTGAATGAGCCTTCTAATCAAAGAAAAGAATGTATTTATGACAGAATATCAATACTCACAAAATATGTGGCTGTTATTATCTGATTCAGAAATTAATTTGAACATGAGTCATATTCTTTTGATTAATAGTATGTATCTTGGATGAGATCAAATTCTTTGATTTTATGATTTTCTTTAAAGGAAGCATATATGAGCTTCAACTCCTACATATTTTTAGAACAAACCACAAGAACCAGGCTCAACTCTAAAGAAGTCACTCCCAAGTCACAGAAATGCTACACAAAAGCATTAGGTACCCAAATCAAGGCTGAGTTTCTGCCTTCCACTAAGCCGTTACTTCAAGATCCTGTATGATTCAGCCTGCAGAATTTAGGTCAGTGCTGCTATTTCTTAGCCACCTCCTACTGCTGGACTTATACAGTACTCAAAACAGGTCTGTCTTTTTATTTAGGCTTAAAAAGACTAAGTATGTAGTAATAAATCAGGATCTTAGAGGGAAAATAATACAAAACTGTTCTTTTTAGAAAAATTGCAGAGATTAGTTAAACTAGGGTGGTTGAATAGCTTTCTTTCTGATTTGTTACTTGTGAAATGTGTGTGTGTGTGTGTGTGTGGCATGATACCTAAGCAGAGATTCCAGACAATGATGAAAGGAATGAAATGATGCTAACAGCTACCTTGTATTGGGTATCTACTCCATGATGAACATGGATTTTCAGTCAGTTATTTTGTGCCTAAAGATTAACTGTTCCTGCAAGCTCTATGGCTATAGGTAATTTTCTGAATTTCTTTGAGATTTAATGTTCTCTTTCTTAACATAGGCATAGTAATGCCCTTCTTGGGTGGTTACTGGAAGACAAGGGGGATAATACATACAGATAAGGCTTGTGTGACCATGTGTGGTATGTAGTAGAAACTCACTTTATGCTAATTGTTTACCTCTTCCCTGGTCCTATTCTTATTCTGTGATGATTATTTGCATTATTTTTGTTTTCTTGCTGGACTATAAGTTTTCTGAGAAAAAGACTATGTTGCTTTTTTTCTTCTTTTTTTTTTTTCATTTTTCTTCTCCACCAGCTTGTAAAGTGCCTGGTATATATTTATTAAAAGGAAGTGGCAAAGTCTTCTGATTTCATCACTGCTACTAAAGAACATTCACAAGGTGACAATGTGCTCTTAGCAGACAAAATTTAAAGTTTTATCAAGTACCCTAGAAAGCATGAACATGAAGAATACTTCATCAATATCCCTTTTCTCAGATATATTGTCAGATTAACACAAAAAGATGTTTGTAAAATGCTTACCTTGGTGTCTGGTACATCATAAGCCCTTAATAAATGGATCAGTTTTTCTCCCTCTCAGGAGAAGGCTGCATGCCCACCTCCACATTGGTGCTTTCAATCATATTTTTGTGTGTGTAACATAAACACTGTTCCCTCTTTCTAGAGCAGACCTTATCCCACCTTCTCAAAGAGCCCTTGTGATAAGTTGAGTCTTTATCTAAAATTCCACATCACATGTCTCTACTGTGTGGGCTGAGGCCTATGTGTGACAAAAGGTCGACATGTGGCTCTCTGTCCCTGCCTGCTTGCCTTATACCTCTAGATAAGTCCCTTTGTCTCCGTGTGTCCTAATCAAGTCCTTCCTGCCTTTCCATGCACTCTAAAATCCTTCAAGTCTTAGGGTGCTTATGTTTCTCATTATTGTTCCATATGTGCTAATTTTTTTTCTTGATTATGTGCCTCTCAAATGTCAGCCTTTGGGTCATATTTACTTGACTGTGTCCTTCACAGTCCCAGGCTGATTGACACTTAGAAAGTGCTGCTGATTATTACTATAGCCTTGTAGCATAGCTTGAAGCCTGGTAAATTGATGCCTCCTAATTTGTTCTTTTGGCTTCAGATTGCTTTTGCTATTGGGGGTCTTCTCTGGTTCCATATGAAGCATGGAATTATTTTTTCTAGATCTGTGAAAAATGATGTTGGTATTTTAATAGAGATTGTATTGAATCTGTAGATCACTTTGGGTGGTATAGATATTTTAACAATGTTGATTCTGCTGACCCACGAGCATAGTATGGTTTTCCACCTGTTTACATCCTCCTCTATTTGCTTCCTCAGTGTTTCCTAGTTCTCCCTGCAGAGATTGTTCACCTCCTTAGTTAAATATATTCCTAGGTATTTTATTTCTTTGTAGCTATTGTGAAGGGTATTGAGTCTTTGATTTGGTTCTCAATGTGACTGTTGTTGGCATATAAGAAAGCTACTGATTTCTGTACATTGATTTTGTAACCTGAGGCTTTGCTGAATTTGATTATCAATTCCACTAGTCCCATGGCAAAACAGAGACATAGACCAATGAAACAGAACCAAGAACCCAGATATAAAACCATCCTCATATAGCCATCTAATCTTTCACAAAGCGGACAAAAACATATACTAGGGAAAATAATCCTTATTCAATAAATGGTACTGGGAAAACTTGGTAGCCACATGTAAAAGACTAAAACAGGATCTGCACCTCTCACCTCTGACAAAAGTCAACTCACAATGTATACAGAATTAAACCTGAGGCTTGAAACTATAAGAACTCTAGAAGAAAATGTTGGGAAAACTCTAATAGACCTTTTCCTAGGGAAAGAATTTATGAAGAAGACCCCAAAGGCAATCACAGCAATGACAAAAATAAATAAATGAGACCTGATCAAATTAAAAAGCTTCTGCACAGCCAAGGAAACTATCACAAGAGTAAACAGACAACCTACAGAATGGGAGAAAATCTTTGCATGCTACACATCCGATAAAAGGCTCATAACTAGAATCTATATAGAACTCAGGAAAATCAGCAAGAAAAAAATCAAACAACCCTATCAAAAAATGGGCAAATGACACGAACAGAAACTTTTCAAAAGAAGATAAACTAATGGCCAATGAACATATGAAAAAATGCTCAACATCTCTAATCATCAGGAAAATGGAAATCAAAACCACAATGAGATATCACTTATCTCCAGTGAGAATGGCCTTTATCAAAAAGTTCCAAAACAGTTAATGTTGGCATGGATGAGGAGAGATAGGAACACTCATACACTGCTTGTGGAACTACAAACTAGTACAACCTCTGTGGAAAATAATATGGAGATACCTCAAAGAGCTACAAATAGAACTACCATTTGATCCAGCAATCCCATTACTGAGCATCCACTCAAAGGAAAAAAAAAGACATTCTATAAAAAAGACATCTGTACTAGAATGTTTATATCAGCACAATTCACAATTGCAAAGATGTGGAAACAACTCAAGTGCCCATCAATACATGAGTGGATTAATAAAATGTGGTATGTTCTACTCAGCCACATAAAACAATAGTGATCGAGCACTTCTTGTATTAACCTGGCTAGAGCTGGAGGCCATTCTACTAAGTGAAGTATCACAAGAATGGAAAAGCAGCACCAACCACATGTACTCACCATCAAATTGGTATTAACCGATCAACAATTATGTGCACATTTAATAGTAACATTCATTGGGTGTAGGGCAGGTGGAGGGGTAGAAGAGGATGGATATATACACATCTAATGGGTGCGGTGCACACCATCTGGGGGATGGACACGCTTGAAGCTCTGACTCTGGTGGGGCAAAGGCAATACACATAACCTAAACATTTGTACCCCCATAATATACTATCAATAAATAAATAAATGGAAAAAAAAGAAAGTGCTGCTGGTTGATTCAAGGGGGAAGAGCAGCTCTAACCAGGCCTGGCTTGGTAAGAAGTACATTACCTAAACTGGTGGATTGTGACACCCAGAGAAACTCAGGGTGAAGAGTAAAGAGCAGCCCTTTAGAGTCTTCACTCTGGGACTTCTCAAGAAAATAATAAGGTGATGTCTTCTGAGACCTTTGGAAACCAGACCCTAAGGACAAGCTTTGCCTCTGCATTCCACCAGTTTCGTGACCTTGCTCAAGTCATGCCACTTCCCTAAAGTCCAGTTTCCACACACATAAAATGGCATAATAATATGTGTTTTGGTTTGACAAAGACAAAAATGAAATGTACAGAAAACATACCCAAGAATTTTAAATCACAATATAAACCTAAGGAGTTATATCACTAGACTAAAGGGCTGCAACTTCAGTAATGATGAAGATGTTAATGTTCCAAGATAGAAATTAACTTTGCAGCCAACGGACTTAATAAAACATGTATATTATATCATAAATATTTTAGGGGGGAAATAATTCACCATACTATTTTAAGGAAGAAAACACTGTAACATGCTTAATAGTTTGCAGCTGACATTGTGAAATTGTAATTCAGTGTTAGCTAACGGTAATTATGGGACAACTAACCAAATTAACTGTGTTATACATTTTCATGCTTGAGAGAAAGTCACAAGGACATTATTTATTTCCCTTCAAAGTGAAGGTTTCTTGGGACGTAAGTGAACACACACACATGCACATGAGAATGTGCACACACACATGCACACACACACACAGAAAACTAAAACAAACAACTTCAGCATTATAGACTTTGTAACCACAATAAGAATGTGGTCAAAGTTTACAGACGCAGCCTTTATTTTTCTTTGAGTAATGAAAGCCTAGGCATTGGAAGCCACAATCACAGTTAAAGAAGACCTAGACATGAGATATCTCAGTAATGCTGATGGGAGAGTGTGGGGGCCAAGACTGAGTGAAATTTGAATTCTGGCACCCCAAAACTAACCCTGCTGCAAAGAGTAGCCCAACATCACTTACCAGGTGAAAAGCCCAGTCAAAGTGCCGGTTTTTGGCAATCTCTACAGAGAGGAAGTACAATCCAGTAAGCAAAGCATGTCCTGGAATCTTCTAGGCCTAAATTCAGGCAGAAGGATGGTTCCAGGTGGTTAGTCCATTTACAAAAATTCTCTTCAACAAATATTTATTGCATGTTTACAATGGATAAAGTGGTGAGGAAAAACAGACATAGCCTTGCTGTCATAGAGATTACAGTCCAGTAGGAGAGATAAACATTAATCACATAATCACACAAATATGTATATAAATTAAAAATGGGATAATTAATACATAAAGAAGTTAAATGATTCCATGATAATTTATAGTAAAGAAACCAGATCTTGTGCATTGAGCAGCGGGGGTGGGAGTGAGGGGCATCAGGAAGACTTCCTTGAGAAAAGAATTTCTTTCAATTAGTGAGGGTGAAAAAAAAAACAAATGCTATTACAAACAGCCTTAAATATTAGTGGCTAAACTTACCTAAAGCCAAGATAGATGTCCCTCATTGAGGAGCACTATTCCTGGGCAGCAATCCTCCAAACGGCAGCTCAGGCAGCCAGGCTTTGTCTAATAGCTCTGCCACCTTCCATATGCAGCACCCACGAAAGGGAAAGGAAGAGGGAAAGGAAAGAGCACATACACTCTGAGATGCCTCAGCCCAGAGCAGCATACAACTTCCACTCATGTTCTATTGGGGAGAACCAATTACATAATCCCACCCTAAATGCAGAGAGATGGGGAAATGAATTTAAACTATGTATCGGGGAAGAGGAGATGGATTTAATGAGCACCTTTCCAGCTCTGTGCCACATATCTGAAGGATGAGTAGGAATTAATTAATTATCTCCAAATTGATTGTTTGGGAGTGGGAAGTTAGAGGAAAGCATTCCCAATACAGTATATGCAAAGTCTTATGGCAGAAGGAAATACAAAGCGTTAAAAAAAAAATACAGAAGGTTATTGTAGTTGAAACACAAATAAAGGATGTGCGTGATGAGACATGAGTCAAGGCCAGCGAGGCAGGTCCAGATCATTCAAGGCCTCATGATGAAAATCATGTATGTTATTCTAACTGCACTAGAAAGTCATAGGAAGGTTGTGAGTAAGGGAATGAGAAAAATATTGATAGAGTTGCGCTCATTACTCTGGCTATACTGTAGGGATTGATTGGATGGGTGCAAGATTATAAATGGAAAGTCTAACAAAGAGGT
Organism: Cheirogaleus medius; assembly: GCA_008086735.1. NCBI lineage: Eukaryota > Metazoa > Chordata > Mammalia > Primates > Cheirogaleidae > Cheirogaleus > Cheirogaleus medius. Next base: position 51,762,808 of record VBSM01001265.1, read on the forward strand.
TATTGCACTGGTCCAGGTGAGAGATGCTTGTAGTTTCACCAGGGTAGTGGCAGTGGAGTTGGAGAAAAGTACATAGATTCAATAGAAATTGATAAATGGCCACCAGCAAATGGTTATCATTTACAAAGGAGAGGTTCCAGTTCCCAAGCAGAGAAGTGTCAGAGAGGAACCTGCAAAGGAGTAGGTGAAGATCATGGTCCCAGTCAATCAAATTAAAGTTCCAATTAAATTTCCATAATTACCTCAGCATACCTGGTAGAAAAGTTAAAGTTAGGCAGAGAAACCAAAACAGAAGCCCATAGAATGGATCAACCTGGTGGAGAGAAAGAATAGGTCTATGACAACTATGAGGTTACATGGATATCCAAGGGCTATGTCTGGGTTACATAAAATCTGGAATTTTTGAAGGAAAACCTAATCACAATTTTTTTCTAGGTGGTTGGGTTGAGGCTGTCAATAAGTAATCTATGAGCTCTTCCAGGGCATGGACCTCACCTTTTTTATCCTTTTGTCTTCAAAAGCTACCTTTCCTAACATATAATATGCACTCGTTATGGGTTTATTAAATGATATGCTCCATATCTTTATTGAATAAAGAAAGATCTATGCAAGGACATTGGGGAATACAGATAGAAACTCAGTTCAAGTTTAAATGTGTTTTAACTATATTACCTTGGGTAAGCTACGGTGAGACCAGACTCAAATCAAGAGAAGAAAGCAGAGTATATGGTTTTGTTACTCACGGCTCTTTGGGGAGAAACAGCACACAATGCAGGACTACTTGAGGGGGCAGAGAGAGAAAGTAGAACTGTGGGCAAGTGCCTTTATCATGATTTCCAGGGCGAGGAATAGGCAACACAGATCAAGTGGGCTTAGGGTTGGTCAGCTACATATGAAAATGATGCCTCCATGAAGTTCATGTTCACTGTGACTGTTAGAGGATATAGTTTGGGCCCATCTAGTCCTTAGGTGATTTGGGGTGAGCCAGGGTTTGTTTGAGAAGACCTAGTAACAATTTTGTAGATTTTGAAGTATTAATTTACAGGAACCAAAAGTATGGTTAATACAAAATGATGGGAACCCCTGGACTCATCACTCTAACACTGCATATTTATTTCACTCAGCTCCAAACTCATGTATTCACATTTCTTCAAAGCTATATTACAGACATTGAAAAAAATGAAATGTAAAATGACCCTTGGTTTCTACCCACCCACCTCTATTCCTTTCCTATTTTATTCCATGTCAATATATAACATCCTCATACACCTAAGCCTAAAACCTAGGTATCATCTTTGATTCTTCCTTTTTCATTGCCCATCATAGCTACTAAATCCATTTGTAAGTGGTGTAAGTTCTACTTTAAAATACATCTCCTATTTATTCCCGTTTTTCACTGTTATCACTCAACTTCCTAGCCCTGGTCCAAACCACATCACTTCTTTGCCTCAGATTTCATCTAAAATTAAATTCAAACCCCCCAAATGGCACATAAACCCCTACAAACTCTGGTCCTTGCCTACTTCTTCAGCTTCATCATCCTTACTAGGTCAAGATTCACCAGCCTCTCTAGGCTTTCTCTGTGCCTTGAACATTCAGTCTCTTTCCATCTGCAGGGCTTTTGCATTTGCTGTACTCTCTGACTAGAAATACTTCTCTTTCCCTCACTCATCATATGGCCTGATATTTCCATTGTTTTAGTCACAACTCATATGTAACTTAATCAGAGAGGCTCCTGTAACCAAGCTTCAACCAAAGCCCCACTCCACAGTCACCACCACATTTCTCTCTGTCTTAGTTTGAGTTCTTCTCACTAAGGAGAGCCTGAGATTTGCATGTAGGTAGTTTATTCCAGAATCGTCTCCAAAAAACAAAAAAGAAAGAAAGAAAGAAAGAAAGAAAGAAAGAAAGAAAGAAAGAAAG